>OX608082.1:58519385-58709751 GCA_951509765.1 Sphenella marginata
GAAGGCCCCAGGTTTCATTTGTACTTCGACATATTTCGATAAATTTATCGATAACTGAGTTATCGGTAAAAATGCGATTTCAGAAAAACCTTAATATTACCCTACAATATTGTATCAAATCAACATTTGAAGTTGAATTCATCCTGGCACAATTTGTCAAAATTGAATTCTTGATAGGCCCCCTAACATTACCAACGAATACCGCAAAAGAAAATTTTTGAAAACCGGTTTTCAATACTCTTTTTTCATAATTTTCAAAATATTCGAATTTGGTAAATTATTCAGTAGGCAATAATATATTATATAAATATGAAATCTTCAAGTATATTATTGATTTTGAAAGCCCCCCTTACTACTTACATCCCGAGCAACGCCGGGTACCCTGCTAGTATGCTATAAAAATTAAAATTACATTCCCATGAGCATGAGCAAAAAAAAAATTTACTTGTGAATATTGAATTATAGTCAAAGAGATTAATTGCGGGTCGGTCCCTATAGAGTTTAGTCATGTGCATTTTTGCAGGAATTGGACTTAAGGGTTTAGTCAATTTCATTTAGTTTCAGTAATGTTTACTAGGGACGGAATGACATGTAGAAGCGTATGTAGGAGTAGAAAGATAATCCATCCTATTGCCCCATCCCGGAATAAACTCGTCGTATGCTTTTTTGTGACTCACCCAGGATTCACCCTGAATCTATCGCACCAGCACATACATATATAAGTATTTTTGATATTTGTATGGAAAAGAAAAAGTTCCTAAAAGTATGGGCTCACACGTACACGGAAAAACATTTTCAACAAGGATAAAAAGGGAACCTCCCCGAACAAAGCTTCCCACTTTTTTGTTTATCCAATTTTAGGCTTTGTAGTATACTTATAGCAGTTAAAATATCTGATCTGTTTTTACAATGCGGAGTTTTAAAATGTTTTCGTTTTTTTATTTAATAGCCCCTATAGGAACTATATTTTCTTGAAAAGCTTGAAATCGGGTCCCAAAACTTATATTAAGTTCGAAAAACGGTCCAGTTTTCGTTCGCAACAGTCGACAAGGCTTATCCGATTTTCATGAAAATTTTCTATAAAGCTGTAATGTATAACATACATACATACAGAGCTGGGTAGTAATGATTACTTTAGGAATTAAATTACCCTCAATTCCCCATTACATGTAATTGGGAAAAGTAATCAATTACTTTGTTCCACAGAAAAGGAATTGATTACATTTCAATTACTCAAAAAAAATTACCGAAAGTAATGGTCTTTTTTTGAGGCTCAATTACAAGGAATTGATTACAAGGAATTGAAAAAAATTACTTTGTGGAATTGTAATTTCAAATGTAATGGGCTTTGAAAGGAATTGAAAATGTAATTGAAAAATTTTCAATTACATTACAGGGAATCGAAAAAAAAAATTACAAATTACCCATTCCTCAAAGGAATTGAAAAAAGTAATTGAAAATGTAAGGTAAGTAAGGTTCAGGCACGTATAAAATTTGTTTGCGACTAAAAGAGTGGCTATGTGTGGCCAAGTTTAGGATAGGTTTTGAGAGAGCGTACATGTGATGTCCCATATTTCCACTCGCAGACAGTTATGCTATGAATGTGTGATATTGCTTCTGGTTCACACACCTCATGGTTTCCGGAAAACGTGTCCTAATGCCTTCTGGAAAGCCTCCTAGCACCAATCTACAGCCGGGGCCATCGAGAGGGAAAGGGTAGTCGGGAAGGGGGCTATCTCCCGGGCCCATATTTGTACATGCTTGTTTTACTATTGGAATGTACAAAATAGAAATCGTGGTTACAAACTTTTGCACAAATTGCATCCAAAAATAACATATTTATCAAGCACTACCCCGAAATATTGCACATCATCAAAATAATTTACCTGTATACGCAGGGATAACGGACTATTGACATATTTCCAATGTTTTGGAGAATATGGGAATGTACAGAGCTAGGACATCACTCACGGCGTTCCCATGGCTGACCACATTCCTTAGAATTTATACCAGTTTTCAGATTGCTACAACTAGTTGGTTTGACTGCTATTATCAGGCGGAGGATGACCATATATACCATATATGTATAGCTAAAAGCAATGCCTGATGAGATTATGGCCCCGAAAAGTCCACCCACTTTGATCGTAATACGTTTTATATACAAATTTCCCCTTTAGTATTTCAATTACTTTGGCGATTCCTTTGAGGAATTGTAATTGGAAATTCTAAATTACATTTTCCATTCCTTGTAATGTAATTGAAAATTTTTCAATTACATTTTCAATTCCTTTCAAAGCCCATTACTTTTGAAATTACAATTCCTCAAAGTAATTTTTTTAAATTCCTTGTAATCAATTCCTTGTAATTGAGCCTCAAAAAAAGACCATTACTTTCGGTAATTTTTTTTGAGGAATTGAAATGTAATCAATTCCTTTTCTGTGGAGCAAAGTAATTGATTACATTTTTCAATTACTGAGGAATGTAATTGTAATTGTAATGTAATTGATTTTACCCAGCTCTGCATACATACAGTGGCGTATTCAAGGGGTTTCATAGTGCAATTACCAATTTTCTTTCAATTTTATCAGCAAACCAGAGTGAAGTAAATGGCACAATAATATTCAAACTTGGTCTGTTTAATGAGCCATATGTACGTTGAAAGTAAAAATATTGTATCAGAAAGCAATTTATGGAGGACATTTTTAAAACGACAAAACCTTTCACCAAAAACTGTACTTGACGCACTTCAAGCTTGCGACAAAACTTCATTTAGTAACTTATTCAAGTGGCTTACAATTTTTGCAACTCTTCCCGTTTCCACTTCGACGTAAGAGCGCACATTTTCAACGCTTAAAAGATTATAAAGACTTATCTTCGCAATTATATTGGACAGGTATTTTAATAATAATACCTATATGTGTGTATGCTTCATTTTGATAATTATTCTGATTTATTTTCTTCTAGTTGCTGTGTGTCTCACTTTTAATTTCACCCGAAAAAAAATTCTCAACCCCCCCCTTGACAAAATCCTAGATACCCCACTGGATACATATGTAGGCTGCGCAGTGCGTAGGAGTTTAACAAGAAGTGGCACACGTGCGTTGTAACTCAACTAAACTGTGAAGATAAATAAACTTTTGTGGCCATAACTGCAATAACATTTTAATATGTTCAGAAGCTATTCCCCTCTCTCTCGCTTCTTTTTTTATTTCTGTTATGTTAAGTACCTATTATCTGTTATGTTGCTAAGTCCGTATTTTACTCAAAACTAGTTTTTATTTCTTCAAGAAACATTTTTTTAGAAAAACTGCTAGAAGCTGAACTAAATTTTCCACGAAACAATCGTCTTAACTAAAAATGTTTGTCAGTTGTTGTTTGTCAGGGGTTGTTCCAAAGAAATCCAGCATTAAGTATTGGTATGTTTTATTTGTATTTTATGTTTTTAATTTAGAAAAAATACAAGCTTTTAAAGGTGAAGGTATTTTTTTGACTGTGTTATTTTCACACAGGAAAAGCTAGATATAGTATACTATGTAAGTGACGCTTCAATGATGAGGTCTTGTAATTTCAAATAAAGACGGTTTGTGGGTTTATGGGCAAAGACCAAGATCGATGTTTTTTATAGTTTTCTAAGGCAGCATGTTAACATAAATCGTACCAAGTTACTATAATAAAATTAAAAATAATAATGATAGTACAGTAGACGCTCACAAATTAGAACCCCTTTGTTTTTACGCTGATTCTAATTTCTGGAAAGTTTCAATTCCTGGACGTTTTTTATTTCTATAAAATGTTAAAATTTAAGTCAATTTGCATTGAAAAATTACAATGAAATTTTGTCTTATTCAATTTATTCATAAAAACGAGAAAACATAATGTAACAATCCAATATATGTACATATATTCGTATGTAAGTCAAAATTTGATTTACAAACAACTCATAAAGAGTTGAATCCATTTTTGGATATTCAGCGATATGCAATGATTTTTTGTTAGCCTCATGATTGGTATTAAAATCAGCGCTAAAAATTTATGATTTCATAGATTTGATATACATATGTACATATGTACATAGGTGATTGCACATCAAATTCTAGAGCTAACCGCTTCCCTTGAATACTTTGGCCAATGTTTTCCTAGATCTGCAATTTGGTTTCCAAAGACAAAGTATGTTTCTTACGTTTATTTGGCATTTCAGCGAACGACTTTGACTTTTAAGCAAACAATGCCGAAACATTCAAACTAACAAAAACTTTACAGATGGCGACCAAATCCAACGACTACCCATCATAATATGAATAAATTGGGGATTCTCATTTTTATATCTATTATGCAACAAAAAAAAACAAAAAACGCAAACAAAAAGTTGATTCTAGTTTCTGGAAATTCTAATGACTAAGAGTTCTAATTTGTGAGCGTCTACCGTAATAGAGTAAATGCACTATAATCTTGGGATCTATTGTCCCCTCACAACCTCATAACAGACCATCTAAGCGGATCACCTTCAGGTAATCCGGCTCATTAATGATATAATAAATTAAATTAAGGTGAGAAAAAGAGGAAAAGAAGAAAAGAAGAAAGTGAGGAAAGTTGGGAGGAGATTATCAGAAACGAAAGAAATTGGCGAGCAAACATACAATTTTCGGCAAAAAAAAAAAATTAAATCTGTATAGAAGCGAAAGCTCATTCAAAAGTGTCAATTTGGTGATATTTCATTGGCTGAGAGAATACCTTTTCGATTGAATACAAACAAGGATATCTTGGTCATCAATTTTAAGCACTTAATTGACTATCAATGTCATTTGATCGACATTTTGACAGAGCCGAGAGTTTATGAAGACCAATCTGCCAAGGCAAAGTGGAGTGATTCTTCCTAGAAAATAATCGAGCCAATAAGGTGGTTGCAGCACGTACCTTTGCGATTCATTTTGTTCTTATTGAACCCAATTTCATTTTCATATACAAATCTGCCTTCATGTGTTTGAAAAATTCTTCCCTAATGGAAACTACGTGTTGCCGAATGGTCACATTGTTTATTATTCTACATAACATTTTGGCGATGTTATTAACGAATCTCCCAATCTTAGGTGAAGCGCCCACATTCCCATAAAACCTATGCAGTCAGACTAGTGGAATTTTAATGACAAAACAGGTAGTGACTGGAGCAGAAAGCGATAGTATTGCTGATGACTAAATCGAGGAAAATCCGAAGCGTTTTGCTGATGTCATTTCCTTCAGGGTTTGAATCTATACAGCTAGCTGAGGTTTTTTTGATGGCAGCAAAGTCACAATCAAATTGAATACGATTTAAGGAAACTATCGTGTTTGAAAATCTTTGCAAGCTCAGCGGAAGTGGAAAAGCTATGAAATGAATGATATAAAACAAAACAGCAACAGCGAAAAAGGATATGCGCAATTGATTGCTGCCTATCTGTCAGTCAATAATTGAGCGATTCCGTCACCTTGTGCTGGCAGCGAGACGCTAACACCTTAGGCTAAAACATTAAAATGTGGATCCGTCAACTGTTTTCCCATAAAGTCAAAGTAGGCAACCAGAGTCGAAATTCAATAAAATCCCTGCAGTGAAGCAACAGACTAGTCAGAAGGCATACCAGTATACAACTAGAATTTCTTGACTGCTGCCAAACTAAGAGTAAAGCATACAAATTCCAAGTTAAACAGACGGTCGGTTTTGAACTAGTTTCAGACAATAATATTTCTGTTCGAAATCTCGGAATTAAAAGTTATGGTGGTTTTTAACTGCACAAAAACAGTCTGCATCTGAATTTATTGCTTCTCTGCTCTATCTGCTTCATCTTCCTCTTCTTCCTCTTCCAATCCCCATCATTATGGCTATCTCTATCTCTTTTCCTATCCTTATCCCTAAAACTTCATAAAAAATTCCTTTCCCTTTGCCTTTCATTGCCATTCCTACTTCTCCTTTCCACCCCTTTTCTTGAGATGTTAGAAATTGCTTTCATTTAGCTCTATCAATTTTCAATATCCTAAAATAAATACTACCAGAGATATGCAGTACGAAAAATAGGGTTTGTAAGGGAGGTGCCACACCCACATCACTCAAAGCCGGTAGAAAGCGGATTAGTCTCTTTCGTATCCGATCGGGCATGAACGGGTACGATTGGCCTCTCCATTAGACATGCTAAAAATTGGACTAGCTTTGAACTATCCCTGAGCTGAACCGTTTGGATACACCACCAGTCCTAGCTCATTCCGTAAGCAATGCTTTCAACTGTCTACCTTAAAGTCGGGTTCAGAGGTGACGTATCGGTAACCTTATAAAACAGCTGATTCGACCAACCTTATGAGAAACAATGTAATCGATTATTGGTGCTACTATTTGTATCGTAACCTTACCGACCAAATGCATGTTGGTTTTTCTCTTACGTTAAGGATACGACTACAGCGATACGACTACTGCACCAATGAACCGGCCTTAACATGGCGTTATCATTGGCGGTGGCAATTGATACCACTGTATTACTTGGCACCGGTTCTTATTCGGTTAGTTCTAAGATAGTTTGGCTTTTGGGTAGTACTGAACTGGTTTCACGAAATGCGTCACGAAGTGGATACCGCAAGACGTTGACCCTTTGGAGGCTGGTTCGCAATTTACTGCAGGGTGTGAACAGTTCAATCCATACAAAGAACTGGCATTAGTCGCATCCACATTTGCGACTCATCCCGGATGCAGCCAAGACTAATCGCATTTTTCGAAGGGGATGAATGGAGGAATATAAAAACACTTCTGTATGTAAGAGTATACCCAGGAAAAAATTTGTTAACGATAATAAGAAATACAGAAAATTAGGATGGAAACAGCTTGAAGATGCTTTGAAATCTAAAAAGAAATGATATGAATCGATTCTCTTATCATGGGCCATGTTGTTGTTGTTGTGAAAAGTGTGTCTTCTTCAAGATTTGCAGTATACATAGTTAGTTGAGATACAGTAGAGTAACCAGATCCGGAACATCACTTATGAGGTCCGATCGGCTTGTGGAAGATTTGCTCATTTGCTAAAGTAAGATCTGTATTTCGGTAAACGGATTTACATTATTTACATCTACTTTCTAAAACTATCCTGAGCAATGTTAAATGAAATTTCATTTTATTTCGTTTCTCTTATAAATAAAAATAATTTTTTGTCGTGTATAGGCGTTGAAAGAACTCAACCGATTTGCATGAGATGTTCACAGTATATTCTTGGGATAACGGGGTAAAGCATAGGCTATAATTTTTTGTGGGAAAGCCCCGAGCCTATATAAAATTTCAATTCGCGATAACTCTGAACGTATTTGTTCTAAATACTCAAACGATTTTTGGATATTCGTTGTTTGGTCAAATAATTTCTATAATTTTAGAAAAGTTGACGGTGTCACGCTCACATCTTTGTGTTTTCTTTGTGCTTCAATAATATCCAAAGCATATGGTCGATATCTTTTAAACTTTCCCAATACTTTTAAAAGTTTAGTGGGTACGATATAGGCTATACATATTTTTGCAAAAGGTTAGTCTGCATTTTAGATAACGGCAACACATACGACTTTTCACTGTTAACACTAGAGTACACGCGCCTTTTTTTTTACACTAACGCACGCGTGGCCTACTATGGTAGACCATTTTAAAATAGCAATAAAAATTTTTTTCATTACATATTACTGAAACTAATGATTGAAAGCGTATTTATATTTATTTAAAAGAATAATTTAAGCTTTAATTTATCCATAGAAAACAACATTGTAAAATTAAAGCCAATTTTGTTCTATAATAGTAAAAAATACCAAAACTTGTACTTTTGAGACCAATGATTCAAATTTTTTTCTTACATTATTAAATTTATCAAAAACCTATTTTTGTGACATTTATTACACATCACAGCCGGTTGATTAGGACAAATCCATTTGTTGCACGTTTTTCACCACTTTTTTGATGATTGATTTCTTGATGCTATGGTAGTCCCGAGACTTTTTCGCTAATCTTCAGAAATATGTGTACGAGTAGAAAGCTCCCACGGTAGTGACTTGACGACAAATTTAATGCATAGGGCTTTCCTGGAACTACTCCGCTCTAACATACAGAATTGTTAAGTTATCAACAAAAATATACCAATGGTCTACTATAGTAGGCCGCGCGTGCACTCCAGTGTTAAGGGAAACACAATTTCTTAACACCCAGTATGGGATAAATGACAAGTCACTATTAAACTTGGCAGAAAGTTCGGAAACTCACCTAGGTGTTCCAGACATATACAACTGTATATCGTCCGCAATGAAATAAGTTCTACAAAAACAGTGAATTTTTTGGGTAGTGTTAATGCGTAATAGTAACTCGTATCGAAGAGCGCAATTTAACTGTCACGACAGCCGCTCAGTGCCGCAAGCAACCAGCTGCGCGCCAAATGTCAAACACAACAGAGCTGGCGCGATCTACATATGTACGTGTGTTTGGGTGAGGTGTTTCGTGAAGTATTTCTCAAGCTTCTGCGTTGCACTATGGGCCAAAAAACTCTGATATATTCTCAAAAGTCCATAAATTCACTTACAGTTTGCAAATACTGAACTCAAATGCATTAACTTTCGGCATTTTGTGGGGGACTTTTAGCAAAGAAAGATTAGCCAAAAATGGCATGGGTGGTCAAGCGTCTTAACAGTTCACTGTTTTATTTCAAGTGGTTTATGCATTTCTTACCGAATTTTGCTTTTTGGTCATTGAATTAAGTATTCTGAGATACGGTGCATTGGCGAATTTCTGCCGGTGGGGTGTAGGTCACTGCCATGGCAAAAATACTGTATTCCAATAAAAGTCGTCAACGACGTTCGTCGCCAATGTCAACGCATTGTGTTGGCAGGTTATAAATTAATTTTATTGCTGGCATCATCACGGCACGAAATACAAAACTCACACACACCAAAAAATACTAAAGCACCGGTGCCTCTTTGACTCAGCCCATACAAGTTACCTATGAAGTTGATGACTTGGTTGACTTGTCAAGTTTTTGCCATCGATTTCGCGATTGCCTTTATAACGTACATACGTTTTTACATTGATACATATCGTGAGTTACAGTGCAATACCTCATATCTAGCAATCTTGAAACGGTAGAGTAACAAATATTACGGAAGACATTTTTATGACAATATACTTTAGATATTTTCTTCAATGTTATTCCAGTTTAGCTCTTCAAATTAGTTTATTTAATAAAAAGTAAAATCTAATAAGTTTAGCACAGTTCTTGTTATTGCTTATGCCTTTCACGGAATGCTAGATACGCGGTTTTACATTCTTATTGAAGTCAGCACATTTTATAGGCTCAAAGCTTAACAAAAGATTCAAGAAACCCTTAGGCATGTGTTGCTATGTAGTTACCAAAATTGTCCTTTTCCTTTGCCTTTGGAGTTGCTGATTTGAACCGTTTTAGTTGTTGTTATTTGTAGCTCAATAAATCTTTGAGGAAATTAAACTTGAGTGACATTCAATTCACTTGTGAGACGAATCGCTTTGTAATCAGCGATACTTTGGGATTGTAATATGCTTGGAGGTAAATAATTGAGTAAATAAATGTCACATTTGTACTTAGGTACTAACAAAAAGCTTAAATATATACAAAGTGATTTACATAATTATAGTATCGAAAGGGAGTAGGTATCTCGTATTACCGAAACTTCTTGTAGACTCAAAAAAATGTAAGACTACTAATTTCGGCTGAAGATTGCTTCTAAAGTAAGATTTGGAACTGTTCGTCTGAGAAGTTTACGTAGAACGTTAGTGCTGTTCAAAAGCTTAGATGGCTTTATTAAAATCACTTCATATTAAAATAGGAGGACATGTGAGCCCGCTCTGATTACCCAGAATATATAATTTATTCAGTTTTTCTTTTTCTTACTCTGAATGCTACTTATCGTCGGTAAAAGAACAAAACCGCGCGTCACAATTATGGAAAACCGCTCTGAAGAGGATTTATTCATACGGCATTCGATCTCCACTGTACTCGAATTTGGGAAAAAAGCCATAAACCTTTCGGGGAGCTTTTGCCTAAAATACTGAAAAGCTTGAATCACTTGCTTTTCACAGTGTACATGACTTAAAAGCATACCTAACCCAGTCCGATTTCGTGTTTATGTTTTAAAAAATTTGTTAACCCAAAAATCAAAAACTTTAGAGAAAAGTTACTTACGTTCCAACTGCGGAAGGCGTTTCGAACAAGGTAATTATGTATAAGTAGATCCTAGTATGCATCGTGGAAATTGCGAGTGACATCCAATGATTCTTAACAATTTGGTGTTCGAAGTTCAACAAGGAACGCACATACTTATACGTAATGGAGTCAATATCTGGCATTTCATTGCATACCAATCCATTTTAGTTCGCCGACGTATGTATATGATGACAACGATGTGGATGACGGTGTTGCCGACGATGGGTGTGCTTTGCCACTTCTTTATTAACCAACCATATGTTTCTGCACGTCACACTACATCACTCCAGGGCACACTTCCACACATCAACGCGCTAGTATAATCTCATATGCAAAAGCCAATCCTGTGTGCTATGTAATTGAAACACTAACGTCGTACTTTGCTTCGCACCACAAACATGTCCAAGCACCTTTATTAATCGTTCAGCTTCGAACTCGCTTTGGTTGACTGCTGGAGAGGAAGCAATAGGCATGAGAAATACCGCCTGAGGTGTTGTCTCCGGCATTAGTAACACCGGCTGGCTATGATGGTGGCAAGAGAGATCGTGATTGTCGCATCGTGTAACGCCCATTCACTCATGCCTCCAACCGCACGCTGTCATTTGTCGCTACTCATACTCTTCACAAGCTTGTACGCTAGTTTAGCTTGCCGCCATTTCGATAGGAATCATCATTGCAGTCGTCGTTGAAACTTTTGTGATCATAAATTTTCCTCAGCATGTTCGATGTTTTCTCTTTGATTTGGATTATAACAACTTCCCAAGTTGATGGGTATGGACTGCAGCCGGAAACACAAAAACGAAAGCAATAAGAGAAAAGCAAATGTTGTTGTGCTAAATATCTGGCAAAGAGTGGAACCCGATTAAAATTTGTTGGAAAAACTTTGCTTTAAACGGACTAATTCGACAAACTTATTTAACCTTCTTTGGGTGTATTTTAGGATTTTAGTCCTGGGATTTAGCGATCCACCAACATTCACTTTTTATATAGCATTCCGTTTTCATGGAAGCCCGGCGGAAGTGGCCACCCTCTTTTGAAAAATTGTGGTCTTTGAGTTCGGCTAGATTACTATTTCTACGCTCCTGTAGAAAACAAGTTCTAACAACAACATGAGTAACATAAAATGTTAGAAACTATCGGCGTTAATGTACATGTGTGTATGTCAAAGATAAAAACAGATCGCTCCTCTCCATTTACACTTCCCCTGGTGGGCGGTAGCTCATAAATAAACTTCTACAAGTTGTTCACGAACTCCGCTGGGAACAAGAACTCGCATGCAAAATTGCGAAGCAAGTGCTAAGATTAATACACAACAGTGTGCTTTACAATTGGAACCATGGCATATAAATTTATTTGTTTAATTGCTTGCCGGAAAGTGTGCAAACCCACTATGGCATCAGAAACCTGCTGCACGATCCACTGTGGGAGGTTGACATTGATCTTCTTGCACGGTAAGCAACAGGCAGAAAGCTTTTAATCACCAAGCTTTTAAAATTAGCATGGTAATTGAATTAATTTCGGTAATCCCAACGACAAATATAACTGTTAAAACTACACTGAAAGATTAGCAAACTTCACGGTTCGATTGGAAGACTAGCGCAAGGCTAAAGCTTATACACCATACCTTGTCAATGGGACACCAGACTCCATCCTTCCTTCTCTCTACAATCGTCAGAACTGGCTACAATACGCCATGCCTCGTGAGAGTACCGACACCCACGTTAGTCTTTGTAAAACTTGTATGGCTAAGACCAATATCTATATGTGGATTCGAAAGTTCCACTTTTAACTGAGAAGAAAGGACTGACGTGTTATGTAATGTGTTAACCGCCATTTAACTAATTCAGTAATATACTTACATAGATTCCCACCAAACAATTGTTTTTTTGCTAAATTCGACGCATATCTACGTGTTTACAAAAAAAGGTGAAATGTATGTAGATATTCTAGAATGCAATTCATTAAGTCGAACATGCAATGAGAACAAGAAGAAGCCAACAATGGTAATTCTGTCTATTGGCAGGAACTCATATGATTTTTCCAACATTTAGCTACTGAAGTACGCATTTTTGTCGGTACATGTTATATGTGTTCGTAGTTGTGCTCATATTGAAAACAAGAAAACCAAGTGCTCAGCCAGAGCTTCACAAAGCATTAGGATAGTGAACAAAGAGGGGCTTTGTAAACAAGTCGAGGAGACTAGCCAAAGACAAAGGCAAAAAGCATGGAAGTGGTGAAAGGTATTTGTCTATAATGTATAAGTGCGTTTTTGGCTGATAAAATAATCGTTAAGCCTGCACTAGATATATGTATCTACATGATCAACTCATATAAAATATTTAGTACCTGGGTGACCGAGACTTGCTCGGTATTTTTCGAATTTGCCGCATAATCTTACTTACCAAGAGCATAACCATAAATCGGCTTAGCCGTTCCAGAGATAGTGGTCGATATCTGAAGGAATAAATAAAATGCGTTCCGGTGGCAACCCTAGGTGACAATCCTATTCGAAAATATTTTGGTTGGTATACGTCCTAAAATCCCTTTCATGTGATACCCACAATGCCATATATTGCTTAATATTTAAAAAAAATCGGAGAGGTGGCAACCCTCTAAGCTTTAGAGGCAGCATCCAAGTAGAAAATCTAAGAAGGAAGCATACTATCCATCTACCAAATTTCATCGAAATCGGTTTAGCAGCTCTCGAGATAGTGGTCGATATCTGAAGGAATAAATTAAATGTGTTCCGGTGGCAATCCTATTTGAAAATATTTTGGTTGGTATACGGCCTAAAATACCTTTCATTTGATACCCATATTGCCATATATTGCTTAATATTTAAAAAAAATTTATATAGGTGGCAACCCTGTGAACCACCCCAAGTGGCAACAGCAAAGTAGAAAATCTTAAAACGAAGCATAGTACCTATGTACCAAATTTCATTAAAATCGTTGAAGTCGTTCGTGAGATAGTAGTGGATATACAAATATACAACAATAAGTCGTTTAAAGTTATGAGATACATACATATGTGAGGCTTTTTTACATATCTATAAGTATACACAGGTATATGTGAGAATGCAACCCTACAAAATAACAGAAATACTTCGGTCCATCATCCATATACTTCAGAATACTTCTTAAATACCAAAATACTCCAGAATACTTCTTAAATACCACCAGAGTATTCCAACACATATTATCGTTCATATAAAAAATGTGGTCCAATTGGCTTGGAGATGCACGCTGATTGGACCGCCGAATAATTCGAAGAGGAAGAAAAAATCTGTTCCCTCATTAAAGCATTAGAATGATGAAGTTACTCATGATGATGGTAAAATTGAAATTTTCGAATCTATCTTCAAAAAGAAATTCGTATTTTCAGTCTCATCGGTTATTGACCTTTCAGAACATGTATTTTCCAAGGGTACGTCTACTGTGACTATGTTGCTTGATTTCGCGACGCATGTTTTTAAAAGCCTGACGGACAACTGCGAAATCGCGTAACACATAATGAAAACGGGCTCCGGATTATGGAAGCATACGAGTATTCCAATAATGGCCTTACCAAAGAAGTGATAAGCGTTTTAGTAACATGTGGGCCTATAACTCTGCTAAGACAAGATCCAATAACTGATTTAAAGTCAAGCTTAGGATCCATTGTAACTTCGAAATAAAAAAAATTGTGACTTGGTTGTTAATGTAATCATCAATAGAGTACTCATATACATAATTGATTCAAAAATATCTAATTACTGCCTTAAGCATTAGTTTCAACCTCATTGTTCGCAGAACTGTAATAAGTCCCTATTGGCTGGGCACTTCGCACTAGCTCCCTACTGAGCATACATGTAATAAAGATAAGTAAAGCTTTAACGAATACCTGTTTGTAAAATACTATTGGAGCTGCTACGTGAGAGTCCTTCAGCACCAAACGCGAGAAAGGGAGTAGATGTACTCATTCCAATCAGCGGGTATCGCCATGGACCACCTCTTTTATATAAATAAGGAAAAGTGTTGGAGTACTCTTATACTCCAACGTGTTTTACGCGGAAGTTTGCAGTTTTTGTATGCGAGTCCATACAATATTCACACATTCATTCATTCATTCATTTTATAAAAGCGTGCAACTGTCAGCTGACGACATGGATATCATTGCCCTTAACAATGAGGCGAAACGGCGAGTACCCAAGAAGATTTAATGACGAGTTGTACGAGCTTTACGCAGACGCCGACATAGTTCAGCAGATTAAAACACAGAGGCTAGGGAACGTTGTTTGAATGAACGAAGACGCTCCAGCCCAGAAGGTACTCTTATCGGCACCCGCCGGTGGATGCAGCGGAACACCACCATTCCGATGAAGGGCCAAAGTCTCACTGGGGAGGCCGATTTGCGAGCCCGCGGTATCTCCAATTGGCGACAGTTGGCGCAACGAATAATTGATTGTCGAGCTATATTGAAGGGTCAAAATCGCCCAGGTGGTTAGATGGAAATTTAAAGAAGAAGACATACATAGGTATTAGGCTGAGTACAGTGTTTTTAAGGTGCTTAAGCAAAATATTAATCTGGGTTCAAAAATAAATAATTGTGTGGAAACGTTTCTAAATCTTATAACTTTAAACGACTTATTCTTGTATATTTGTATATCCCCTACTATCTCCCGAACGACTTCACCGATTTTAATGAACTTTGGTACATAGGTACTATGCTTCGTTTTAAGATTTTCTACTTTGGTGTTGCCACTTGGGGTGGTCCACAGGGTTGCCACCTATATCACTTTTTATACCTTTCATGAACATGAAATGGTATTATAACTTTGGTCCGATGTTTGTAAGTATGAGAAGAAGAAGAGATAGACCCACCGTTAAGCATACCGAAATGATCAGGGCGACGAGCTGAGTTGATTTAGCCATGTCCGTCTGTCCGTCTCTCCGTCCGTCTGTTTGAACGCAAACTAGTCCCTCAGTTTTAGAGATATATCGATGAAATTTTGCAAGCAGGCGCCATTTTGCACAGGATTAATCATTTGTCCATTTGACCAGCAAGATCGGACCGATAGAACGCATAGCTCCGATACAATCGATTGTTCCGATAAACGGGTTTTGGCCTATAACTCTTGCAATTAAAAAGCTATTAAAGCGAAATTTCGCAGGTTTAGTACATATTATATGCGTAAAAATCACCTAGATCGGATCAACATAACATATAGCTCCCATATAATCGATAGTTTCGATAAATGGGTTTTGGGCTATACATGTTGCAAATAGAAAGCTAGAAACGTATAATTTTGCAGGGTTGGTCCTTATTATATGAGTAATGTGTGTAGTGAAAATCATACAGATCGGACTTACATAACATATAGCTACCATATTACCGATTGCTCCGATAAATGTGGTTTGGCTATGTATTTTTAAATTAACAGTTTTGGAGAGTTTGCAAGTAATTGTAAGTAAGGAGCGGACACTTAGAAAAGTTGTGCATATTCATGAAAGGTATAAAGACTTCGGCACAGCCGAAGACAGCCCTTTCCTTACTTGTTTTTTTTTAATATAAAGCAATATATGGCAATATGGGTATCAAATGAAAGGTATTTTAGGCCGTATACCAACCAAAATATTTTCGAATAGGATTGCCACCTAGGGTTGCCACCGGAACGCATTTTATTTATTCCTTCAGATATCGACCACTATCTCGGGAAAGGCTAAACCGATTTCGATAAAATTTGGTAGATGGATAGTATGCTTCCGTCTTAGATTTTCTACTTGAATGTTGCCACTAATGAAAACTTAGAGGGTTGCCACCTTTCCGATTTTTTTTATATATATGGCAATATGGGTATCAAATGAAAGGTATTTTAGGGCGTATACCAACCAGAATATTTAATACACAACAGGTGTCGCCAATGTATGTTAAGTGACTTTTTGTGGTTAGTGTTCGATATTTTTGAAATCTATTTTGGAAATTTATGCTCTTGGTAAGTAAGATTATGCGGCAAATTTGAAAAATACCGAGCAAGTCTCGGTCACCCAGGTACTAGTATATTTATAAAGCTAGGAAGATTTGGATATAAAATAACCAAGGTTGCTGTGTTGTATGATACAGAGTGAAACGTCTAGGGCCTTTTGATCAAAGGGGGCACAGTCTTTAGCTGCATGGCGTCTGCCAACTGCCACATTTCTGCCCTTCGAATATAAGTAAAATATGAACAGCGAATGTTTGTAAGGTGTGTACCTTGCTCCTACAAAATGCACCGGCAAATATCAGCCAAATAGCCAGTTGTTGTTGTTGCTCTGCTACATATGTACATATGTAAAGTTATCACAAAGAGCAAAACAAAAGTTTCAACTTCTCTCGCGTCTGTATATAAGCTTTTGCCAAAAAAGCGATAGGTGTGGTATTTACCTGGTATATATGTATACATATGTATGAACACTGTCAGAACATTTACATACTTATGGGCATACATACATACATGCGTATATGCAAATTGTTTAGTGCATGTGTGCGGGAAACAATTGCAACAATTGTTGCGACACACGAGACAATTACATTAGTAGCTTACGTGCGGCTTATGTAACAATGGTCATCATCCTTATCCTTAAATGGCCTTTCAGACAAAAATTCCTTTTGTCTTCCACTAAACATATCCATACATACATACATAGCAGAGAGGGATGCAAGAAAACTGAACAGAGTGGACCATAAGTAAAGGTTCCATTGCGTATTTTATTAAAGTTTGTAATTTTACTGAAATATAAAGCTCATACGGTAACTTCTTTCCGGGAATAACAAAAATTTCTTATATACGGCCACGACTCAATAAGAAATCTCAGAAAATGTGCCCCAAAATATGATGGTTCTCAATATCTTGGCTCAGCTATGGCGCTTCATCTACCAATCTCTTGCATTTCTTCAGTCAAGTATAACTGTTGACTCTAAACATGTTTGGAATGGTTTAAACAAATCGTAACGGAGTAACTGGTTTCACAACAAAACGAGGTGCTGAAAACAGAAAAGTACCCATTTGGAACGGCTTCTGGTTCTAAAACGTCTTACTTCAGCCAACTGATACTGAACTAATCATCTCACAACTCAAAGTCTCAAAAAGTTATTTAAAAAGTCCTTAACTCAGCTGAACATGCAATGGCTTTCTATATAGTAGATATAGTTAGGGTGTTTTACAAAAAATTTGTAGCTGATATACGGAAATAACAACGGCTTAGTTCAATGGCTAGTCAACGAATGAATCTTCGTTTTCGTCTTTATTTTTATGTATCCTGCCGCCACTCACTCGGCAGAGTTGCACTTGCAACAGAGTTGCATTTCTTAACCGTAAGGTATGCAGCACAAAACAATAAAAGGCTTAACCCTAAGCTTACGTACTACTAAGATTAACATGTTGGCATATTTAAACCTAGTTAATTCTACTACAAATTATGTATATTAGAAAACAATTTTTAGATGGGTTCAGGACAAATCTTTATATTTGTTAGGAATGCCTACTCTAGAAATATATATATCCTATCTATTAGTGAATTTCTTGAGTTCTCTGTAAACACAAATGCATTTTATTATGTGGCAGAGGCAGAAAGTTGTTTTGCAATTACTTTGTTTGTTGTGGTTGCCGACAGTTGTTGTTCTACACAAATGTTTTTGTTGTGGGTTTTTGGCTTTTGCAACTCAATTGAATAACTGAAAGCGATGGTCCGCATACTATTGACTTGGCGGCACTAACCTCCGAACAAACATTCTCTCTGCTCCTTTTACATTCCCCAAAAATTGGTATCACAGACGACCCACACGATGAGCCAATTACACAGCCTCTTGGCATGCAGATACCAAAGTATGTATGTGTGTATGCCTACCACAAGTGACTAGTCCATTCAACTTTTGTTATTCTAAAAATTTTGTTCTATTACCTCTTTGGATTCGCAAGCCTTATAAGTCAGTTCATATTTTGCGAGCAAGCACTGACCTCTTTTAATCCTTCATACCACTAACGCACCTTAAATCCAGGTGCATTCAAAGTTTATGTTTAAAACTTCGATACCTATAAGCTCATTGCTAATAAATCAATTAAGAAGTCGGAGTATGCGTGTGTGCGTCTATATGTTAGTTTGAAAGGTAATTTGAATAAATACCATCATAACAACAACAACCATTCAACACCATACTATTGTGGCCGTATGCAACAACTTTATATAGGTGTATGCTATTCTGCAGCTAAATACCTGACCATTGTTGTTTTGCTGTTTGTTGTTGCATTTGTAGAACAATACAGCTTCATTAACGTATACCTATAAAGGTGAATGAAGCAGCGAAGTGGCAGTTATGGGGTTGCCAAAGTAGTTATGTAAGAAGGTATACGTGGGCGGCTAAGAAGTTTCACTAGCGCCATATATGCTCTGCGCCCATGTACAATGCTAATGCAAATACGTACATGTTAGTGATGTAAAGAAAGAAGTTTGGTTTGCTCTAAGTCTTACAAAATCTAAGGAACATAATCGTGTTTCCAAAAGACCCGAAAACAAACCGAAAGCTCTGATAAAACACTACCAACAAAATGATTGACTACCCGTTTTTTGTAAGTTCCTAGGCCTAATCGACAGTTGAGTTTCCTTAAATGATTTTACCAACATGCACATATACATACATATTTAATCTTGGCTGACTCCTGGCAGAATTTCTTAACTTGCAATAGTGTAGTCCGTTGAAAACCAATAGTTAGAGTTTTTGGAGAGTATTGCTTGGGGACTTCACAGCTTCCAGAAAATGTCACTCCAATAGAGACAGGCGTAACAAGATACCCTCGGACTGCAAGCTCTCCAAAGTATGGTTTAGTAATAAGCGTAAACTTGGCATTATGAAATGAATCCGGGAAGCTCTGGAAAATTCTTTCAAATACTTCCGATAGCTTGGGTGTGACGGTACCACTTCCTGGAGTGCCGCCAGTTATCAGCTCTATAGAAATCTATGGCATGCCCCTGCGATAGTAAATTTTTTTGCTGATATTATTTCTTCCCAGATTTACAATTCCCTGGGACGTGATGGTTTTATTACCGCTTGATTGTTACCTCAGATCCCGCGGGAATTATAGTCCAGCCAGTTGAAATCATCTTTATGGCTTTGCGCCCACATCTACTTTTCTATACAAATTCTTTGAAAGGTGTAAGCGGTCTTGTTTTGGATAATAATGGTGAGCGGAAAACCCGGTTATTTAACACCCATAACCGCAGATCAGTGCTTTGTATATAGTATGTATATAATGTATTAAAATAGCTTTTTCTCAACTCAATGCACTGTGCGCGTTTTAATGAATTTATTAGTCTAACAGTCAGCCACACCCTTTCGAACAAATTGAATTATGGATGTATATTTGATAGTATGGTAGCCATAAATTTTAATTTTATGTTGGTTTTGTATTATGCTTTAAATTTTTGTAGAATGTAACTCTAATTTACTGTGAAAATAATTGCGATTTTCCAGTTTAATTTCATTATGATATGAATTTAAATAACAAAAAAAAAATTAAAATGGATGAGGGATTAAACTATGGATGTGCGAACATGTCAATTAACCTAAACTTGAGTAATTATTTAATCAGAGAATACTTATAACCGATTTATTTTCGATATTTAACATTTTGAATAATTCTAATTGCAATATTAAATGTTTTGATTATGCGGAAACTGGAATCTGGTTCGTTTTTCAATAATTCTCCACTCATCGAGCTCTCTCAGTTTAGCAGAATCAAGGAGAGCTTTCTCGCCGTCTTCTTTCCACATCTCGTTCATTGACCAATTCAAAATACTATAAAAAAACTAGCAAAATCTCAAAACCCACAGTGGGCCCCCGTCTACTATATCCGTGCCGTTAGGTTCAAAATCAAAGCCGAACTCCAAAAGGACCCCGAAGCTAGGCTTTTCCATACATTTCATTTGCTGATTCTCTTCTATTCACCCTAAGAAAGGTCAAGGTTAGTGATTTATTGTAGGAGGGTGAACGACTCCTTGACACTCTGCTGGACTTCAAATGCTGCCAACTATAATAAGCCTTGCTACGTCAGTGTTGAGAGAAACATTTAAGTGTAAAAGACACATTACTGAGAATGCCTTGCAGCTAATTGTAAGAACAAGTAGGTACACACTGTAAATTTAGGTACATCAAGTTTTATTCAGCTCAGCAATGCAACATCATTCCATGCATCAACTGCAGTGCGTAATCAATCAATCATAGCTGAAGAACCCCACTAATATTGTAAAGCCCACTTGGAAGTATATTTTTAAATTTATTTATTACATAAATAATACATAATGGAACTTTACGACACAAAAAATTTATTGCCTTCATCAAGCTACTGAATGTCTAACTCTATGACATTTTGACTGATTCGCTCATTAAGTCGTCAACACAAAACGTATTCAGCTGCAGCTAACAAAAATATCCACCAGAGGCGACAGCAACGCATGCGTACAATGCTAGATCGTTGGAAGACTCAGCAAATGCAGTTCATATATGTGAATGGTTTTTAAGAAAATTATTCGTTATCACTCCAATTGCCACGTTTTGACGACGTGCAATATAAAAATGCATCTCATTTGAATGAAATCACTTTGGTGACGTAGAATTCGTTTGTAGCGGAGGGGGGATGTTAAGAAGCACAAATCGTTAATTAAAAATTTTTGGGTTGACTAATTGAGATATGTTGGTGTCACATCAAAATGATGGATGTAGTGTCAGTATTTATTATTATGGAGATGTTTGAAGTTGATATTCTCATCTATTTTGTAATCAATTCCACTATTGTGAAAGATGCCAAAATGAACAAGTAAGGGGGTGAACCGAACATTAAATGCCCAGCGTTAAAAAGCGTTATGTTAATTTATGTGATTTTCGAAATTTTCGGTATCGAAAAAGGTTATCACTCGATTTCGCCCATTTTCAATAGCAACCTACCTTGGCCAAAAAGTAACCTGTATGCAAAATTGCATGCAAATATCTCAATTTTTACTCAAGTTATCGTGTACACTGACGGACAGACGGACGGACGGACATGCCTGAATCAATTCCTCTTTTCAACCTAAGAACTTTCATACATGGAACCCCATATCTAACTCGATTATTTTGCGCCGTTACATAGTACCGTTATGTGGACAAAATTATAATACTAGTACGCTGGGTATACAAATTGTGAATTTAAAAAAATTCGAGAACTTAAAAGTATGAATGAATAATATATATTAACTCTTTATATAAAGTATATCCTATATCTGATCTATCACATGATACAAGTGTGGCCTCGCTCTTTTGAGCTTTTAGGGACGATTTTTGTGACTTGAGATGTATTTGGTAATTTGTAAGAGAAAATCAAAAAAAATTCATATTTCTCAGGTGGTAAATACATACGTACATTACGGTGCCTCGGCAAAAAAAAGATGCACTGTTTCCACCGGAATTTTAAAATTCACTCTTTTCTAAGGACTCCCCCAAAAAATTGCGAGAAAATATTAAGATTTACCGGAGCTAAACCGCTATAAAAAAACGCTAAAAATATAGTTTTTTATGTATGTATGTATAAAAGGAGTATGAAAAAATATTTTTTAATAATCAGGTGGTAAGCAACAATATTTTACTCTCTGTGACATGCCCAGGGCCAGCTCGTAAGTTAGCAAATTTTTTTTAAGATGAGAGTCAGGTTAGTGAATACCAAATCATCTCCAGACTGATGTTGACTACGAAATGCGTCTATTCGTGATTACAGACTACTTGCGGATATGGAGCAACACGAAAAACTCCGCCAGCCAATTCAACCTCCTATCAAATATTTTCTCAACATGAGCTGGGAGAATACAATTCAAACAGTATACTCACACCTCCCTTATAAAATCTGTTGGACCTTGTAAGTTTCGTTATAAAAATTGTGATTGGGATCAGTGGTATGGTGATAATTTGCTGACGTACTTCCCAGGCTTAAGTGCTTGGACAGTCCGTATAAAAGGTCTTTCTCTGAGTATTTCTGACACGAAAAGGACTGTAATCTGCAGCAGTCGTTTTGAGCCGACATAGATACCGAAGGTCCCGCCAGTTTGTAGAGAAATCTTGAAAAACACCACAAATGGGATGAACCGATCTGCCTCGTACACACATATATACCGCTCGCATGGCATTCTATCTGTATTGCGTTGTTGTTAATGATATCGTTATTCACGATAATAATAAAATAATCTTTTTATTGACTTCGCAAATACATCACATGCTTCTGTTGCCCGCCTATCCTTTCGTGCTCTCATAATCATCTTACTCTATCCTTATCATGTTGCTCAATATCTTGAAAACGGAGTGTCACTCGGGACTAATAACTACTCGTCGTTAAAACCCTCATCAGCACCTTTCAATTCATACATATATTGTAGAAACATCCTCTAGGTCCACACCTCGTCGCAGAGCAGTTAGGGAAGTCCGTTAGGACCTTCTGCAGGAATAAAGAAATTACTGTGCAAGTTTTCACGTCTTTCCGTATAAGATAAGAGTGCGGTCTAAAAAATCACTTGAGCCATGTCCACTTCGACTGGAACGGAATTGGAATTTGCACTATATAAAATATGAAAATTTAACAACACCAAATTTGTAACTCAATATTCCGTATTTTTAATGAAATAATAATAGCTCCAACTGAAAAACGAAAATGAGCTCCAAATTTACTAGAAAAACACCCTAGGCTTCGCTGAGCCTCATAACGTATAATATACTGAGCCTGATTTTAATTGTTGTCTCCGAAACCAGTCTAGGTATGGAACTTAATCGCTTATAGCAGCACTTATTGGCACCTTGCGATACCCATAATATACAATTTGTATACCTTTCATGAACATGAAATGGTATTGTAACTTTGGTCCGATGTTTGTAAGTATGAGAAGAAGAAGAGATGGACCCAGCATTAAGTATACCGAAATGGTCAGGGCGACGAGCTGAGTTGATTTAGCCATGTCCGTCTGTCCGTCCATCCGTCTGTCTGTTTGAACGCAAACTAGTCCCTCAATTTTAGAGATATCTCGATGAAATTTGGTATGGAGCCGCCATTTTGTATTATATTTATCATTTGTCGGAACCAGTAAGATCGGTCCAATACAACGCATAGCTCCCATACAATCGATTGTTCCGATAAATGGGTTTTGGCCTATAACTCTTGCAATCAAAAAGCTAGGAGAGCGACATTTTTCAAGTTTAGTACATATTATATTTGTAACCTGTGTAGTGAAAATCAACCAGATCGGACCGACAAAACATATAGCCCCCATATAATCGATAGTTTCGATAAATGGGTTTTGCGCTATACATTTTGCAGTTAAGAAGCTAGGAACGTAAAATTTTGCAAAGTTGGTACTTATTATAAATGTGATGTGTGTAATGAAAATCATACAGATCGGAGTAACATAACATATAGCTTCCATATAACCGATTGCTCCGATAAATGTGGTTTGGCCATGTAGGACACTTAAAAAATATATGCGTATTCATGAAAAGTATAAAGCCTTCGGCACAGCCGAAGACAGCCCTTTCCTTACTTGTTTTTAATTGTATTATACATAGTAAAAAAACTTAAGTGATCGGACTTATATTAGTTATCCAATTCAATTTCACTACAATTATATTGAACACAACTGTATGTTTTTCGAAGTTTTGAATATCGACAAAAGGGCCAGTTAATTATCTTTTCCCTATTTTCAACAGCAATTAGCCTTGACCGGAAAGTTGTTGGTCTAAACTTAACTTAATTCAAACATTTCTTTCAGAACTATCACGAAAAAGCTTTAGAAAGCTTACTCCTAAGCTTCTACGTTTAAACTAAACATTCTATTCACGTCTAGTTAACTAATATAGCATAAAGTAAGTAAGTAAATATTTTTAATTGCTCACAAGGTTTGCCCACCATTCTCCCCAATTACATGTAACGCATTCCTAACTCCCAAAAATTCCCACACCAATTCATTTAATTTTCCATCTTCTTAGCGTCAGCCATATCCTTTACAAAAATTCACCGCCAAAAGCGCACTCAGAAACTCCGACACGTACTTACGACAAACTAACCCGCAGAGTAGACAAGTGGTTACGTGCCATAATGTATGCGGTAGGAATAATTATGGATTATTAATAAAGCAGTGTGGAGGTAATGAGTTGAGTACTAGGCGTAGTGTCTATCCAACAGAAGACCAAATGTAGAAGAGCTGGTGTAAAGAACGCCTGCTTACATAAGGAAGTCGTTCGGTGGTCAACAAGCAAACAAAACCAAAAGAGAATAAATACAGCATGATGATCTACGGCCTCGTCTACAACCATGTGCATAGCTACAACTATCGCGGAACATGCATCTACTACGCAACTATCAACATCAGCAGCAGCAAGCGGCAGGTGGCAAGTGGCACGTTCAGTGGTGCTGTAGTGAACAATAGTGACAAGAGTTGGCGCATGTTTTGATGGTGACTAAAAGAGAGAAGCCGGCGCAAACAAGCGAAATTTTCATATCATCCCCTGGATTGCACCAACAAACGAACCCAATAAACATTTCGCTTCAATTTAATTTTTAAAGAAATTTACACTCAGATCTCAAATGAATTTTCAATGAAAGTGAACAGCACTCTTAAACTAAACGAGTCGTTTTTAAATGAGTTTTGTGCAATTTCTCAAACTGAGATATTTCATGTTCTCAAGCCCATCTCAAACAGCAAACAATGCTGGAAATCAAGTTGAAAATTAAATTTTTCTCTAATGTTTTCTTGTTGCTTATGGGTCCATTTTATTAGCAAAATCACTTCGAGGCGTTTGCTTAGCCAGTTAGGAAATTATGGCCTAAACACACTGCTTCTCCTGCACATCTGCACGTTTCTAAAAGTTTTATTCTTTTTTTTTTTGATTTAAAGAAGACAAGCCCTCGGTTGTTCGTGCGTTGTTCATCTCAGGCGCAATTTACACGTCTACAGCTGCCAAGCGGGCAAGTGTATGGACGTTTTGATATGACCCTGCAAAAAACCGAAATACTCCGTTCCATACTCCACAGAGTACTCCTTAAGGAGTATCGGAGTACTCCAACACTTATCCTCGCTCATATAAAAAAGGTGGTCCAATTTACATGGCGATGGCCGGTAATTGGATCACCTAATCCGACTCGGAGTACTCCATTTCTTTGCTTTTGAATACTCTATAGACCACCTACATGAGAGTACTCCCAAAATACTCCTATTGGATTACTCTATGGAGTATTCAACAGCAAAGCGAGAGAGGGAGTAGGTGGTCCTCAAAAAGAACACCTACTCCCTCTCTCGCTTTACTGCAGAGTACTCTATAGAGTAATCTTTAGGCAGCATTTTCAAAGTACTCTCACATAGGTGTTCCATAGACTATTCAGCAGGGTGCTCCGATATGGATTAGGTGATCCAATCACCGGACATGGGCTTATAAATTGGACCACCTTTTTGTATGAATGAGGATAAATGTTGGAGTACTCGCATACTCCAACGCTTTTTACAGGGGACTTGCATCTACACCTATACATATATGTGTATGTATGTATGTATGTATGTGTAAACATATCCTGGCGGCTTTGCCATAGCTTAATGGTTGTCGTAGCATGTTGCACCATACTTGTTGCTTGCCACTGTTCGTAGATACCTACATACTTGTTGCAATATTAGTTTATGTCTGTTGAGAGCTCCTTTGATGATTGTCTAGTGACTAGACTCTAGTCATAAAAGTTGTTGTTGTTTTTTTGATAGCCACAAAAATTAACACAAGTTTTAAATTTTCCAAATGACTAAGCAAGCAGACCGATGCCCACTGTTTAGTGACCGGCTTTTCTACCTAGAGTTAAGTTCACAAAAATAGCAGCACCCCATTGAAACATGAAGTACGGCCTTCTTTTTTTGCTTTGTTGTTTCTTTACGTCATTATGAGCAAAATAAGGTAATTTCTTTATGTCGTAAAGGAGTTATTTTGTTGCGAAAAATAGCAGAATACACGCACTTAGTATTTCATCCCCTTGCCATAACTTTATTTTCGTAATGGTACATATTACACTTGTGATATTTTGTTAGATGATGTAACGGATGAATTATGGATATCTCTCAAAATACGGATGTGGCCAGTTCAAAACAATGCGAACAAGTATTTGGGTACGCTATACCAACGGAATGGAGTTATTACTATTTTTTGTAGTCGTTCAACTAAACTTTAAAATATAAGCTTGTCAACAACTTGAATTAAATAAAGATCGCAGAGTGAAAAACGAAACATGTACGATTTGCTATGACTAGTGCAATCTTCCAGGTCACTCTTTACCTAACATAGAAGAAGATTGATAGTTAGAGTAAGAGGCTTCATATTCATAAATCATCTATTTTCATTCGCGCCTCATCGTGCCAAGCCTCTGCCGAAGAAATTGACCCCAAGCCTTCAAGGAAAAATACCAAATTGACCTTGCCAGGCTGTCATCTACACTCTTCCACCCACCCCATACAGGTTATTCTGTGGCTACCAAGTCGATAGCTATACGCAAATGCCAGCATTTAAAACTCGTCATTCATAATAGTTATCGTTGAAAATTTGTATAGATAGTGTTTTCACAACTGTCAGAACTTCAGCTACCAGGTGATGAGGATACAAATGTTAGGATACTACACAATCGCATCTAAAAAGAAAACTTAGAGCAAAGAGGCAAGCTCAAAACTCTTACTTATACATACATATGCGTACATTAGGCTGTTCATTAAAAAAGTTTTTGGCGGGCGAAATGAGTTTTTATAATTTTTTCGATTGTACCTGATAAACACTTTCCAAATTTTGCGATACCGATTGGACATGTATTTTTTGAACTCGTTCCCACTCCAAACCGACGCCAAACTAAATGGGGAACATTTACTGCTTTTTTTTTTGCTTTAAGCTCATATTCCAATGACGAAGCTTTATATGGCTGGTTGCTAGGGCAAAGTGGTTAAATTTTTAATATATAAGCTATTTACTGTAAATAAGTGCTTTAAGCTTAATTTCATTTGGCGCATGGCAGAAATATTTGGAGGTAGTTCCACTTCTTCTTCTTCTCCGTTTGATTAGCCATCTGACAGAAATCGTGTTCCGTACTTTTCGTGCTGCCAGTTCTTTAAAAAAAAAATCCACCATTTTTCCTATAGTTAAATGAAAAGCAATCGAAGCATTTTTTTCGGTATTTATTTCCTTTAGGAGACAACTGCCAAAACCCACCAATAATCCCGGCAGAGGTATCAAAAGACGCGTTTTGACCTCAGTAACTATAATCCGTAGTCAGATTTTTGAATTTTTGTTTTGGTGAAGAGATATTTGTACTTAAAGTTTGCAATATTCTGTCATTTTCATGTGGACCTCTACAATTACAATTACGAAAAAATAATTGGGAACGCGTAGCTGGTGTTGGACCGGCTGAGGGTTATTTTTTTTAGCGCGCGGAGGCCGAAGGAAAGGCGTTCTGCACATAAAAAACATGGATCGGGCCCCCATTTTTTGGTTTTTTGCTAATAACTTTTCACTGACACAAAAAATTAATTTCAGATCATTGATACCAAGGTCAAGCCGCGTATTTTGACACCTTTCCCGATAATTTTGGACGTGTTTTAGCAGTTGTCCCGTAAATGAAACAAATACCAAATTCCAAATTTCCTGAAATATTTATGTTTGTATGCTAAGCCGGCGCTCATAATTACCTCGGAAAATTTTGCAGTTAAAATACATACACATGTTATATATTTTATTTTGCTAATAACTACACCTTTTTATATACAAAAAAAAATACCCAATTAAATTTTGCAAAATTGCCAAATTTAATAACAACTAATAATTTAACTGTGGCAACATCACGCCCTCTTGGCAAACACGGTTAGTGTCAAAAAATTTTGAGTGAAACTACCTTAAAATATTTTTATCATGATTTGGCGTCTAGATTTACCAGATATTCCGAAAGAAATCTGCCTAACTACTGATTTACACAACCGATCGATTTTTAGAATGAAACAATCGCTTATCACAGTAACGCTAGTGTCTTCCGGATGACGGCCGAAAAACAAACAGATTTTTGTCTTAAATATCTGTACGACTTCAAAGATATTATTTGCTTTTTTAGGTCCACATCACGGAAAGGTTAGTCAAAATCAGTAAGAGGAAACCTCTATAAATTATAGCCCCAATACAACCGAGTGTTTGACAAATAGTGGTTTGACTGTATATTAAATACGCTGTTAACGCAATTGATCACCTCAGACCTGTGTCAACCGTCCATTACACACCTACATACTCATAGGCACTTGTATTATTTCCAAACCAACACACATTCACGAACACTTCATACAAACTTGGCTTTTTAATTGACACTTTGTTGGCAGTTTTTTAAGCCTTTAAGCCAACAATGTCTCACAGTATCCAGTTGCTTTTTTGTCAATTACCAACGATTTATAGCTATTAAGAAGCTAATTAAAATAACGCTGCTGGTAAGCTTATTTATTTACATGAATATAATATGCGGTAGGTGAAGAAATAAAAGTAAGCAGAAACATTTAAAAAGCGTACAGTGTTTGCAACGAAAATACAAATAACTTAGATGGAAAGTTGAAAGAAAGCCGCGCAGGCGCTGGATGGTATTCATATATTTTTGTGTACATTTACATGAGCTTCATATACCTACCCCCTACACTTGATTTATTGGCACCACCTTATAAGGTGACGATTGTGAAAAATGCATTTCATTTTTGTCGTATATTAGCCATGAATTTCAAATGTATGTGCATGTATACATTTTAGTTGTTGGACTGTCAAAGATTTCTAGCTCGAAAAGGAAGACACTTACATATGTATGTACATGAAAGTATTGAACACATGTTAAAGCATGTAATTGGTGGGAAATTATATTGCCTAAATTGACGGAAGCTTTAAAGTGGTATCACTCGATTCCACTTCGCATCCGCCATATGTTTGCCCATGCAACCGACAAACAATGCTGCACATCAACTCAACAAGTAAAAGTGTTGTAAATGATAACTTATAAGCTAGAAAAGTTTTGTTTATATTACTTGCCATTTACTAAATGATAAATTTCATATCAGAAATACAAAAAAAAAACCCATTTTGAACCAAACCCTCTCAAATTTTGATTTATGTACATTTTGCCTACACGAACACAACCTCATTTTTAAAAATTGCATTTCCGAAAAATTGTGAGCTTGGCAATGTCTCAAAATGTTTGAAAAATAACGGTAACAGGTACTTTTAAGCTGTGATTCCTACTGAACGGCTCAACCGGTTTTATAGATCTTTGTACCATTAGATAGGTATTTAAATCAGATTTCGAAAATGTACACTGTAAATAGTATTTACCTTCATTTTTTTTACCCACGATTTTTAAAAATTAATTTAAAAGCCCACCTGCTCTTTCTTGAACTTTAACTTTTAAGAAATGAAATGGCGTAGGCAGGCGAAAGTTTAAGTGAAACCTCAGGAAATTTGTTGATATTGATTTTTACTTAAGGGCACAAATATTTGTTCTACTTCTAGCCGTAAGAAGGCGAAAGTAGGAGCATGTTACATTTTTATTGTTGTTTTATAAAAATAAGGGACCATCCAATTGCTTTGAGAAGTGTTGTCAAAAGTGACAGCCTTATTTCGGATGTGAGCTCGGTACGCTCCGATACTGCCCGACCGTCGTAGAAGTGATTTGGTATGACCAGTGGGACCTTTTAAGTCTTGACATACCTCCTGTGGGTGAAGTTGGGTTATGAGAGGTTTAATCGTCGATTTGCTCAATATATTTCCAAGTTGTAGACCTAGAAAGGGAAGAAATGGAGGTTGCCCCTGCGAAGTGGTCGGTTGCCCTGACGATTGTATTTCTACCATTAAAAAGTTTCTCGGCAAAAATCGCATTAAAACATGTACATATGTAGGTCCCGCCAATTTGGTATAATGCGACTGTCATCCTTAGTATGCAAAGGTCAATTCAATCCGAATTTAATTTTATGAAATATGTACAAAATTACCTTTCACAATCAAAACCAGCAATAAAGGCAGTAGCAAAGCGAATTGCCATCAATAATGGCACCATTGTGGTTTTCGTCCATGAACGGCTAAAGTCGGAAATCCAATAAAGCTACAACAAAGTATGGCAAGTGAAAAGCAAAAAAAAACAAAACACAATAAAAAATGATCACAACAGCGAAAGCGAAAATTTTAATATTAACAGCAAAGGCAACGTAAAGCTGCCAAACTGCACTTAAAAAAAAAAGAAAAAATCGATTTTTCGCACCTTCAACTGAAGCGTAAACCCAACAGTGCTGCGACCCGCCACAAGACACGCTGCGGTTAAGCGGCCAACCTGGCTAGCTGGGCGGACAAGCGTTAACAGCTGTGGTAGACATTTGTGAAACAGATTTAAAACCATTTAATTATGCAAACATAAGCAAATACCCATATAAAACTGTTCTATATGTACTTATAGATATCATTATTTGGAGACATTAAGAGAAAAATATATATGGAAAGGGTGGTCTGACCGGTACGAACAAGGTGAATTACCAAAAAGTTACAGTCCAAAAGTGTTTCCTTCGAAGAACTCGATGGAAAAACCAGTTGAAGGTGGACTTGAGTCCTTGGGTATTTCTACAAAATTTCCAAATGTTGATAATGAAGGTACGCCTTCGAATTTTGTGGATATGGAATGGCCCGTAACAATTTGGTCAACATACATACATACATACATACATCGAAGTAAACTAGACAAAAGATATAAAAAGTTAAAATGTAAATAAAGTCAAATGGCAAAAAATCATGGACTGTGGCGCTAATTTTACGGCTTCATATGCCACCAGCGTGCAGCGAATATGACAATAACAAATGAAACAAAAAAAGCGAGATAAGAGAAAAAACTTCGTAAAACCACAAACAACCGCAAGCGTGCATATACCAAGGTGCTAACTTCAAGGCTAATTTTTGTACAATTTTGCGGTTACTGCGCCAACAACAACACCACCAGCAAACAACTTCAATTATACAATTCAATACAGCCGCCTGCTTGTTCCCAAAAAAATAATAGTTTTTTCTTCTTCATGGCTGGCTCTGTCATTGCCACTGTAGTGGCGGCTTGTGGCAATCGGAACATTTTCGGTCAGAAGGTCACATACGTACATACGTACATACACACATATGCATATGAAAGGCAAATGCATACTCCTATATATATTGGGGTGGCCTAATTATCGTTCTTTCGCTTGGAATTATCTCTCCCGTGACACAACAAAACCAAGTAACTCTTAGTTACTTTTGGAATTCTGATGAAAAAATCAGCAGGGACTTTAATCCGTTTCTTCCTATCTTGCTTCTAAGTACCTTAAACTAAAACCGTAATAGAACCAAGTAACTTAAAATGCACTGAAATCAAGAAATCAGTCTACAACCAAACCAAGTAACTCGTGACCTTTCTATTAGAAACTGAAAAAGTTAAAACAGACAATGGGTTTACTAAAAATAAATCATTAGAAGATAATTTTGAAACGCCAATAAAAGTTTCTGATGTAGTGTTCATCTTTTAATCGAAACAAATAAAGCTCAATTGGTAATTAAAGATTGCTGAAATCCGGAGAAAAAAGTATAATTACTTTCACAAAAACCAAGTAAATTTAACAGATGTATACGTTAGCTTAATTTTGAAAGTTGAGGTCTGAAAGTATTGTTAGTGAAAGCTAATATTTCAGTCTTCAGTCAAATTGAGGGGATAGGGCAGGAAAATGTAGGATGCGATTCAAAATATAATAATCGCTTGTTTCCGGCATGCAATATCTCTTAATACGGAAGTTGATTTATTAAATATGTAGTTGTATTCATTTACATATATGTATGATATCGATGTATTTGTCAAAAATTTCAAAAAACATGCACAACTTGTCGAATGTTAATGTCTTTAACCTCGTTTGGTCAACTCCGCTTTAAAATCTTTTCATTTTGGTTATTACTTGGAGTTACCCAACAAGTTTTTCTTGTAAAAATTTCAATTCGGATGTTCCTCAATATGGTGACTATCTATCAGCTTCAAATTAAATTGTTGGTTGACGTTTTCTTGGAAGCACTCATATGCAAAAGAATTAAATGCTTGCCAATATTCGTTTCAGCATGGCGGGCTGTCAACTTTTTAATTCCGCTTCTTTACTTGCGCTGCTGTGGGTGTGGTTTTTCATTTGCAACGCTCGTGTCTTTTACTGCATCCCAATAAACTACAGACAATTTTTTCACAAAGGTTTGAGAAGACGTTAACTCAGATCAGCAAAGAAAAATATATTTTCAAGTGGATAAAGAAATGTTCCTTTGATACTATTTAAATTATGCCAATACAAAACTTGTCGAGGATGTTTCTTGTGACCGAAAGCCTCAGTACTATGTAATATGGGTTTGAGACTAAACATTTTCTCAACATGTTTAAAACTTAACGCTATTCGCATACTAAAACTAAGCCCATTTTCTATATTAAATTATGCTTTTTAATAGCTTTTTATGTTCTCAAGTTGTGATTCTACATATAGAAATGTTAACTGGGATTGTTTTTTGTGCTGTTGTGTTGCAGCTGCCACTCAATCATTGTGCTATATACATGCATTTTGTAGTCTTGTTAGCACCTATCTATGTAAGTATATGCTATTAAATCAAGTTTTGCCGATGGAATTTATAATATCTTTATACGTTTTGAAGTCGAGAAGCAGTCTCGTGCTTTATTGTAAACATAGTTGACCTCAATCACGTTTATTGGTTCACCCAAGTTAACGAGGGGTTGTCGAATCGAGTTCAAATTTATTTTTTTGGGCTGATTTTGAAAAGAAGTCTGGTGATATAGCAGATGTAATAAAAGTTATAAGCAAACAAACAAAGCATTGCAGGTATATTATCTTCTCCGAGAGCATTTGAAGATACTATGTTGATATACGAGGGTTCGAAAGTGCAATGTGACGTGGTTGTGCTGCAACGAAGGTGGAAAATAGAGCGGCCACGCTTAATTTTGCCTCCTCATTCGTTCACTTTTGGAGGCGTGAATAACCTATCTTTGGGCACGACGGAAATAGAAGGGAACTTCATTGATCCAAAAAGATGTCAGTTTTATACCCCTATCTAGCTAGAGGTGTAGTGGTAGCTTTTTATTTCGATGTTTTAGTGAACCACATCAAAAATGAACCAATAATAGCACATCGCACTCAGGACTGTCCCGCAGTGTCTCTTTAAGACATCTTATCACCAACTACATAGTGAGGCAAAAATGCTCGGTATTAAAGAGCACAAGAAAATATTAAAAAAAAAATGCTTGTTAAATGATTGCAAACCGCTTCATTCTAACTAGGATTCTTAGCAGAAGATCTGCCTCACCGGATACATCTCCGTTAGCATTATCATGATAAGGCACAACAAAAAGAGCACAGAAAAGTGTCGCTGCCAGCTACCGACAACGAATGCCGACAGTCAGACTCAAGCACTACCTGGCGCCGCAAAGGTACGTAAGCTTCCGAGAAAGAAACAAGAGTCACTCTGGCTCGGACTTTATCTTTCTAAAGCTTTCAATTTCCTGGGACACCCGTTAGCAGGAGTTGATGGCAATACAAGTTAAGAGCCGAGTAGGATGTACCGAGCATCGTTGCCACAACAACATCACCGCCAACCACCTGCGATACCGGTTAAACCCTTTCTAGGCAAATACACTTTTTATTGCCGTAAGCTCTTTTTAGAAAAAAAGTATTTCTTAACATGTTGGAGTTACTTGTTCCTCTACTTGAACCAGGACATTGCAGTGGACATCTGTTTGCTCATATGTCCAAGCAACAACACCACAACGTAAGCGTAGCCACTCTTTAACGGATGGTATTTTTATAATAAGGGAAACTAAGCTGGAAAGACTTTTTCTTTAATGCATTTGATCCTGCAATCCACTATATAATTTCTTATTTTTATTTTTTAGGTACTTCATGTACATTAACGAAGAAGAATACGCCGTACGATTTCTCACAAAATGGTTTGATTTCCCTTTCAACTGCGCTGAGCGAAAAGTAATTACATAATTCATTCCTAAGGGATACGGCAAATCCCTCATTCGACTCATCAGAAGGAGTCTAAAGAATAAAGAAAACACAAATGTTTTTTACTAGAAAGCTTTTCTAATGCAAAAAATCTCTTTTATTACTGGCCAACTTTTATGACTGTAGCGTTGTGGGGACGAAAGTATGAAAGGGTGTAATGAGAAGCCAAAACAAAGCTCCAACACTGGCTAACCGCGGATAAACAAAATGGCTCAAAGAGCAGTTATAGAGCTTAATGATACTTACTTTCTCATTCACCAAACAAGCTCTATAGTCTGAGCGGCGTCTTACGCTGAGCAAATTTAATTTACCTTCTTTTAATGAATACATTCGGAATAGATGAAAAGGAGAAACTGAAAAGGGACATTCAATGGCGTCGGAATGGCGATCAACAACACTGTTCAAGTGGATGGGGTTAACTAAAATAAAAAGAAAGCACACCCATCTAAGCGCAACATAATTTCAAGAACACAACACAAGAAAACAACAACAAAATTAATAAATGGAATCATGGCAGTTTTAAATAAAAAGCGTATAGCTGGAAGTTTTACGATTTTATCTTTTTATGGCACTTTTGAAGAATTTTATTAGAGGCGCTGACGCCCCTGTAATGGACGTTAGCTTGCATGTACGAGTATGTACATTAAGGTGTCCCTGATTGTAACTAGATGTACAAGGACATTGTGGATTATAGCGGTGTCAACACATCTGTATACAGATATCGATATGGTATGTTTATATGTATGTAAATGAAAATTCGCAACATCAATAGAGAAATCGATTGCTTCATATCCGTTGGTCTTTTGAAAGACCAAATCAATTTGTTTCTGTTAATAACTTTAGAACCATTCGTAAATGGCACAATGGCACTAACATATAATAGAAATCGCAAAAAGTGTGTCCTCAAATATTTTCGAAAAGGACCGCAGTGTGCTGTACTTTTTAAAGTGCAATAGGTGGGAGTGGGTAGGAGCTATTTTCGTAAATTAAAAAGTTAAAACTTGTACAGGTTATAGCTCCAGAGGAATTTATTATTTAAAAATTGGTACAAGCCTGGGGTATTGAATATATTTGTTGTTGTTGTTGCAGGACATTTGTACCGTGTTACAATTTAAATGGATTAATTTATGATTTAAGTATCTTTTTTCATTTTGATAATGGACACTCTAATGTACATCCATTCATAGTATTTATGTATGACTCCTAATCAAAGCTTTCTGATTAGCATAAAAAGTAAGAAATATATACACATATTCATAAAATTAAAATATATTCGTATGAAGTAAGAAGCTATAAAAATGGCAATAAAACCCCCAAATCTCATCCTCGTACTAAGAGGATATACATACATATTTAGTTCCTCACTTCCCACCAGTGTCACAAATTTGATGTTTTTCTTTGTTTTCGCTTTTCATTATTTGTATACCCAAATGTTGCTAGCAGAGTCGAGATATCTACATTTGCTTGTGTATAAAATGTTGTTGTTTAAAAAATAAATAAATAAAACATTTCGCTGTCTCTGTGCTCTTCCGAAGCTTCTTTACACTTCATACAAATTGTAGCGAACGCTTTCAAGCACGTACATCAGAGTTAGCGGAATGCTCATGAATGTACATATGTACATATGTAAGTAGGAGATAAAGACATAGCACGAGTGTTTACGAATAGGAGTACAAAAGTAATCCGGTATGGAAAAATTTCCCGAACATATCACAATTGGTTTCAAATCGACCCAGCTCAACGCCCTGATAATTTCGAGTTACTTATTGGTTTCATTATTCATCATCACCGTCGTTCATCATCAAGTTGTCTGCCTTAGGCCCGGTTTTTCAGTCGTTGGTTAAGCTCAGTTTAAACTAAGTTTGCCTAATCTCGCCATAAATTTAAACTCCAGTTAAACTGCAGAGCGGTTTTTCAGTGAGAGTTTAAGGCCGCTTTTTTAATCTACTTTTTATACGGCAACATTGGTTTTTTTTTTATCTAGATCGTTTACATATTCAACGCAATTGCTAAATGAAAAATCGCTGTGAACAAAGATAGAGATAACCCGTGTACAAGTTAAATAAAATATATAAATATAAATAAATTTAAAAAGTCCAGAAGCAAGAATTTCTTACCAAATACTTCACAATTAAAACAATCAACTATGCAAACAGCTGACAGGTTAACTAGAGTTTAACCCTGGCAGATTGGCCGCTTGAACTACGTTTAAACTTCGTTCAATGTTGACTGAAAAACTGCATACCTATCCTTTCGGAAGGAGGGATGACATGACCTAGAAGGTTGCACTGGTCATACCAAATCGCTCCCACGACAGTCGGGCAGTACCGCAAGGGAGTACCGGATTCATATCCGGCCAAGGACTGTTATTTCGACAACACTCCCCAAAACCTTCGGGGAGTGATTTTGTTGTTAAAACAACAACAACAACAACAACAACAACGTCATTCTCCAATGAACCACACATGAACAGACATTCGATATCGAGAGTTGTTTCTACTCCCCTTCGAGAATGTGAATGGGATAGTTCTCGAATCGAATACCAACTTTTTTCCACGTTTGTTATCAGAGGTAACACTTGAGAAAGCTATTCCAATAGCACCAATAGAGAGGACGGACAGCTTGCTGAGTAATTCAACTGCTAGACAGCATTGTCGGATGAGTGCATGTCTAATGGGTTGTGCGTGTAAGTCCCCGTGACGCTATGCTTTATAGTCAATTACATAAACAATTCGCAGCAGGGTGTATAATGCTAAATTCCGCCCGAATGTAAAGCTTGTTAATTTTTTTTTTTTCGACGCTTTGAAAGTCTTTCCACAACTTGGTAACGGAAGCGTCCGTTCAACTGCAGTTTCTGTTTTTATTTGATGTTCTATTTCAAATTTTAATTCTATTATTTTTTTCGTATTGCATTTCTTTATATATTTTTATGCATTTTTCGCATTTTAAAGCGTCAATTAAAATGGATAAAAATAAAAAATAATTTTGTTTTTCCTTTCATTCCAATTAAAAATGCGCAGTTTCATTGCGACGACACATTGCAGTTTACGTTGTGATGATGTCGCTATTCCTGCGGTCTTCGGTGCTGCTATTATTGGATGGTCAGTTAGGATGGACTGGTCCATAACCGCAGGCGCGGCCGGAAACCTCATTTAAATTAATTAGTTTTCCTGGCTAACCAAGGTCTTTTTTTACCATGGCCATTGTGTGAGCTGCTTTTTCAACTTTGATATTTTATTCTGCCAGTTGTACATACATATCTAAACTTCGGACTCTAAAGCGAGAAAAAAGTAAGTGAGGGGAAAGAAGGCGATGTGTAGTTTGCTGCAACATTTTTTATTGCTACAAATCTTTATAATCCAAACGAATGAATGCAATGAATGGTTTAATTGTTTTCTGAAATTTTTAAAGCACTGCAGTTGCTACCAACTAATTAAAACTTCAATAAATTTTAATAAGTCTACTCAATATGGCCGGACGCTGAGATATTAAAGAATATTTGAATGAAAGCGAAATTAATGATATTTAGCTAGTTTTCTTTCAAGGTTGTAATTTTCCACGAATGCTTGTGAAAGTGCCTGAGTTTTGTACTTGAGTATGTAAGTTTTTTTTACCAGGAAAAACCTCCTTTGGACTGGGAGGACAATTGAAAGGTATCGACGAGCAAAAATAATAGTCTGTAAGTCACATATTGACTGGTTTCTGACTCAACCACTTAGATCTAATTGAAACATTCTGGCATTATGTGTGTTCAAGCGACATAAGCTATAATTATTTCTTTCGTTTTTTCATTTGCATTGCATGCTATTGTAATTCGCAATCAGCTAATGGTATATTCCGAAGATATAGTTTATGTTTTGTAATTCCAAATCGTGGTTTCTCACAACGAAAAAGAGGAAGCCAATCACGCGCAATGCCTCAGAGCCAACAGTTTTCGCCACCAATGAATACATACAAGGTGGCGCAGGTGACCCGCACCCCAGGTCTGCTCTCTAACGGTCGTCAGAACTTGACCCAAATAATAAAATCTTATAAATAAAAAAAAAGTGTGTGTGTGCTTGTATAGGCGTCCAAAGTACTTAACCGATTTTTATGAAATTTTCACAATATATTCTTGGCAGCCGCCGTGGTGTGGCGGTAGTGCTGTCGGCCTACTACACCGAAGGTCCAAGGTTCGAGCCATGGTACAGGTAATATAAAAAGTGGTTTAAAAAGATTTTTAAAAACGGTGTCACCCCTCGGCAGTGGTTTGGCAAGCTCTCCGAGTGTATTCCTGTCATGTAAGCCTTCTCAGCAAAAATTCCGTAGGTCCCGACAATCTGTAGGAAAAATTCAAAAGCCGCACACCACAAATCCGAAGAGAAGCTCGGCACAAATTCTCTTTAGAAGGTTAATGATATATCTAACTGCTGTATGTCGCGCCTTACATTTTTTTTAATGGACCCTTGGGATCAAGAGTTAAAACAAATGCTGTGTATATACTTGGAAAAGTGGGCGGTGCCACGGGGGTATTGAATTTTACATATGTCTTTTACTCAAGATTTATATAATTTTAGAAAAATGGGCCGGCTTACGTCCACATTTTTTAGGTTTTATTTGTGCTTCAGTGATGGGGATCAAATAAAAGCTAATTTGATATACATACCTTTGCATTTAAGGACATATCAGTATCCGAAGAGGAAATGGGAGAAAAACTAGAGTGGGAATATAAATTTGAGATATAGGGGTGGTGGTACAGGAAAATAAAAAGAGTAAACACGAGTAACGGTATGTGCGGAAGAATAACGGTATGTGGAGGTCGGCAGAGAAAGATAAAGGAATCTATAAGAATAAATGTTTAAGATGCGCCAAGTGGGGCAGGAAAATATTATAATTTGTTGAATGTAGACAAGTAAACTTTTAGGCAAAACAATGTCTGCCGGGTCTGCTAGTAAAATATAAGAAATAACTTTAAATACTACTCGCCCTCTATAAGGCTGAGACAATGTGGTTGAGTCATACACCAGTACATGTTCATACATACATACATATGTAAGTACTTGCCGCCCTGTGGAAAATATTTGATAACACGTTTCTTGGAGTAAAAAAGTTCGTTTAAAGCAAAAAATGTATTAAAGAACTCTGTGGCTGGCTACTTTCGCCTTTACATTTGAATTTCCAATATGCAGTTTAAAACAACATCTGCCAAAATTGATATCAGTTTGTACGCGCCTCTAAAAAATACTCCATCAGCCCCCCTTTGAGAACACATTGACTAGAGTGCAACACACGCATTTGGTAATTTAATTTTCGGTCTGATAGCTTTCGTGCCAAACGCTATTGAAGTCGCTACGATGCAACACTTTTATGTGAACTCTATTTACTTGCTGTTGCAATAACAACAATAACATCGAGCGTGTTAACAGATACAACAATTTTAATAGCCAAGCAACAACTGTTACAAAACAATTTCATGAGAGTGGAATGTGCAATGTATGTATGTATGTATTTTTACTGATGCAATATAGTGCATTACCAATTTTCTGTCCAAAATGCTGCACGCTGATGCGTCGAGGGCGTTTCAGGCGTTGGCAAAGTGGCGTAAAAATTTTATTACTAGCGACAGGCCCAAACATTGTTGCCACAAATAGTGACAGTAAGAGCCACAAAGCTAACTGGAACAACTGTACGTACTAGTGATTCAATTTTTTTTTTTCGATTTTTCCAATCACGGGATTTCTGGCATCTGCTTTTACAATTTGTGTATTCGTTATTCTACAACAATTTAGCTTGAAACAAGTGAAAAAAAGGCCACCGACTTATCTATATATAGATTTTTAGTATTCATGTAAATATATTTTTTATTCTAAGCAAAAGCTATTATATACATATATGACAAAGCAAAATTAAATTTAGTATTTTAATACAATTTTGCGAATTCTGTTGACGAATATTTTTTTGTACATTATTTAATACGGATCACTAAACTTTACTAAATTATGGAAGCTTGCTGCGATGAATGTGAAATTCTTCCTTATTTATGTATGCCTTAGTTTTTTACAACTTTCGAACTTGGTTTCGGTTTTGCCATCCCTAGTATGTATATATAAAAATGTGTAGGACTAGTGGAGAACTAAAGGCTGAAAAATAGTTTTGCGACACCATAAGGAAATTAATATATTTACCTTGTCAGACATACACACGCGCATTTATATTGAATCCCTGCAGATGGGCGGGTAGTCATTGTCTTTTGGAAAAAATAACATTTGTGAAGTGGGCCACTTTCCGAAATTTCCACTTTTAGCCTGAACCATTCTTGTATAATTCACAACAACGACCAAAACTAAGTCAATATTTAGAAATTCTAAATATTTTCGAAATTATAGCTATAAACCTATTTTCGAAGCTTCCTTTTTTTTACCACTTTTCTCATTACGAACCAGTCCCATTATGGAAATATACATACAAGATGGTGTCTTCTTCCAAACTGCGTTTTTATACCCAGCGTACTAGTACTAGTACAAGGGTATTATAACTTTCTTGGGATAACGGTTGGTTGTACAGGTATAAAGGAATCGAGATAGATATAGACTTCCATATATCAATATGATCAGGATCGAAAAAAAATTTGATTGAGCCATGTCCGTCCGTCTGTCCGTTAACACGATAACTTGAGCAAATAATGAGATATCTTCACCAAATTCGGCATGCGTACTTATTTGGGTTCAGAATAGATTGGTATTGAAAATGGGTGAAATCGGACCATAACCACGCCCCCTTTTTCGATATCGAAAATTTCGAAAAACGTACAAAACGGGTTAATTCAATATTAGAAGCAGATACAATGATAAAATTTGCCATATATACATACATTTAAACTGGAATTGTTTTCTATTTTTAATTAGTTATAGTCTGTAAAAAAGATTGTACTTTTTAGACCGAAATAAATAAATAAATAAATAAATATATTGATTTCGATGTTCTAAGGCCGATTTTATCAAATTTTTGGAAAAGGGGCGTGGCACCGCCCACATATATTTTGAGAAATTTTCAAATTTTGACTCTCAATAACTTCAGAACAGTTTGTGCTAGTATAAAGAAATTTTGTAGAGGGCATACTATTGTTGTGTTAAATTCAGCTATAGAAAATAAACGAAATCGCTTTTCGACCACGCCTACTTTTTCATAAAAGTTATATTGAAAGGAGGTGGAAATATTGAAAAGTCCATATCTAATTAACTGATACCGCTATAATAATATTATTTGGTACATACATCAATTTTCATATTGTTTACATTATTTTCGCAAAAGTTGGGAAAGTGGGCGTGGCACCGCCCACTTATGAGTCACGCAAATTTCAAATTCGACTGCTAATAACTTCAGAACGGTGTGAGATAGGTTTACGAAACTAGGTACCAGGCATGTTATGTTTATGTAGAGTACTACCACAGAAAAAAAGAAAAATCGGTGAACGACCACGCCTCTTTTTGGACTAAACTCGCTAAACGAGAGTTAGGAAACCGGAATATGCAATATCTGTTTAACAGATAAAGATATAATGCTAAAATTTAGTACATTCATTCAGTTGATGATGTTATTAGTATTGTTTAAAGGTTTTTTGGTAATATTTTGGAAAATGGGCGTGGCACCGTCCACAAGTGAATAAACAAAATATCAACATTTCACTATTAACAAGCCACTGTGAAAGTATCATAAAGATCTGCAATGAAAACTGATCTTCAAATAGGGACAAACAACATAATAATATCCGTGGGCGTGCCACCACCCACTTTTTTAAAATTAGGTATATATTGATTAATGAACACATATATCCGTATATCAAAAAATTTCACAAAATACGTTAAAAGTTAGGGGCATGGCCTTCTTTTCCAAAGTTATATATAGGACATGGTACGAGTATAACCCTTGAAAAGATCGATTGAGTACTTTTGGCTCATGTAAGCTGTTAAAGCTTTATAAGCAAGGGGCGTGGCCGCGCCCACCAAATTCGCTATTGCTTAGGCTCGGAATAGATTGGTTTTTAAAATGGGCGAAATCGGATGAAAACCACGCCCCATTTTTCTGAAAACTAACGCTGGGTATTTAATGTTCGGTCCACCCGAACTTAGACTTCCTTACATGTTTTTCGATATATTTATTTTTTTTGCAAAAATTATTCCTTATTTTTAAATGATTTTTAATCACATTTTGTAATAAAGTGAAACATATCGTTTTATTGTTGGATGTCAGTTCATAAAGAACGATTTCGCTCAGTCTGACAAAAGGGGTACTCTCTACAATCATGACATACCTCGTACCTACCAACGTTGTTAATGGGGGAAGCTTTTAACTTTATAGGTGGCCAGGTAAGCATAACTATCAAATTTTATAATTTTACGTCAGTGAGATATTGCAGGTAAAAGTAGTGGATATGGTTGACAGACGACCATTCTATCGTTAAAGGTTCTGCATTTATTAACATCAATCGTATGTGGGCGGGGCTACACACGTCAACCAGCAATCCCATTTCATATAAAATTTTCGATTTCGAATTCAGCAACCTTTCTTGGACGGTAAGTAAGCAGTGTATCGCATTTAATTCCAATTGAACTAAGTTTTTCTCAAGTTGCGTGTACAATTGATTTCTTCATTAATCCGAAAAAGCTTTAGTTGTGAAACTTTATATCTACTCCATCAAAGTAATGACGCTGCTCTAGTACAACTGGGTATTTTTTTGTTTTGTTTCAAACTTGGCCATAAGTGGCTGACGATTTGCCAATATGGGGCCGATCCTTGGTACCTATTGGGCTACATGACACGTATGTACGTGGGAGCGCACGGAAATAATTGCAAATACAAAATACACATACGCATAAGAAAATATTTGTGTTATCCCGTGGCAGCAAACTCTTGCGACATTGTATGGCTTTTTGTGGTTTCTCGTTAAACACCACTTGCGGAGCGCAGTGTGTTAGTGTGCCTCTGAGAAATACTACTAAATAAGTAGACTTGGCTTCATCTACACTAAGCAAAAAATAAGGAAAACAACACAACAACAATAAAATGAGTTGTAATAAATGCCGAACAAACGATATTGGTTTGTCCTTATGTTGCTGTTGTGGCACATTTTAGGGTATACTAAAGGACGTGACTTTATTACGAATTGTTCATTGAAAGGTAAGAAATAACATTGGAAGATCTTTTGTTTTGCTACAGCCAGCTGCTTTGAGAGTTAAAAATTATTTTATTCTTCTTCTTCCCCAGTCACTTCATCGTTGCGCCAACTGGACTGGTAGGGGTCCACAAATCTTTCGAGGAACTTTATTCTCGAATGCTCCCAGTGCCGCTCCATCAAATATAGTAATACTAAATTAATTTATTTTATTAAAGCTTAGTAATGTTCAGTCGATTGGGAGTCCGATTTACGATTTGATTCACGTGGGAAAAAAATTCGAGTGAATCTAACTCGTTAATATACAAGGCTATAGTGAAGCGCAAGACAAATTGAAATCGAAACAAGTAAAACCGCTGCTAAGGCAAAGTAGTTTAGAATTAAGGTCCTCTCACGAGAAACATATCAAATCATGCTCAATAAGAGTCTCATCGTAATTGACCTTACGTGTATATGGCTTGGAGTTTTTAAGGAGTGTCTACAGAAAGATGGATAGCCCTTAGAATTTCAAAACGAATTATCGTCCTTATTGCAATGCCAATGCACAACTTCAAAATGGCGTAATGAACGTGTCAATGTTTACTTACGTAATCCAACAAAAGCTGTATTTATGGACGGCGTAGAAGTTTTGAAATGTTGATGGCTTAGTATAATTTTTTACGATACGTCATGAATAACTAGTAATATATAAACTTGAACCAGACCGTTTCGTAAATTGTTTAATATGTCTGTGTCGATCAGCAATAATTGCTTACATCTCTCATTTCTGTTTGCAGCAGAGAGGCATTCGTATTTTTAAATTTTGAAAGATTAGTAAGCAGATTCTATATTGATTAAAGCCTAATTCTCTTTGACGAACGATACGCTTAACGAACGATACCCGCGCTGACGATATCGTGTGCTTTTGGTAGCATGAATGTTACGTTGACGATTATCGTGTAGGCTTACGTCTATCGCCAGCTAAACGAAATGAAATGTCAATTTTGCCACTTTGTGCACCTGCGTTTTGACTTTGTGAAAAAGTTTATAATTTTTATGTTATTAATAAATCGGGAATATTTCGTTTATAATTATGTACCAAGCTGTTGCTTTGGCTTTGTCGGAGGAAGGTGCGCTGAGAATTCAACGGCAGAGTTGGCGTGATGTGACTAATGTGATAGATCTACAGACGCTAAGTAACGTTTGGGTAATTGTTTCTTTTAGGAAACACCTGCTAAAATTATCACAATCATATTGGAAGGGATATCAAAATCCATCGGTATCAATAGTTCATAAGATAATTTTTCTATTTATTTCTGTGAATAGTTATGTATTTCATAGTTTTGATGTGCGGTGATACTTCCTTTAGGAAGCAACTGCTAAACACGTCCCTTCTTTGAGGCAATCTTCCTTTATTCCTCCTCGAAGGCAACCTTACAGGCTCCATACACTGGTGCTCCTCTCGTCAGTTCAACATTTGCCTCCAGCTCGTTCACAAGCACTCGAAACTGGGTGCTAGGATTCTTTTTGGAATCTTTTAAAATAAATAAATAACAATAAGTAACAACAATAGTGGAAAATTGAATAATAATACTTACTTCTTGTGTTTGCGGCTTCCATTTGTTCAACAACGAAGGCTTTTTTCGCTATAAGAAAATTTATTTGGATGCGCTCAGACCCATACAACCGACTCTTATTTGAGCAGGGCCTTTTTGGTTTAAATTCATGTCGGAGATAATTATATATATGTATGTATGTATGTATGTATGTATTTACGGCTTTTATCCGTTTGGCGTCAATAGTTAGTCTACCTATTATTTGCCATATCTCCGCCCGCTGATTTGAAGTTTTCTATATCCAGCTTAAAACTTCAAACTTTATATTACTTGTTCGGTGAGTGATTAAAAAAGAGGTTTGAAATGTGATACAAAAATTTTCAAAATGCCCTTTGCTAGAGCTATAAATGGTTGGTTTACTCGTTGCAAGAATTAATTCATGAGATTTGGCGATGGACCTCACTTAGAATGCCAGCTATCTAATTCTAATATCTGAAAGTGACATAAAAAATCATGGAAACAAGACACACAGCTTATATAATACATACGTCCTGGTTCCTACTTGTTGCAATTTGAAATATCTATCAAACTGGAAACCTTGCAGAAAGAGAGCAAATAAGCAATTTACTGTTAAATGATTACTGCATAAATTTGCACACTAAATTTTATAGAAGCGCAATTGGCATGCATATACGATTTTACAGTTTTGGAAACATAGTACACATGCAACGTAAAAGTGGCAAGTGCGTATTATAAACGAATAAATTTCCACCATTCATTGTCAATGAAGCAAAATCAAGGCGATTCTTTTAATGACGTAAACGTAAATAAATAGTTAGCGGTAAGTGGCTGCCAAGTGGTAATGCTTGTATCTGTCGCCGTAAATGTTTGTTGCAACAACAGCTATTTACATGACACTGGAGCGATCGTAAGCCAGTAGCAAGGACGATGCATTGCGATGACAAGAAGAGAGACAAAAGGGAATGTTGCATGGCTACACTATCAACAAGTTGACTAATGTCAAATGGTCTTTGCTGTTTTTGTGTTGTGAATGTGGCAATTTCACTTACCTTCACCTTCGGATACATGCCGCATGTCGATTGCAGCAAACTTGCACATGTGCTAATGTCGCGTGTTACTTACATATACATATATGTACATATATATGTACACAATTATTTGCTAGTACGATCGTCTGTCGATCGTTGTTGACTGTTTTGGCATTAAATAAATCACAGATATGCATCTGAAATCATTGTAGCGACAAGATCTCTGTCAACTGATACAGAATATGTTTGCAAACGCCAATTGCTGCTAAATGCAAAAGAGGCCAAGTGAATGAGGTGCAGCATAGATATGTACGTATGTACAAACGTAGCTACTTAGTTATGATGCATGTAGAGTAGAAAGAGAATGTGAAGATGAGTGGTATGCGACTGAGCTAACCATCAATAGCTTGCGAGCAACAATAGTTAATCACTACAAAATGAAATAAGCAACTTTACATCAGGGTGACTGGGCGGAACTCTTCTACCGAACTTTGTCAACGGGAAACCCTATATAACTATAAGCATTCACAGATTTGGCACTTCGGCATACGTCTGGCGTTGTCGATTTTAATGTCTAGGGTGAGCACATCAACGCGCCTCCACCCAGGCAATACTCGCCCTAAGCAAATGTACATACAAAGTTCGAGGTGTCGATGGTGTTCCGATTGTTTTGAAGTTCTTGCCACTCTCGCCGAGTTTTTATCCATTTGGTGGCGGATTTTCTGTACCTTCTTTTGGGTTTACTTCCTCTGATGATATTTATTGTAACATACATACATATTTGTGTTGTTTGATCATTTCGACTGGCTGGTTGCCTTGTCTTGTGGACGAGTTCTAGTTTACTCGTAAGCTCGACATGTTTTTCAAAAGGCTGTAACCATGGCTAACATACTTAACTAGGCTAGACAAACTTGTTGAAGAAAAGTGTTTTCATGTTAGAATGGTTGCAAGGCTTGGTAAAAGGCAATTCATTATGCCCTGCCTATTCGTCATGCTCCTTGCATAATATCGTAACTGGTCTTTTCAATAATGTTGGACCAGAGTGAGGTCGCTGTTAAAACTATCCGCTCCGCCGAATAGGTGCACAGATTGCTGGTCTTTGGTCGAAATTCGCAGTCGAAACTATTAACGGCTGAGTCACACCCACTAGGGACCGGCCGCCTAAAAATTAAGTGGGAGTTAGACGCCCCCATTCAGCAATCAACAAAACAATAAAATAAACACCGAAATAAGTCGTCGTCGCCTGAATACAGTTCTCGCAAATCCATTCAACATTTCTACGCGCCGACTAGTAGAGAGAGTATTACCAACATTTAATCCCCCCCCCTGAAACACTAAATCCCAAATTATTTAGATCCCTGACGTCAGAGTACATTGGATACTCACACAACACTTGAATCCGGTTTCAAACTCAGCCCCGCATATACAACCGCTTATCTCGCTCAAGGCCCTCTCATGCAAAAATGCGTTGAAATGACCATGACCTGTTAGCAGAAACCGACGCTCGGGTTAAACCTGAGATCCGGATTTTCTGCCACAAATAAGACATCGCGGATGTACACGTACGTCACCCTTCCGTTGGGACTATTGTCCCAGCGGTCCCGCAATTTCCCTAAAACGCACCTCTCGAGCCTTCTTTTCGACCCCGACCCCGTGTGAATTCTTTTGAGTGCCTGCCGGTGCAGCTTTGAATCAAAAGGCGTGTTATGTTGCGCCGTATCTCGTGGTAGTTCTAACAGATGTGCTCTTACGGTCCTTGCTTGTGAATATGTAAATTTACCCCGATTTTCCATTCTCATGTAAAAAAATTTCGATTTGAAGTGTTAACGGCAAAATTTAAAAATGATATAACTTGTTACAAATTTAAAAGTTTCAAGTGATAAAAATTACTTTTATTCTTGCAGTTCTGTAATAAACAAACATTTAGGAGAAACATAACTGTCAACGTTAATCAAAATGTTCTTCAGCGAACATTTTTTTTCACTTCACGATAACGCAAAACCAGAATTGGCAACCAAAAAAAAAAAACTTGCCAATTACTTACGGTGACCAAATTCATTAAGTGAGCCGTGGTTCCACTGTACACATTGGTTCACGAAAAGTAAGCATGGGCTTTCTAATAACTTCATTAGTCACAATTTTTATTCATTCGCTACGATTGCATATTCGACATCTTAGTTATTATTAGAAATGGATTTCAATATTGACGAATGGGATAAGTTAAGGTAAATATTATTTTGAATATCTTAAATGTTTAACTTATTAATTGTAAATTAACTTTAGTTATATCCAGAAGTTAAAATATCAGGAAACCTCACCAGTTGATTGCAGTTTTGTAATTGGGACAGGAACGAACGCAAAAACCATTCGTGCGCATAAGGCTATACTCGTTCGCTCTTCTACCGTTTTTGAAACTATGTTTAACGGCAGATTCAAAGAAGCTGAATCGACTTTCAATATACCGTTGCCAAATGTGTTGAACTACTTGGACTTTATAACAATATTAAAGTACATATATTATAAAAAACCAGACGTCCTTGAAGTTCTCAATATGGAGCGCTTGAAACATGTAGCATATCTGGCGCATTACTATATGCTAGACAGTTTTCTCACCGAATGTCATCGAAAAATCTGCGAAAAAGTAGCAGAAAGTAATTTCAGCTTCTGTGATTTCGTACAGGCTTTCGAATATGAAAAGAAACTTGATCGAAAAATTACAGGATACTATAACAGTCGTCAATTTATGAAACTTTCCGATAGATTTCCCTATACATCTACAGAATTATTGACGAACGCGTCAATATATGATTTGGAACCCATTTATTTTTACGATCTGCTAAAAGTGCTTGTTTCTACATTCAAAGCAAGTGAATGTTTCTGCCTGATTGAAAACTATGCTAAATTACACGGCTTAAAGATGGGAAAGTTAGCATTTCAAAATATTCAAGACCATGATAACGGGATGGAGACCGGAAAAACCTTGGTGGAAATGTTCGAATTAATCGAGTTTAGGAAAATGACGGCAAATGAGTTTAAACTTGGTCCTGCTGTTTCTAAGATTTGGACTATAAGTCCGGAAGAAAAACTTCAAATTTTGTTATATCTTAAATAACCGAAAATTTCACAAACGTTTATATATGTTTTTCCAATGGTGTGGTAGCCTTGGAGAAATAACTTGAGGTGAACTCTCAGCGAGGTGAAAAATTTCTCAGTTTTCAAAAATAATGTTTGAAATTTTTTATGCTTCATTTATATTGATTTTGTTATATGGGCATCGTGGTGTGACGGTAGTGCAGCTGGCCTACCACACGGAAGGACCTAGGTTCGAACCCCTGTACAGGCAACATGAAAAATTATTTGAAAAGGTTTTTTAAAACGGGTGTCATGAAAGGCTTCTCAGAAAAAATGCACAAATTTGCCTTGATGTAGACTGCATAAAAAATTGCACGCAGCACACCAAAAATTGGCCCTTTATATCCTCTTGCACCAAGTAAGAATTTATTAAAAAAACGAAAAAATTAAGGAAATGGTCGGGATTCGAACTCGCAACCTTCTGAGCAAAATCCCACAACATATTCGTTAGGCTATTGGCCTGTTTTCACCGTTGTCGCCCAAATTGGAGTTTTATCAATCAGTTTTCAACAAACCCTTAAGGCTGGTTTTCATTAGGTCAAAATGACTGACCACAAAAACTGACTTAACTGACACTATGGCGATATGGTGTCAAATGTGTTTTCATTACGACTTAAAAACTGACATGAAGTCGATAAAGCAGAGCGCGTTAAAGACTGACGTCAAATTGTGGTGTCAAGCGATTGACATCCCGTTTTCACTACAATTGCCCAGTCAGTTGTTTGACAATCTACTCCACTATCAATTGTAGGGAAGCGAGTTCCCACCCCAACTTTTGTTAAATTTTTTTTAACTTTTTATTAACTTTTATTTGTTTTTTAATTGCAAGTATTATTTTTTTTATATATTTTCACTTTTTTGTTTTGTCCCCGACACAAAAACATACAAATTTGAGATATGAATATAACGTAGCCGACCACAAAATGGTAATATTACAGAATTAAAAAAGAAAACAATAATATAAAATGGAAAAAATATAAAAAATAATATAAAAAAGGAAAAAAAAATTTGTTCACAAAATTTGGGGTGCGAACCCGACTCCACAAACGAATTGAGTCAAATGAAATAGATTTGCCAACATGTTGGCAATCGTGTCAATCGTTGCAAACTGCTGACACATGCATGTCATTTTATATGACAAAGAGTCGTCAAAACTGACTGCAAACGCAATTGACTCCATATGCCAGCCGTTTTCATTAGTATGCCACCATTTGATGTCATATTTTGACCTAATGAAAACCAGCCTTAAAGCTTGAAAACAATTGACCCAAGTTGAATACTTTTGAGGGTTTCTTTGCAATTATAATTACATACAAGTTAAGGAAACAAAAAAGGCGAAAGTATTCAGGGGGCGTGGCATCTCCCGTACAAGTTTTATTTTAGAGGCGTAATATCTTGAAGAGTTTTATGGTAGAGATCTTCCTTTCGACAGATCCTGGTCCAATCGCGGTAAAGACAGTAAGTATAACTAGTAAGGAAGTCTAAGTTCGGGTGTAACCGAACATTAAATACCTAGTAGTGATCTGTTGTAGTATCCTAATTTACTCAGGTCTATTTTAATACCTGTAAAGGTCTTATAAAACAACTGATTGTTTTCGATTAAAAACACTTCTGTTGTAAGTGGTAAATTTAATTATCACTAAATAACAAAATATAAATAGTTTTGCATGGGGCTTATGAAAGGTATGAAAATAAAAAAAATCAATAAAAAAAAGGCAATAGGGTGTTAACTACTTTCCCATAAATCTTGCTTGTTCGTTATTCGATTTGCGTAATTTTTGGCAGGAGTATACTACATGCTATTGGGAAGCATCTCACTAACTTTCATTGAAATACCTTCTTGAAATTTCAAGCAATCGCTTTTGAAAATAACAGACCTTTTTTGCTGAAAAGTGGGCGGCGCCCCACGCCTACTTCAACAAAATCCACAAAAATTGTTTACAGTTTAGTTTTCTCAATTTCGTTTTGCTATCTTGAGCGGTTTTTGATTTATGATTAATTATATTTCCAAAATTGACTTAATCAAAAGTGGGCGGTGCCACGCCCTTTTTTAAAAATTTCTTCAAAAATTTACTTTTTGCCTTAACGCTAACGTACACACCGAATTTTATCCTTATTGGTGTATTATTTACTGAATAATCACTCTTTTTGTATTTTCGAAAATATTATATATATAGAAAGTGGGCGTGGATTTTAACCGATTTCGCCTATTTTCAATAGCGCTCCGAGATAAGTGAAAAGGAACCTGCATACCAAATTTCATTGAGATATCTCAAGATTTACTCAAGTTATCGTGTTCACAGACGGACGGACGGACGGACGGACGGACATGGCTTAATCGATTTCTCTTTTCCTCCTGAACATTTTGATATGTATAAGTCAATATCTATCTCGATTCGTTTATGCCGTTACATACTACCGTTAGGCGAATGAAGTTAATATACCTTGTGTGCGAAGCACTACTAGGTATAAAAATGTGCAAGCTTGAATGTGCATCATTTCGAAGGTGATGAAAGCTCATCAATATGCGTATTTGCTACTCTGTTCCTTTGTTTTTTTTTTCGACGTAGAGATTGCTTTTACTTGTTTTTTGTTATTTCATATTGTAATGGTGTTCGTATTGTCGACGGTACGTTACAATGGCTTGAACAATTCTTGCTGCCAGAAATTAGCAGAAATGTTTACTTTCATGTTAACGAACCAATTTGAAATTTAAATACTCATGGACATTGAGAGATCACCAAAAAAAATCAGAGTGTGTCTGTTTTACATACTATATTGCCATTCTGAGCAATAAAATTAAGCCATTTCCTTCCGTTCGCACGATGTCTCGACTAATAACACTGGTGTTAAAAAATCCTACAGGCATGATATACATAGGACATTTCTATATAATTCGGATACTCTGGGTTCAATGGCGTTAAAAGTTTTGCAAAGTTAGATAGAAAATAATAATTTATTCCTTTAAAATTTCATATACAAAGTTTACATAAATTGCTTGCATTCACTATTTTAATATTTATGTACATAACTATAGTTAAAGTTACTAAAACGTGTTATTTTAATTTAAGTTAAAAATCAAATTTCCCTAGCGCTGAATTACCTACCCACGAATATACCATCAACTGTTTCCCAATATTCGCGGCGTTGTACCTTCTTTATATTTTGGCTATTGTCCATTTTATATTTATATTTTTCTAACCATTAGTAGGTTTGCTGACCCATAGTGCGGTATTGTTTAACAGCACCCGACAGGGTGGTGGATGTTAAGGATCGTTGGTTATAAGTCTACAATGCGTAGAGCACAGTTTTGGAGCCGTCAACGTCGTCAACGTTGCAGCACCGTAAATAAACTCCAAAAGTCAATTGCCTTTTCCAAATGCCAAGGCCGGATTATCAATCAACCGACGGGTCGGCTATCTGCGGGATGTGTGTGTTTTTTTTGTTCGTGCGCAATTTTCTAACTTTTTCTTACACTCTGTTTCTCATTTGTTCTGACATTTAGAACACTAGCTGATTGGAAACAAAAATAGTTCGTTAAAAGCATCTTCATGTTTCTTTCTGCAATTTTTTCTTATGTACATGTGGACGGTGATTTTTTTAAGTTCGTTCATTGTGAAATGCCTGGTTTCCATTACGTGGGATTTTTTTGCCCAAACTGATTTTTAAAGTGAAAAAGTAAGGAGAGCATTGTCTTCGCTAGTGCTGAAAATTAATTATTTACTGTGACCCATAATCATAGTCAAATTAAAATCGAGTTTTGTCTACGTAAACATGATTCTAAAGTAAACATCATTTCATGTCTGTCATAATCAACTTAAAGCACAGTTTATGTCTAAGACCGAGTTTTAGTATGAATATGACAACGGTTTCTCTAAACATGAGTTTCCCTTTGTCGCTTATTGCCACAGAATGTTATGGTTTGTGGAGGAAATAGTTAAAATAGGTTGACCTTGCAAAACATAAACAGTTTATCCATACCACCACCCAACTTAATTTTTTTTCATAAGGGGAACCATATCATCTCTTATTGAATGAGAATTATTAAAAATACCCTCAAAACTTGTCGATAGTTTATTGTTACTGAACTTTTACCCGAATACAAATTGAAATTTAAAACGGAAACGGACATTGAAAGCTGCGCAGATACAGTTAAGCTTTCAAAAAAATTTGAAGGAAACTGTTGAAGCTGATAGTAGTTTGTTGGGCTTCCGTTAGAAGATTTTGATGAGAATGATCGGAAGCATCGTGCCCATTAGGCAGGGCGAAAAACTGTTAATAACAACTACAACGAGTTGTACTACATATGCAGACCATAAGATAGATACTGGAACCACTAGGTTACGGTCGACTTACTTTCAATTCCACTAAATTAGAATCGAACGCATACTGAAAATCTTAAGATAAGTAGCTGATAGATCGATCTATGATTAAAATCATTAATTTGCTGAGTTTGAGTTCAAATGATAAAAATTGGAACATATTTCAGAACAAGATGACAAGAAAACAAGGAAGGAAAGGGCTGTCTTCGGCTGTGCCGAAGGCTTTATACCTTTCATGAATACGGATATCTTTTTTAAGTGTCCTACATGGCCAAACCACATTTATCGGAGCAATCGGTTATATGGAAGCTACATATATGTTATGTTACTCCGATCTGTATGATTTTCATGACACACATCACATTTATAATAAGTACCAACCTTGCAAAATTTTACGTTCCTATCTTCTTAACTGCAAAACTTATCGCCCAAAACCCATTTATCGAAACTATCGATTATATGGGAGCTATATGTTTTGTTGGTCCGATCTGGGTGATTTTCGCTACACAGGTTACAAATATAATATGTACTAAACCTGCAAAATTTCGCTCTCCTAGCTTTTTGATTGCAAGAGTTATAGGCCAAAACCCATTTATCGGAACAATCGATTGTATGGGAGCTATGCGTTGTATTGGTCCGATCTTACTGGTTCCGACAAATGATTAATATAATACAAAATGACGGCCCCATACCAAATTTCATCGAGATATCTCTAAAATTGAGGGACTAGTTTGCGTTCAAACAGCCAGGCGGACGGACGGACAGACGGACATGGCTAAATCAACTCAGCTCGTCGCCCTGACCATTTCGGTATACTTAATGGTGGGTCTATCTCTTCTTCTTCTCATACTTACAAACATCGGACCAAAGTTATAATACCATTTCATGTTCATGAAAGGTATAAATACATAGCTGGAGAACGGTTTGGTATGATTAATTAGTGTCAGTTACATAGTCCTTTAGAGTTGATTCTATCACAAACTTCATGTGACAAATCAATACAGAGAAAACTCTAAAAGGATAAAAAAATAGAAATAAAATTGCACAAAAACTGAATTCAAATGGAAGCTTGCATGCGTCAAACAACTATACGCACAGAAAATTGCTAGCAATCGATACTGATACTATTGCAGTTGCTAGGATTTTCCTCACTGCCAATTGCTGCCAATTTTATTGCTATTCCACTTAAAAGTGTTGCTTGTATTTGCTTCTGTCTCTCTCTTTGCTGTCGATTACCGTGAAATGGTAAATATTGTCGACCATGGGCAGCTATAACTGCTTTTGTGAAAAAATACATACATACATATGTATGTATGTATGTATAATACAACAAAACAGCTGTAAGAAATCAGGGAGCTGCTTAAACATAAAATAGTCAAAATTTACAATTGTTGGAGAGCTTTAGAAGATATGGTCCAAAATGATAATCAGTGGAACCCCGAAATTCTTTAATTTCGACGTCCTGCGAAAGGCATATATCAATTTGGGGTACATGTATGAATGGTGCACTTGGTTTCAGGGATACATATATAATAGGCCCTGAAACGCTTGAACTGAAATTATTTTGTGATTTACATATGAATGTAAATATATGTAAATGTTGACAAAAGTAATCTCGCAATGTGTTTACTTAGTATGAGTGTGATAAAAAAGTTATCGTTATTTTCAATATTTTCAAAAAGTATTTATTTATTCATCAATAACTATCTTGCTCCCTTCAAAGTAATCCCCCCAGATATAATGCACTTATGCCAGCATTTTTTCCAATCCTCGAAACACTTCGGAAACACAGTTTTTGGTATCGCCAACAGCTCCTGTTTCGAATTTTCTTTTATCTCCTCAATCTCTCTTCTGGACGATTCCATTCGGATGATTGGGCTTTGGTTGCAATGTCATAGCCATACACCCATGATTCGTCACCAGCTATGACCTTTTTGAGGAAATCTGGATCTTCGTAGAAGATGTTCAACAGCTCCTAATCGATGTCCACGTTTCATGCCTAAAACAACCGTAAAATTTGCTTGGCATGAGCCGAACGATATGCCAACACCGTCAGCAACCTATCTGATACTGATTTGAGCGGTTGTTGATGTGATCGGGCTACCAGGACGAGCATCGTCAATGACAACTTTTCGGCCTTCCTTAAACCGGTTATACTACAATTAAACTTGTTTTCTGTTCATATTTCAAATGTCCTTGCCCATTTAATTTAATTTTTACACAAAATTAATACAGTTTCTTTGGTCCATTTTTTCGAATAGTAAATAATCGAAGATCACACCATAACACGACTATCCTTTTTTATCTGACAAAACCAAACGGACAAGCCAAAATGACTGATATTACCAAGATATGTGTATCAACATAAAAAAATATGCGAAAATTTAACAAACGTAACTAACGAAATTTGAAAATAACGGTTATTTTTTTATCAGACCTCGTATGCTTTTGGATATATAGACACAAATATAGGTCTAAGAACATTAAACATCTTAAAGATGTTTGCTATTGAAAAAGTGAAAGTTTCTTCACAAACCGGTTATTCTTATGGAAAGAAATATAGGTTGGAGGTAGACTGTCTGAGAAGTATTGAAGAACATTGCATTGAGGACTTTCGCTGTCTAGGGGAGGGAGGGACGGGAATATAATTGTTTCTGAAGGTACCGAATAAATTTTTTTTAATTAATTAAAGTTTAGACGTTTGGATCCCTATACAAAAGCAACTGCAATTGCCACCAAGAGATTATGTTGAGAAAGAGGTTTGAGTTTTGCTTGAAAAGAAGTAACCAAACAAGAGATTAAAATTTCCATTACAAAACGCAGTTGACGTCTAGATTTTGATTGATTGCAAAAATCAAAGACCACGTACATATGTACATACATATGTATGTATGCACATGAAAACGTACAAGGAACATTTTAAGTTGTAAAGCTAACCAAATTCACTTAAAGTTGGTTTATCTACTCTTATGTACATATGTATATGTATGGATGGATGTGCAATCGCCAAACTTCCGCATTAACTTCAACATTCGCTAGATATGTTGTTTGAGGGGATTTCGTTTGTGGATTACTTTTGTTTTGAAATGTTCTGAAAAACATTCGGGTAAAACATTAACGACTATATTTTTTGTTTCAATATTAAACGAATCGGACTATAGTTATAAACTTTCTGAAAATCTTCATTTATTGGATTTTTAAATAAATCAGAAAAAAACCTGTAATTATTTATTAAAATGTCATAAAGGTTGGTAGGTAGTTGAAATTTTTTGTCTGGATCGAACCAGATTAGCCAAATTCGAAAGAGGTATTATTTCTGCAAAAGAACTGGAACACGTTTGTCGCTTTTAAACATCCGCGAATGCTAATACATATACAGCATCCCCAATGTGAGCATGTAAAAATATGTATTTATCAAATAAATTTTCAAATTGGTTGACAATGTTTGCTTTTAAAATTGATAGAAAATATGTAAATTATCCTAAAGTGACAACGATTGTGTTTGCAACAATGTGTGCAACAATGCTTACTGCTACTACCAGGCGTGTATGTGTTTTATATAGGGTGACGTATACTCAACGTTATGTGGGCGTTATTGCGTTGCCCTAATTGAATTAAGATTGACAGTGATTGCTGCTGACAAAATAATGTGTAAGCAAATTTGCTGAGCGTAATAAACTTGCATCGGTACACATGCCTTCATATCTACCATAAATACGCCTGTCTATTCTTGCAAACATTTATTCACATATGTATGCATGCATGCTAGACTGTCATAAAAAAAACCATTTTTCCAAAAAAACAAATTATGTCATACCTTAATGTTAATTTTTGAGGACTGAACTCAATTTTACTTTAAAACAAGTAAGGAAAGGGCTGTCTTCGGCTGTGCCGAAGGCTTTATACCTTTCATGAATACCAAACCACACTTATCGGAACAATCGATTGTATGGGAGCTATGCGTTATGTTGGTCCGATCTGGCTGATTTTGCCTACATATGTTACATATATAATATGTAGCAAACGTGCAAAGTTTAAGGTTCCTAGCTTTTTAACTGCAAAATTTATAGCACAAAACCCATTTATCGAAACTATCGATTATATGGGAGCTATATGTCATGTTGGTCCGATATGCGTCATTTTCACTACACACGTTACAGATACAATGTGTACTAAGCTTGCAAAATTTTACGTTCCTAGCTTTTGAATTGCAAGAGTTATAGGCCAAAACCCATTTATCGGAACAATCGATTGTATGGGAGCTATGCATTGTATCGGTCCGATCTTGCTGGTTCCGACAAATGATTAATCCTAAGCAAAATGGCGCCTGCTTGCCAAATTTCATCTAGATATCTCTAAAACTGAGGGACTAGTTTGCGTTCAAACAGACGGACGGACGGACGGACGGACGGACAGACGGACATGGCTAAATCAACTCGCCTCATCGCCCTGATCATTTCGGTATACTTAATAGTGGGTCTATCTCTTCTTCTTCTCATACTTACAAACATCGGACCAAAGTTATAATACCATTTCATGTTCATGAAAGGTATAATGACATATGTACTAATGAAGTACTCTCCAGAGTAATCAAGCTTCAAGCTGACACCTGTGTTGCCGTACCCAAGTTTCACGAAAAAATAGTAGTAAAGTTTCGTATTATATAAATAAATATGTAAATAAATAAATAAATAAATATTTCTTGTGAAGTGGATATAACCGCAAGAAAATTTTCTTAAAGTTCTATCAACATCTCTTTTTCTATCAACACTCACCTAACAACACTATCACTCTGGTCCAACCCTGTTGAAACTGCGTTTCCTGGACTCCCGTTACAAGACCTTGATGACAATTGAGACTCTAAATTTTAGAGTGAACTTGCCATTAGGCAGGACGAAGCACTGCTAACAACAACAATAAAAACAACGAAAAGTTCTATTAAATTTTTTGTGGGGGAATTTAATTTCCTACAAAGCTACATGCATCTTTAAATTAAAAATCAGACCATTCCTTATGAATCTAAAGTAGTAACGATAGCCCACTTGAAAGTAATATTAAGGTGTGAACCTTTTATTGTATTTATTTTTCGCTAGTTTTAAAGTAAAACTCTATATTATTTTCAAAAGGAAATTTTTTTCTCTTTAACCAGTCTAATGTGTTCATATGTAAACATAGAATTTCCCACCTCACGCTATAAATATAACTTGTCCATTGTTGTGACAGTTGCTTTGACAATTGTTTCTGTTGCCGTGGCTATAGCCCATGTCAGTCATCAATTAAACCGTTATTTAAAGTGTCAGCTTATTTTGCCTGGCTGTAAACTTTTATACGTTTGTAAAGTATATTGCCAAACATAAATGGATCTGAAATATATAACAGATCAATGCCAAATCTTAATGTTAGACTCGATATATTGGAAATTCAGATGTGATGATTTAAGTGTCCGATCCTTAAAATAAGTACACATTCTGGAAAATTCTTTCCTTGTTTATCGGAAAAATGTGCTCTTTGGGGGCTAGACGATAGATTGGTTTAATCTTAATGACTTTCACTACACACATTGCATATGTAATAACCTACTGTAGCTTCAAATGGCTGCCCCATACCAAATTTCAGCCAACTTCTTCTTCTTATACTTCAAAGTATCGGACCAAAGTTATAATCTTCGGAAACAAAATTTTCAAAAATGTCCACTAAACTTCCCATAAAATTTTTTTTAAGAGAAAAACACCACTGACATTGTTTTACAAACAAATAAAATTGTAAGAACCCCAAAAGCTAGTCATAGATTTCGAAAAGAGCAGCAAGAAGAAGCTAGAGCGATATCAATTCAAAGCCACATTTGCAGCTAATTTTGACATGAAACCATGCAACGCATGCGTTCATGCAACAAATTGTTTGCCATTAAAGAGAATTAGTTTTTCAATTCGCAAATGAACGCCATAAAATAAAGTAGCCGTAAAGTAGCAATGCTTTCAAACGTAGTCACTATTTACTAAATGTGTACATGTGCACGTACCGAAACACATACATGCACCTATTTTAGAGCGCGATTCAACTGGCTGCAGCTCCTACCTTTCTTTGTGATGATGTTGCAGTCAAGTTTGCAATAGAGCATTTATCACAAGCAACAAGTGGCGCTAATGAAAATCTTTGGTTTATTTGTTTATTTAGTATCAATTTCCTTCCTTGGGAAATAACAGCTTACACTTGTATGTCGGTTTTAAGATGGAATGCGACATCCTAAAAATTAAATAACAGTTGGCATGGTTTATTTGCAGCACAACGAAAGCAAAGATCTGTGAAAAGTTCAATTTCAATTGTGTGGCAGTTGGTGTAGATACGTCGTTCTACTTTATTATAATTTACTTAAGTCTTCCAAAATTTCAAAACAATTAGAACTTGAAGTGAAAATCCTGATTTGTATTCCTAAACGGTATAAAGCCTTGGTCACAGCCTTACTACTAAACAAGTAAGGAAGTCTAAGTTCGGGTGAACCGAACATTAAATACCCAGCGTTAGTTTTCAGAACGAGATACAATTACCATGACTTGGCAATGATATAGGCCCTTGAATCTTATTTCAAATTTTCTATATCAAAAAAGGGGGCGTGGTTAGCATCAGATTTCGCCCATTTTAAACACCAATCTGCCTTGGCCAGAAAATAACCTGGGTACCAAATTTCATGCGAATATCTCAAGTTTAACTCAACTTATGTTAATTTATTTGATTTTCCATATCGAAAAAGTGGGCGTGGTTATCATCCGATTTCGTCCATTTTCAATAGCAACCTACCTTGGCCAAAAAGTAACCTGCATAACAAATTCCATGTAAATATCTCAGTTTTTACGCAAGTTATGTCAATTTATGTGATTTTCAAAATTTTCGATATCGAAAATGGGGGCGTGGCTATCATCCGATTTCGTCCATTTTCTTAGGGGTTACATTCGACAGCAGCCTCACCTTCGCTAGTCATGCCACCACAATAGCTTCAAAGGTACAAAGCCGCAGCAAGATTCTCAAGTCACTGGCCTGCAGTACTTGGGGTAAAGACAAAGTAACGTTGCTTGCCACATATAAGGCTATTGGCCGTCCGGTTATTGACTATGCTGCGCCCATATGGTCGCCTAACCTTCACGACACCAACTGGAGAAAATTGCAGGTCTGCCAAAACACCGCCATGAGAATTGCAACTGGCTGTTTGATATGTCGTCTGAGTCTCACCTCCACCAACAGGCTAAAATGCTCAACGTTCGTGAGCATGCGGACCTTTTAATTAGGCAGTTACTTCTAAACTGCCATAGGCCCAGTCATCCAAACCGACAACTATTGGATGAAACTCCGCCCCCAGATACTTAAGGAAACATCTTGGAAAGCATTATGATGAGATCCGGCATCACATCTCCCTGCCGTTTGATCTGCGGGACCACAGGCGGCCCTAACGACCTCCACACCGAGTCAGGGGACATATCCCTCAGATCCCGGCCTGTGAACTCCGTTATTGACACCCAACCACTTGTTCTTGATGAGGAAGAACGTGTCCTTCCGAGGGAAACTAGAGTCATGCTTGCACAACTCCGGTCTGGATATTGTAACAGGCTAAACTCTTACTTATCCAGACTCAACCCCACCATACCAAACACATGCCCTGCATGCGGTATGGCCCCTAATGAGTCATGACACACAACATCTCTTTTCCTGTTCTCCTGAACACACCCTTCTAACAGCACTATCACTCTGTTGAAACTGCGCGTTTTCTTGGACTCCCGTTACAAGAGCTTGATGACAATTTAGAGTCAACTGGCCCTTTGGGCAGGGCGAAGCACTGCTAACAACAACAACAACATGTGGAATGCGCACTTGCCGGCAACACTTGGGGAAAGAATAAAGAAACATTTCTTCCTATATTTGAGTCTATTGGCCCACAGCTTCTTAATTACGTTGCGCCCATATCGTCGCCTAACCTTGCTGCTACGAATTGGAGGAAGTTGCAAGTCTGCCAACACACCGCCATCAGAACTACCAGGGAATGTCTTCTTATGCCATCTTATTTCTCACCTCCATCATGTGCTCAATGTTCGAGAACATTCTCTTGTTACTTTGACTTCCGCTAGAAGAGCTGGACGAAGATTCTCAGAGTGATTGTACCCATTAGTCAGGAAGAAGCACTGTTAATAATAACTACGAGAAGCTGTGCAAGAGTAGTCAAACGACATGTAGATCTTGCCAACTTCGCATGATCCCCTCGGAAGTATAGGCCAAAGTCTTACCAAAATATGTCTATTCTGGATTCTATTATAGTCAATACTGAAATCGTTTTTAAACTAATTTTGATTTAAGTAAAGCTGATACTAATTAGTTTTACCCATACGAGCACTAATACTCAAATTACCTATTAACGAACTATATGTTTTCCCAATTGCATACTCAGTGGCATTCTCTAGCCCAAGTACTATTTGTCTTCTGCTGTCAGGCGGACAAGTGGATTTGAAAAAATTTATTATCTAAAATATTTACACCTTCTCATTGTTCGTTGCTTGTTGACCAAAAGTTAATCCAAATAAATTGGACAGTTACTTTTGAACTCATCCATTATGCACATAAAAACATTTGTTTGATTCAAATAAGAGTATTTCAAATAATTTTTTTTACACATTAGTCTTATGCTTCAATTCTTTTTTCAACCTCGTTTATGTGTAGCTTAATCCTCCGAGCTTACTGTCAACAACTAAGTGCCGCCTAACCGACTCGTGGTTGTTAGAAAAACTCAAAGTGGAAAAATTGTATAATTAAATAGTTAAACGACGCAGGTGTGCTGGTCACTGTGACTTTTTAGTTTCTCCTCAGTTGGGCTACGCCTAGAGAAATGCAAGAGTATGTATGTATGTAGATATGTTTACTAGTTTTATTGTTTTTGTGATCAACGCTCGGTTGGTCCCCAGGAAAACAAACGGACGGCTGCCATTCAAATGCAAATGAATGAGCAAAGTTCAGAAATTCTCAGCTCAACGCTGTCATCCTTGGGCACAGCAGTTGGTTGGTTGGCTGGTCAAAGGGTTCGTTGCACATTTGCGCCTTTCTCCTTCTCTTATTCCCTCATCAATGCGTAGCAATTGAAATAGTTCATAAATTAGTTGAGCAGTACCATTCGGAGACCCATTTCCATTTCCATTACATTGCACAGTTCACAAGGCTCAACTTGGCTAAAGTTGGGTTTGGGTTTAGTAATGCCGACCTACGCATTCGTATGCCATTAAATTATAAAAAAGGTAAGAACAACTGTCTTTAGAATGGCAATAAAATAGTGAATGAGAAATACAAAATTGTGTAATAAAAAATGTTGAAAGGGTTACTTGTTTTGCTCCAGCCGTTTAACGCTTAAGACAGTTGGCCGCTGTTGGTTTTTTCTGTTCACTACGTGTACATGTCTCCAAGCGTTTTTCAACGCATTCCCCGGCAGACTAAAACTTTGATCTTTTGACGATTTAATTTTGTACGCAACACACCCCTGATGACTGCTCTGGAAAGGTAAGCAGTAAAATGTGAAAACTACAAATCCAAATGCAGCAGCGGACACCAATACGAGTATGAGAGACTCATTTAAGGCCAGGTCAGGTCGGACGAACCGTACTTGTAGTATAATTACATATATATGTAGTTGGTTGGTTGGTTGGTTGGGCAGTTGCTTGCCTATTGTCCATCGGTCAGTTTGAATTGGATTTTAGTGTGCTTGTGGAATTTATTTAATTTGAAATGTAAGCTGTCAGGTGTTAATTTATGTCATCGCGCATGTTTGAATGAATATTTATTTAACGCGCAACTCATTAACACTCATCTTGTCCTTACACAATTTTAAACGAACCCATATGGATCTCTCTCTCGCCCATACTATCAAAGTTAATATTTTAGAGCATTTTGATTATTATATTTCAATTGTGTATGTATTTGCAAAATAAATGGAATTTATATATGCTCGTATTTACTCATGCCTAAGTCAAGTTTATCTAATTTGAATAGATTCTATTATGAACATTCCGATTGTGCTCTCGCCAGCAATATCTGGCTTCCTTTTACTGCAAGTGGATTGTTTTTGATTACTTTTTATTGAGTACACCAACACTTATCCTCATTGATATAAAAAAGGGGGCCCATTAACATGGCGATGGCTGCTGATTGGATCACCTAATGCATCTCGGAGCACCCTTTTCTTTTCTTTTGAGTAGTCTATGGTCCACCTGCGAGAGAGTATTTACCAAAAGCTGCCGGCTACCCGAGAAAGTGGGTAGGTGTACTTCTGAAGACCACGACTTCAAATAGCACATATGAAACAATACATAATTACATTACTAGCTTTCTTCACGATTTCTGAGACAGAGATTATGTGACTTTCAGTGATGGATACAGTCCACGCCATTGGCGGATGGCTAGATTTAGTTTCAAGATTTACATGATTGGGAGGTTTGCTCATCTCTTACAGCTTTTGCCTTGTTGTATTACCTGAATTGCTGGGATTACGAGAGCCATGAATCATTTGATGGCACCATCACTTTTCTTCTGTACCACTTTCAATCATTTCAAGTTGTGTCTACCTAAGTCAAAGTTTCCACTTCTACGCATTGAAACTTTTCCTTGCGTCAGGTCATGTAAGCCCGGTTCAACAATTGACCTTTTCGGGTTTGCATATGTGTTTCGATTTGTCTTTACATCATCTATTTCATTTATTAAGCTTTGGAGTTATCTCTTTCTGTGTTAAATTTTAAATTCTTGTAAATAGCCAATAGGTTTTTGAAAGCGATTCTGTAGCTCTGTTAGGTATATCTGTTTCCGATGTTCCTTACCATAGCGTCTCTCAACTGAACCCCACAATGCTTCATAATTGTTTCGGTGTCCGACATGAATAGTCTGGGATCTCCATTTTACCTTATATGCGTAAATATTAGCCCTATCTATCTTTGTCTCTTGCTTACTGTATTTGTGTTACTAGTGGTGGGAGTGTTATTGAGTTAGAGAAGGTACATACTTGAAAATAATCGTCACTTTAACTTTTAATAAAGATGAAGTTATAGTGAACTGTCCTCCACTAAGCACATTACCTTTTGATTACGTTATTGGATTGTACCAGGCAGTGGCGAATCCAGGATTTTGGAAAGGGGGTCCAATTTTAATAAAATTTCGAGGACTCTGGTATCCACAGTTTTTGAAAAATATGACTTTTGCATTCCGAAGGGGGAGGGGCTTGGACCGAAAAACCTCGTGGATCCGCCCCTGGTACCAGGTAAAAGGCATCATCTAATCAAATTTGTAAGGCATAAGCCGCAAGAAAATTTCGACGAACCCAAAACCGAAACCACACAAAAAAGAATTACCTTGAAACAAATCAAAATTGCTATTCATAAATATTCTTCATTTTCAATGGAATTTCAGTCTTGGTCAGACTTCTCTTGAACAATTAACAAAAATATACATACATATAATTTCATACTGTTCCGATGTGAAGTAATAAGCCGTTCGAGCAAATGAAATGAACGATTAGACATTGTTCCAAATTTGTTGCTGGGTATTTAGATATCGATGCCTGAGTGGAAGCTCACCCTATCTCGGCAGTCAGTTCGAAAACGCCTAAATAAAATTTTTTTTTCGAAAACGCCCTATCTCAGATTTTGTTTCAAAAATGCCCTGTTTCAATTTTTTGTTCAAAAACGCCCTATTTCGGCTGCCTGATTATAAAAGCTTTAACACAAAAGTAATGAAATTTAAAACTTCTAGTGGCTGAGGTTAAATTAGTTTTATTTTATTAGAGAATCATAAAATTCGTGGTGTACTTTGGGAATTATAAGTTTGGTGCACATTTCTCTCAAATCCTTTTCTTTATTTTTATCCAGCTCTATGGGATTAACATGCAGTTGAGCAAGCGGATATTGTTTTTCAATAGACTTTTATGTTGGAATCAATATTGCCCTTGGATTGTCTTTATATTCGTATTTTATATAAGCATTATTTTGTTGGTGCAGGACTGCAATTTCCCTCAAATTCATTATTCTGATGGCCTTCCAATTTTCGTCATTTGCAAGTGGCCGAAAATCATAAATTTCCTCTTGTTTCATCTCGGTCACAATATATTTCGGATCACATTTTTAAGCGTTTCTAATTATTTCACACCATTGCTTTTGTGTAAATACGTTCTGATTTCTGCATGAATTTTCAATACAAGCATGCATGGAATCGCCTTCATTATATGTGTGACCGTTCTCATTTTTATATAAAACGCTGTGGAGTTGTCAGCCCGTGTGTAGAAGTACAGGCAAGTGGGGAAAGTTTCTGATTGCCATTCAATTGGGGATGGCCAGAGCGATTCTTTTATGTGCGGTCCAAGTAGCTCACTACGTCCGGTGAACTGATGTGAGAAGGCGACAACCTGACAAGGCCACGCCCACATAATCATCATGAGGAGGTGTCATTAGTTGCACAAAAATAAAGTGTATTTGCATTCTATACAATTATTTAATTATACAAACTTTTTCGATTTAATTAATAATATTTTAGTTAAAGCTTTCTTAATCAGCTAGCCCAAATTGGGCGTTCTTGAAACGTTTTCTTAGATAGGGCGTTGTTCAAAAAAATTATGAGATAGTTCGTTTTTAAAAAAAAAATTGAAATGAAGCGTTTTTGAAGAAAATTCTGAGATAGGGCGTTTTTGAGAAAAATTCTGAGATAGGGCGATCTTCCACTCAGCCGTCGATATGCAGGTTCATTGTACGTATGTGATATGCATATATGTATTTATAAAATACTTAAATATGTATGTATGTAGGTATGAGCTCGCAGTGTTAATTGGAGTAAAGGACATCTGAGAAGGATGTGTTTGAATGTGGCTGCCTTTAGATAATTGTAAATGCAAACAAATAAATCATTGGCAAAGACAATGTAGTCATTTGACAAATTTACGATGTAGTCATTGAGACATTTATCATTATTTTTCCATGTTTTGAATTTATGGTAAATAAGTTCTCGGCCTGTTCTTTAAATTAATGAAAATTTATTGTTATTTATAATTAATTTTTTTCAAACAGTTGTACGTGTCGTAATTACGGGGGTACCTTTTTTGCGTTGCATCGGAAGTGCAGTGCAGTAGTTTTTGGCTATTTTACATTTTAAATGCGTCAATAAATTAAATGAACATTTAAGAATGAATAAATATAAAAATCATGCGACCTGTCAGAAAAATGTAAAAAGGTGTTTTGCGTAGAGGAAACTCCAGGAAAGTGCAAACGCATTCAGAGCAATGTGACTGACAATGAATTATGTACATATGTACATTCACACACATATACCATACATACATAGGCATACTTCTAGGCTTATCTACGTTTGGTGGGGGTGTCCTGTAGAATTGGTGTGGCCGAGTTGAAAGGTAAATGTATGAATTAGACTATTTTTAAGTCTTTAAAGTTTTTCTCTCAGTTACCGGCGCTGTTATTGTTATTATTATTATTTGTATCGTTATTACTGTTGCATTGTTGTTATTTGTTTCCTTTGATAAATTTCGAAAACTGCTTCTCAGTTGCTTGGTTTTCGCCCTATTTATGTATGTCTCCCTATTCACAGGTGAATTTAACAACGCGCAAGCGTGAGCACATTTTTTTACGTAATGACCATTTCGTTTCGATGTTGTTGTTGATTTTATTTATCTTTACATACTTTTTTACTTTATTTATATTTCCGCCTAACAAAAAGCGGTACAGGGGGCATATTTGCACACACTAGGGATGTCGGTTTCCGGGAATATTTTACCTCTCTAGACTGTCGGGATTTAAAAACGCAATCCCGGGATCGTCCCATAATTTATCTTGTTAATTGTTTCGCCAAAAAGTGCAACCATATATAACATATGCATGTAATTTTAATATATTTAATATATAAAATATTTAGAATACTTTAAAAATTTAGTGGAAGATACAAATAAAAACAAATCTCGTTTGACAGAAGGAAAAATGATTTCATCTGTAGACAAATGTCTGATCCTAAAACAAGGATTGCATTAATGATGCCAGTCTTTTACTTACCTGGATCTGCATCTATTGCATATAACCCTTTTGTGGAGACCCTCGATGTGTAGGAATTAAACAGTAGCAGGGATAACACACATACATAATTGGCCGGCCAATGCTTTAGTAAGTGGGAAGAGCTGAATATTCAAGGTCGCAGATGAGTGGCGCGTGATTTAGTTGCGCCCGACATTTACCTGAGTTGTGATGGCGTCTGACTTTCTTGTACACCATTCGATGCAATATATAACGCTGGCGCATTTCTTCAGTAAACGACAATTTTCCAGCACCAGCAGAGGGGTTGCAGGAGGGAAAGCTGACTTCCATATCTTACCTGGCATGGAAGACATAATGATCAAAATGGGACTAAGTCTATTATAAGTTCACGTACAATCTGCGCATACGAAGATCCGAAAAAAAGAAGGCAGCTACTTCGGCCAAAGTCACTGCATAACTACAATAGAACAAAGACAACAAAGTGATTATTCTCAAGCAACATAAACAACTAGAAAAGGAAAAAATCTCCCAGGTTGTGCTCACAGGTGGCCTTGCTGCATTTGATTAGAGTGTGGCGCTTCACAAACAAGAGAAAATAATAATAAAAAGAAAATTATGCATACAGTAGTTAAGTACGTAATTGAAATATTAATTAATCGTTAAATTGGTGCGTGTATGTGTATGTTCGAGCGTGTGTATTATAATAATTATTGACATAACCTAGGTGGTCACCGGTTTTTCCTTGACTTGGGGTGATAACAATTTTTCATAGTTTTCTGCAGGTGCTTCTAGCTACATACATATGTATGTATGTCTGTATATATGTACATATGTATCTCAAATATATTAGATATGTCCTTCTGCACGTTCGGTAATGTTGTCCTCTTTCCACAAGCCTGCATGTGCTCAAATGAAAATGTAAAAAAAATCTTAATATAGCTTATACCAAATACTGTCCACGAACTATTTGCAGTTATTAAAATAAGCTCCGCAAGTTCTGAATTTGCGAGTTCTTTTTTGGACAAAACGGAAAATAATCTTACTAATATATAAAAACGTAAGTTTGTGAGTGACTGCGGATGTTTGTGGTTCTTTATCGTCTGAACAAATGGCCCGATCATTACGAAATTTGGCAGACAGCTTCTTAGGAGTGTAGAATAGGTAACAGGCATCATGAAATTTCGATAAATTTATCGATAATAGAGTTATCGGCCAAAATGTTGTTTTCCGTAAAATTTGAAGTATTCGCACAAAATTGGTATCAATCGAAAGGGGAAGACCACAGTTTTCATTTGGACTTTGGCTCAATTCGATATATTTATCGATAACTAAGTTATCGGTCAAAATGTGGTTTCGGGTAAACTTTGGGATATTCGCAATAAATTTGTATCAAACGAAAGGGGAAGACCACAGCTTTCATTTGGACTATGGTTGAATTCGATATATTTATCGATAACAGAGTTATCGGTCAAAATGTGGTTTCGGGTAAACTTTGGAATATTCGCACAAAATTTGTATCAAACGAAAGGGGAAGTCCACAGCTTTCATTTGGACTTTGGTTCAATTCGATATATTTATCGATAACAGAGTTATCGGTCAAAATGTGCTTTCGGGTAAACTTTGGAATATTCGCACAAAATTGGTATAAAAAGAAAGGGGAAGGCCACAGGTTTCATTTGGACTTTGCTTCATTTATGGAAACATCTATTTTGAGAACGGCTGGACCTAATACACATAACTAAATTTGGAAGGTAAATTTTGTATCCGCTCGAGATGGTTATACGATAAAAAAATAAAGGCATTTGGAAAGGTTTTGGAGATTTCCCTCAAAATGTTGGCCAGGATAACCTTATAAAGTGTTCTTTCAATTTGAGCCCGTTTTCGAGATATTGGTCAAAATGTCAACCAGGAGGGGCTCTCGATGGTATTGGTATGATATGGGTATCAAATGAAAGGTGCTGACAAATGATTTAACATGTTTTAGCTATTTTCCAATATAAAACGAAGGTTTTTAGATATTAACCAAAACGTAGACCAAAATTGGAGCTAGAAGGTTTTTGTGAAAAAATGGGTCTAAAATAAAAGGTCTTGATGCGATTTTTAAAATGGAGTCATTTTAAATCCTTTTGGGATTGGGATTGAGAAAGGGATAGGTATATGGATGACAATTCAAAAGCAATATGAAAAGACAAAAGCATATGAAGAGGATGGACGGAGAGAAGGATGTGGAGCTGAAATTAGTAGGGCGAATCACATATTTTAAATGCAAACAAGTTAGTGTTTGGGCAGGACAACGTCTGCCGGGTTTGCTAGTCATATAATAAAATTTTTCTTTTCTCGAAAATTTTATTTCAAGAAATGTTTAGGTAGTATGCATATTCATGTCCGCCACTGTAAAAGTTTTTATGTCTTATGAAACGTATGTATGTATGTGTCTTGCGGATTTATGATGTTCTGTTTTGCTAGCTCTTTCTGAAAATTTTTTATAGAAATTGGGCGTGGTAAAAATGGGGCTTGGCTTATTTTGCAAAAATTACAATCATTTAGCAAAATTTTATAATTTTAGCTGAAGCTTTCATTATACAATTCTTTTTAAAAATTTTATACCTAAAAGAGGGGCGCGTGGTTATCACCCGATTTTCAATAGCATTAACAATTCTTTGATGATGCAACTCTACAAATGGTAGTCCATAAAAAACTCGATTCACAAAATAATAATATTAGTTACAATGTTAGTAAACATTTTAACATGGTGCGCATCATGCATTAAAATAATACATGTACCATTGCTAATTTACATTTACGATATATCCCAGTCTGTCAAAATTTATTTTTACAGTTTCTGTCCACCAAATTAAAGTCAGTTATTTTACCTATTGATCCTGTTTGTTCAGTAAGTAAGTGCCTAAGTAAAACACATTTTCGGCAATTTTTTTAATTTTTAAACACCACCCACGCTTCTCTGCTTCTCGGAAGCTATAATCGACTGAGCCCGATATTAATCCCCGTGACTCCGATGTTCAGATATGGACGCTTAAAGCAGTACTCATTAGCATCTCTTGTTTGATACTTTTTCTGCATTAGCTCATTTTCGATTACCCTGGTCCAAGTGAAAGTGAACTCAATTATATAGATCAGTTTTTGAGGGGAAAACTAGATAAAATCGGAATATAGAAATTTATTTTCTAGCTCAGCTCATCAACAGTGGAGAACGCTGCTATTATCATGGCCTTGTCTAAGTAGGAATGGTTCGAGACTACTTCTGGTTGGAAAGGGAGCTCTATGCCACACCTTGGTCAAAACTATGAAACCTTTAGCACTCGTTTTTGAACCACACTGTCGAGGGCCGCCCACTCATGTAAGTGAAAGTGTAAGAGTTGGGCCTCCTCCTTGAGACGGCTCAAGTGATGTTCCACGCAGACAAATCTCTAAAACTTTCTGTAATCGAAAATATATTAATATGGCTTCAGACTGTATTTGGTTTTATTTATTTATTTATTTTATTTCCACTGAATTAATGCGGTCGGCATTATTTGATGCTTACCAATCAGCTGTAAAGCCATTAAATGCGTCACCACATGTGAGCAGTTGAAATAACCAAAAAAAATTACAATACAACATCAACATAGTATTTATTTGTTTTGCCAATAATTATAAAGCATTTAGTAAATTTTTGTTGAATTTCATGTGGCTTTATAAATAAAGTTGAATAAATGCGTTTGACCTTTAGGTATGCTGCTAAACTAACCACATCTGATAGACAACAAAAGCTCAAAGGAAGAATGTGTCATGTGGGCTGTTGGATATGCAGCGATTTAATGGATTTAACGCAATTTTTTCTGCAATTAACATTAGCTTATGTACATACATAAGTGGTCACATGTGGCATTAAAATCTAATAAATACTCAATTGTTTTGTGGCATTTGCAGCTGATCGCTAAATGATTGGAATTTTCAATTGTTCCCTTTTATGTTGAGTTTTCAATCAAAATTTTTGTACATACATATTCTAAATGTTTGTTGAAAGAAGCGGAATTAAATAATTAATCTAATTTACTAAAACGACTGAGGCCACATTTTTTAATATGTACATATGTATGTATGTATGTATTTATATCAAATTAAAACCATAGCTCTAATATTAATACTACTATATCTTAAAGTTTTCTATTAAAGCTGATACTGTCAGCTTGACAAATCTAACGATTTTATTTCACAGAGAAACACGCAAAGCGAAATCAAACCTACACAGATTTTAGACACTTTATTACTCACAAGAATCATAAATAAGGTGAAATGTTTTTTTATCAAATCATGGAGTTTGTGCGTATGTCGCAATCCTGCGGAAGTGACCGACCTCACCCAAATAAAGAAAATATTCAATCAGCACGAGCGCTTTGCTTCCTAAAAGTGTAAGTAATTATTCCCCAAACAAATAAGAACACATACCACTTAGATAACATACTTATCTGCAAAAATCGTGAGTACTCCTTAGTTATGCAGAAAGTACTCCTTTAAGATCAATATCTATTTTTGAATGATGCCAACTATTTTCAAGGCAAATTTTGTATTTTTTAGGTACGGAAAAGATATTGTCCTGAATGTGAGCCAACAGCGTGATTTTAATTGAAATCTCTATTGATATTAGACTACATGGCTAAGCTGACCACCAGGTGGCTATCAAGAGAAAGTATATTAATAATAGGAAGAAGAAGAAAGGGAAGATATAGGAGGTGCCAAGAAAAAAGCTAGGGACGTGGACGGGATTAGAAGGACAGAAGAATCTGGAGGGATAGATGAGTAGGAAAGAAAGGATAATTTTGATTGTGTCGTCCGTACTAGTACATACATATATGTATGTATGTATGTATATAATTTCACTCAAACTTGACTTCTCTACTTGTTATACCCTTCTGTTTACAGATTATTATGGTTGTGTGCAAAATGGTAATATTTCTTATGTCTTTATTGGCTGGGTAATTTATTCGCTCTGTTGCGAGGTCTGTTATGGTTGGGAAGAGTGCATCCAAAGAAAGTTGTGGGTCTCAATGGCTAGTGACCAGCAGAAACTATTGCACTCCTCGCGTTTTCACATTGGACCATACCTATTCTGTATTTAAAGAAACAATATCCAAATCTCTAATTTCTCAGATGGTAATTCGCAAAAATGGTGTGGGTTGTAGGACACAAAAACTCAATACCACAGTCAGCTTTTCAATGATCTGGAAATTGGGTGTGAAGTTGATTGGTTGCGTGACAAAGGACCGCTTTGTAAGTTACTCCAATATGATTCAAAGATTTTTGAAGGGAATAATGTGCATGTTACAAATGCACGATATGCTGCTCTTACGTAACATTTTCGCTCCATTGTTACTTGCCACTCAAAATGTTAAAAAAATGTCAAAAATTGCGAATTACTATGTTAATCAAAGTGACATTTTGGGCCCAAGACGACGATGACGACTGTAGCTTGGCGGCATGCTCATGCAAAATAGATACATATCCATACATTCATATGTATATAAGTATAGGTATTTATTACATGTACGTGAAAGATATGTACATTTGTAAACTTGTATTTTGTAGGTCAATTTGATTTCTAAAAGCGCTAAAGTTGAACATGCAAATCTGTAACAAAGAAACAAATATCAACACCAAGATTATGACCATTAGCACTTTACATTTACAAATATGCTTTAAGCTGACTAAGTATTTATCAAAGAAAAATATAACAGCTGTCAAAATGCTTTTTTGGGAGCCCAAATTGAATGTATAACCTTTGAATGAGCACAAGACTGGACCGCTATGCTTGAAGTATGATTCATCGACAAAACAAATTTACATGTACTATATACATGCTAGGAGCTGCATTGGTCGCTCTGGTAGGATCTCCAACACCGAAAAGGTCGCAAGGTGATAATATTTAAACACGTACGGCATGGTCCATCATGCCAGACCAAACATGCCTAAGGAAGGCATTTATACAACCGACCTTCATTGGAAATTGAGTTTAACTGTTACTTGAGCAAGTTATACATTTGCGAATGGATACTTGAGCAAGCTTATGCCATACGTATTAGGTAGTTACGACTACTAATTTACGGCTATGGAAGTTTGTCTGCAGCTTAAATTCGTTTCGCGGTAGATGTAGTGCGCCTGAAGGGTGATTAAATATGAAGACTATTTAGAGACATTTCTAAAGTAACATAAACACAGTCATTATTGTACAGATAGGATTAGACAATTAGATTGCTATAGTCGGCGAAGATGACCACCTATGTTTCGTATAAGCCATCGAAATACTAAAACAATCGGCCACATTTCAATTACCACATAACTAATTGCGCCATATTCGATAATGCAAAATGCATATCAAAATACGCACGTATGTATGTATGTACATATACTAAATGCAATTGTACTAGGGCATTGGTATTTGCGTCTAGGGATGCCCGTGCTTTTTTAGATACAGAGAAAATTTCGGGATTTGTTTTTTTAAAATCAAGAAATTTTGTTTTAAAATCAAGGAATTTTCGGACTTAGAAATGTGCTACTAAAAGTGTATACACATACATACATGCATATGTGATTTATTAAAGAAAACTATCTTGGTTTCCTTTTAAATTTTAAATTTTCTTGCTTGATTTTGTTACTTAGTGGTTTTCATTTCTGTATTTGTTTATTAAATATTAAATTTTCAAAAACGAGTTTTAAATTTAAAAATAGTGCTGTTTTATCTTTCAATTTTAGTTTTATCGGCCTGATACATTTCTTCACAAAAATGTAATTTGACGATAAAAGATCCAACGATTATGTATGTACATATATGATATCTCATTTGTGAGAGTATTAATAATATAGCTGCCATTTAAAATAAAAAACATACGAAAATGCCAAATTATTTGTTTCTCATATATTTTATTCAAACCATTGAAGCGAACTTTTGGAAAATGGCGAAAGCCCAAATACCGGGAGTCCGGTATTGTGAAATTATGTATATGCATAAAATATCGGTATCGAAAAAGTAACATCCCTAATGTTCAATGTATTCAGTAAATGCCGCCCTTAACCATTTCATACATTGTCATACTATCTCTTCATTAAAACCTGTGACAACCCACAAACTCGATATATTCATTTGGCTTAATGGTTTGCGGCAAGTGAACATTCTATACATTAGGGGGCTTACATACATCAAAGCAGCATTTTTTCGACCCTATTGCCTTAGTGACCCTTAGTTATTCCGGCTATACCAAAGGCACGTGAATCTTTACTATTAGAACCGGTTCTTTTATTTCCATCCTGATTTCCCTTAATACTAAAAGGATTGAACAATTTTTTGTTTTTCAAAACCTCCACAATGAAAATCTTTCAGGAATAAGAATATTTGATGGCAGAAGATCGGCCTTAAATTTTTATGAGTTCTATAAGCATCAAAATAATATTATCATCGTAATGTGAAAGACTACAAGCCGATTTGTTGTTAATGCGTCACATAATCGAATTAAAAGGCACACACACATAATAATCGTAATAGCTTTGCCAGGCGCGTAGCCAGAAAAAAATTTCGGGGGGGGTTTTGGCCAAAGTGTCAGTAATAAGAATTACCTGTAAATACACACATACTTATATTTTTACATATTACGTATTTATACTTTTAGTTATTTGAAATTTTCCTCTTTCTACACGGCTAAAAACTTGAGCCTAAATTTTAAACCATTTATTGGCTTACACAATTTTTAAAACTTGTTGGTAATAAATTCCAAACCTTTCAATTACCTACAAAAATTCTAAATTTTTTGCAGTTTTTATTTAAAACTTAACTGGGATAAACAAAAATACAACAAAAGTCGTATACACAGCGAATATGTGTACTTTTCGCACAAAATTCATGAGTGCGCCGTAGCTCAGTAGGTAGAGCATTGCGCACTGATTTGGGGCACGTCGGTTAAAAAAAAAAAACATAAAAAATTGTTAACAACATTTTCGGTTTAAAATTTAAATAATTTTTGTTAGGCGCATTTCTATGACAACCGGCGTAAATTTAACTCTAAACCAAATTTGGTTTGGTCGTTCACCTAGACCAGTATGTCTGCGTTCAAAGGGTTTTTTTGGAATGTCCAGTAAAATTAACTTCTTTAGACTAATTTCACTATTTTTGAATGAAAGTATGTGTAAATACACAATAAAAATACTTCAACTGAAAGTTAAGAACTTTGTGGAAAACTCATGAAAATTCAAGAAAACTCGAAAAAATTTCATCAAAATTTCTAACTTTCGGTGAAATTTGATTATTTTCGAGTATTTAATTTTGTAGCCCGTTCAATTGTCAAGAGCCGACCAAGAGCATTTTCTTCAATATAAAAATTGTACGCTTATAAATTTGTATGGAAGATAATGCACTTGGCTAGAAAAAAAATTCCCAAAAATCGAGGAATTCTTCTAGCGGCTTAAGATTGGTATCTTTGTTCACCTCAATTTAACGGGCCACAAAATTGCATACTAGAAAAGAACCTAAAAATTTAGAAATTTTTATGAAAATTTTTCGAGTTTTCTTGAATTTTCCACAAAGTTCTTAACTTTGAGTTGCAGTATTTTTATTGTGTTTTTACACATTCTTTCATACAAAAATAATTAAATTAGTCAAAGGAAGTTAATTTTACTGGAAATTCCAAACAACACTTTGAACCCAGACATACTGGTCTAGGTGTATATATAGCCCCAAAAAGTTTTAAATCTAGGCTAAAACTTTTAGCCGTGTACAAAACAATATTTATTTTTATTGTTTGTTTTGAAATTTTTTTTAGAATTTCTTAAGGAGTTACTTCAAAAGTAGAGTGGATATTGAGTAGAGCCGAAAGGCTTAAGAAAAATTTCCTGTATCAGAATCTCTACTACTTTTCTACTGCTAATTTCTGGAAAATTTTTACAAAAAAAAAGACCTGCGCAACTCTGGCTTTGACAAGAAGTAAATAGCAGTCGCTTTATTTCTTGAAGAAAAACTGAAGCTTCGGAAAAATAGAAACAAGAAATATAATAAAATAACATTCAAGTTCATATAAAAAGCGGCAAATTGGATTTATTCAACATGCAGAACGGAACGTCAAAATTTCTTGGCTGTTCATGAAAATTTCATGGTCAAGAAATAATCGAAAATATTTCTTGAGCATTTTCATTTCAACAGCATACCTACCTTTTAAACTTTTATCCCCTGAAAAGTATAAGTACAATTTAATTGGTTTTTTCTCTGATAATTCAATACGACTGCGTTGTGTACTGCTTGGTAATTTTTGGTAAGTTTTTTTAACTTCTTGGTAATTTTTTTGATTAAACTTGTGGCAACCGTGACTACAATAACGAGAGACACTCATTTTTATGATTTTTGCCCGCTGTATTCGTAACTCGTAACTCGAAAATCGTTTAATTTGAATTTCAACAGACTTGAGTTCGGATGACACTTGCTGTTTTTAACATGCTAAGTTGATCTTATGCAGAGCAAGTCTGATAATTTTGCGCGAGTTTCTTAAAGCGCCAAATGAGTGAACCGTTGCAGGAATTTAGTTGTGACCTCTCAGACTTGCTCTGATAATTGATTAGCGACTACCAATAACTTCTCTCAGTGTGAAATATTATTTAATTTTATTTTTTCGTTTTTTCATTATTGCTATTAATGCTTCTTTCTTAACAGGGGTTTTAAAAGTGAATAGAGTAATTATTCTAGTACAGATGTATATTTTTTAATTTTCGGAAATTTCGGGGGGGGGGGGGGGGGGTTTGAACCCCCGAAACCCCCCCCTGAATACGCGCCTGAGCTTTGCACTTAATTCGATGATATCAAACACTCATATAATTGTGGAAAGCAAAGGGAAATTATCCCAAAGTGGAAGTTGGACAACGCAATTATATTAGATACTTTACTAAGTTGGGGGTAGGAGAAGAATAGTATTGTACGCATTATAAAAACAAAGTACACGGAAATTCACCTTGCTTCCACCTTGTAATGAATGCGCCTTGGTATAAACGATTCAATTAAAACAACTTTGGCAGACGTCCAAAGTTAAGTGGAGTTAGTATTGTCATATTCCTAATATAAAATATTCCATCAAACAAATTTTTGTTGGATTTAGTGTCGCTAATAATTAAAACTGCTTTTTGATTTAGATATAGTTGCGCTTACGTACACATATCAAAACTATCAGTATGATATTAAAATTGGGTCATGTCCGTTCGCTCCAACAATAACTTCAGCAAAATTATACTATAAACACTCGTTTCTTCACGAAACTAAGCATTAATCTTAAATTGCAATTGAATAAAAGTCCACTGGTGATATGGATAACAGATTCCGATTTCAGGTTTTAAGCCTTTGACAATTTTGTGGATATGTGAGCAGTGTTTTAAATACAATGGCTAATGTCCACATACATGCGTAAATAAACGCGTTTAGATTACTCCGCTGTATCGGCTAACCGCCGCATTACTCATGTGTGACCATTTCATGGAGATTAATAATATTACATACCAAATAAAATAGCAGCCAAATAACTAGCCGCTCCGAGGCGTCACATAGACTAAAGCACTGCGCCTAAAAGTCTCTCGAAACGACATTAGTGCCCAACAAAAAAAAAAACACCGCATTATTTTTCTTGTTTACAACATTCCTTTGTTACAATTGTTGTTGTTTACTGACATTTTTCAAGGGTCAACATTTTATTATAGGCAGATACACTATCATACAACCATACACATGTACATACATACATACATACATACCCAAATCCATCGAATAAATGTCGAACATTTTATGTTCATAGTTACAGGCAGGTTGCCACAAAGGCTGCTTTGGGCCCAACAACATCCTCTTGAACAAAAAGGTAATAACAAATAAACAATAATAAAAGCAGAAAAAAATTTAATGATGTCACAGTTGAAATAAAAAAGCAATAAAATGTCCAAAGTTACTGAATTTACGTTAGCACAACAGGTCTAAGGAAGAAATAGTTTTTTTGTCATATTCATCGGCTGTTTAACCCGATCGACTCTTCAACCGACACAAACACAAAGTTCATACCCTGCAGCCAATAATGAATAGTTTTAAAACTAGCGTCATTGAAAAAAATCCAAAACTTTGAGTATAGTTGAAAGCCCCACGAATGAGTAATCCCCACCTGTAGCTGCATCCTTAACTGCGATAGTTCCCACGTTTTAAAGAGTACGACTGCAATGAATACCTCAACCGATGTCGATCCCACTTATTCATCATATTTCGAAAAATAAAGGGCGCTTCGATTGGCATAGATCGATGAGATCGCTGACGATAGTGCCGACTTTATCCATTTCCTTCCTTTGTAAGACGTTCCTGAAACATTTCTAATCAAAGTTTTACAACTTCTTTTATCTATATATATAAAATTCAAATTATGTAAATAGGTATAGATCGACTTGCGTCCTAAACTTATAAACCGATCGTAACCAAATTTTACACACCCACTGTACATCTTCCAGGGATGGTCACAGGCTAAAAAATATTTTGATATATATAGGGGGTGTGGCACCTCCCATACAAATTGAATTTTCCATTGTCCGTATCTCTGGAAGTATTTATGTTAGACCATTGAAACTCGGTAAGGGGTTATATGGAATCGATCCCTACCACCTCCAAAACAACTGGGTATAACGAAAAAGTGGGAGGGGCACCTCCCATACGAATGAAATACTTCTTAGTCGATATCTCTGGAAGTATTTTTGTTAGATCATTGAAACTCGGTAAGGAGTTATATGGGATCGATCCCTACCACCTCCAAAAAAACTGGGGATAACGACAAAGTGGGCGTGGCACCTTCCATACGAATGAAATACTTCTTAGTCGATATCTCTGGAAGTATTTAGGTTAGACCACTGAAATTTGGTGCGAGATTATATGAGATCGATCCCTACCACCTCCAAAAAAATTGGGGTTAACGAAAATGGGGGCGTGGCACCTCCCATACTAATTTTTCAAGCTAAATATCTCTAAAAGTATTTAAGGCAGGAACCTGGAAATTGGTATAGAGCTAAATGACATCAAAACAATTTTGGCGCAAAAAGTGGGGTTATCGTAAAAGCGTTTAAAGCTAGGACCTGAAATTTGATTAATGATATCAATAGTTCCCATGTAGGAAAAATGTTTTCGCTATTTACTTACGCTCCGGGACAGAAAACTAAAAATTTTGTGTATCGTGTAGCCTTAAACGGAATACTAAAATTTTATATTTTTGAAGTTGTATGCACAATGAAGTAGTGAAAAGTTAATAAAAAAATCTATTTCGGGAAGAACGAAGTTTGCCGGGTCAGCTATATTATATAAATATGAAATCTTAAAGTATATTATTGATTTTGAAAGGCCCCCTAACTACTTACATCCCGAGCAACGCCGGGTACCCTGCTAGTATGGCAATAAAATAAGAATGTAGCTTATGTTTTGTTTTTTACTACAGGGTATGTAATATATATGTATATATGTATGTATGTGAATAATTTATGGCATATAGTAAGTGCGCGCCGAGGACGAGCTGCCGGCCACGTACATACATTCAGTGAAACCGTTTAAACGCTTAGTTCAAAAAGCGGATCTGGGATCATAAAATTCATCAAGATATGCTTTAATTAAATTTCCGTGCTCCACAACCTTTATACTCTACCTACTTTCCGGTATATTATCTATGTATTTGTATTGAACGTATCCATTAGTAGTAAACTGTTCATTGTAGCCGCCAATACTTAGGTTGATGCGAAAGTCAAATATTTTCAATTCGAACGTTCATAAAAATGTTATACTTATCTTCATTAAGTGTTCTTGGGAATATTTAGTGGGGCGCTTGTATGGATATGAAAATCGGCGTACACCCAGCAAACCATAGGAGTCATAAATTAACCAGAAAGGAGTGCTAAGTAGGAGCTTTCCTGCTCTTTACTATCTCTTTTAGAAGTCCGAAATGAGGTTCTTGCAATAGTCATCCTATGTGTGGCTAATTTCACTTATTTTTGAATAATAAGTTCCGAATATAACATAAATAGGTGTCCTATACACACATATGATTCCTATTTAAGCTTATTTTACATACGTATGTACATAAAAAATTTCGCCTTATAAACGAGGAACTAACCTAACTTCGGGCTCATAAATAAGCTTATTAAAATCGCGAACGCTCGTACTCACAACAACTTCTAACACATTACTGCCTTCAATGGTTCGCTGGGTGAATATAAATAAAGTGAATACGAAACAGATGTCCATAACTTTCACTGTGTCCACAACGAATAAAAAATTGTTTTCATAAAAAAAAGTAAACAGATACGATAAAGTTTTGGCAATCTATCACACCTGTAAGGGAACCTTCCGGAAGATCTGAGGGCAAAATAATTTTTATCGTGTACCGCTAGCTTAGCTGCATAAGGAGTTATGGACTCGAAACGTTAATGCATACTTTTTTAACTTCCAAGGTTCGAATACAAAGAGCATTCGAAGAACTGATGAAGGAATGCCTAGACACGAATACTATCTGCTTAGCCTTATGAAGATGGGTGGTAGGTAATAGCGAATCTGTAACTGCTTTGCTCCTTCAAAGCTAAAACAAAAGTCGGACTCTATTTTAAGTTTGAATATGATTTAAAACGAAATCAAATTTTTTCCACAGGCCACAACAACTTAGATTGTAATTTGATGCTTTCTATATTAACGAGAACGCTAAGAATATGCCCGAGGTAGGTATACGTATCGTGATCTACGAATATAATGTCTCTAACCTCTCATTATGCATGTTTTGGAGGCGTGAAATGACCTAGCAGCAAACCTGTCACGCGACAAGCGGGCATGTACCGGTATTCACCGGAGCGTACCGGATTCATATCCGGCCACGGACTGTCACATTAGACAACACTTCCCTTTGTTTTTGTAATAACTTGTTACTAGTCGGTTTCAGGCCAGCACAGTTCCATTGTAGAGCGGCAGACCCACTTTTTTCAACGTAACTCTCTAAAATGCAATCTGATCATATTATATTTAGTTATAGTCTTGAAATTGTCCATAGGCGCATATATATTACATAAGCTGTTTTTTTTCTTTATAAGTAGACGCTCATCGAACCGAAAATGTTTGGTTTGTGCGCATGTTTGTGGAGGTGTCACAATTTATGGCATACAAAATTTGCTTTTCGTGTATTATTGTGATTGAGACTAAAAGCAAAAGCTTCTTACAGCTCAGCCAAATCTTTACTAACGAAGCATCAGGTTTGAGGCACAACAACAATGTAATGCAATGTCACAAGTCGAGTTAGAATGTCCAACATGTGCTCCAATAAAATCTCCCGTATATCTTTCAAGTTTTTTGCTTACTATTTTCTAACATTCTTGTACTATTGATAGCCTACCTTTACTATTCCGCCTTCACCATTTCCCATGCTGTGGGTTCTCGTTCGTATACATTTATAGGCAAATGCGTCGTGTGTTTTGCGCTGTCTTAGCTGCGGTAAACGTTGTTTTCCATTCTTATTGTCATCGTGATTTGAATCCTGATAAATGGCGCTCGTGTCTGACGCAAGCACTCTTGGCTCGCTCTCCAAATAAAATGCTTTGAGCTACTCAAATAAAAGTATCAACAAATTGAAATTACGGTCCACGGAAATCTTTTCGCATACCAATCCATTTAAGCTGACCAGCAGCAGACACTACGACGAACGGTGCCGGGACGTACAAAGCCGCTCTTGTTGCCCTTGCCGGCATTTTTGGTGTAAGCGGAAATTGTGTGCACAAACGTCATTTCAGATAAAATTTTTCTGCAACTTTTCTGATCGGTGGGTATTCTTGTTACTGATTTTATACTCAGTTGTTGAGACAATCACGACATTATTTCCGTCATCGTTAAGATGAACTCTTACATCGCAGAGATCGCCAGATTTTCATATTCAAAATAATATTAAACATAGCAAATTAGACCACGAAAGGAGAAAATGTGCGGTTAGACGACTTAGCCCATTCGCACTTTGTTTAAAAAATGCGCAGCTGAGTATACTATTTCTGATTTCGCCTAGAATTGCTTGACTTTCCTTAACGGTTTTTTTATTTTTCTTCTTAACCATTGACCGAGTTGATATGTGTGTAGTTTCTCAGTTGGCTTTGTACGGCAGCAATTGCACCGTAAAGCGTTTAAATTTATTTTTATTGGAAGTCACCATGTGGTGTTGCTATTACTATCGCGTCACCTTTATTGCCACCGCCACCGTCGCAAATGCCATCATTGCTTTAGTCGTGTCAACATAATTAATTCTAACAAATTTCGCACAAAATCTATTGGTCGCAGTGAGCTCGTAACTCATGTGAGCTCTTTGTAGCCGGGCGTTAAGTGGCATACTTGTGCATGCAAAATGAATCTTTCTTAACCCTTAGTGCGAACATTTTTTAAAATTAGGTTTAATATGTTTGAGTTCGGGTTAGTTCCATTGCCACGGGTCCCTGAAGCCTTATGAGACGTGGGCATGGCTAAGCAGTGTTTGCCAGTATTTTAACCAATTATAAAAGACTATCCCGCAATCACGAGCGGTCAAGACGAATATCAAGCAAGATTAGATGAATATTTTAGTAATCTTTCAAGTATTTTTTCATACCTTACCAGCGAATGGGCCATATATGTATTTCCGTTTTCATTTTCACCAAAGACAAAGGACAAAGATGATGGATTAAAAATGAGTCCCAGTCGTTCAACATTCGCAATAGCTCAATAATCAATATTGTATTGCATTGGCAGCCATAAGTTTGAAATAGCAAAAGATTTTGTTTATGTGGGAATCAGGTTTAACCCCAAAAATAATGTCAGCCTAGTAATCCAGTGAAGAATTGCCCTAGCCAAAAACCTCTTTCGTTGACAAAAATTCACGATCTACAAGCACGTGTCGTGTATGGAAAATTCGAGAGAAGAGATCTTCGAAGAATTTGTGCTCCTCTCCGTGATACTGACTATATTTGCCGACGAGGATTTGTGAATTGTATGAGAAGCTAGTTTGGCTTCGCCATTTAATTCGTCAACTGGAAAACTATAGAAGCGGGTATATCGCGCTTTGTTGGAAGGTCAAAGTCGAATGTCAAAGTAGCGGTGAAAAATAAAGAACTGGTAGATACGACGAGCTTCATCACTCCTCTATCCTCTCCATGATTGGTCTCGAAAAAAAAGTGATACTAATAAATTCTGACTATATTTTCAGCTTCAAGCCACCAGGGTTAATAAACAAATATCCACCAAAAATGCCCTCTATATACAAACACTTCATTATTTGATGAAACTAAGGCCTTTCAGTTGTCAACAATATCCTTGTACTTATTGCATTTTTCATGAACATGAAATGGTATTATAACTTTGGTCCGATGTTCGTAAGTATGTCAAGAAGAAGAAAATAGACCCACTATTAAATATACTGAAATGATCAGGACGATGAGCTGAGTTGGCTAAGCCATGTCCGTCCGTCTGTCTGTTTAAACGCGAACTGGCCCCTCAGTTTTAGAGATATGTATTTCGATGAGATTTTTCAAGCAGGCGCAAGTTTGGACCGATACAAGTCATAGCTCTCATACAATCGATTGTTCCGATAAACGGGTTTTGGCCATTGCAATAAAAGCGCTAGGAACGTAGGAATTTTGCTGGTTTGGTACAGATTATAAGTTAAAATTGTGTAGCGAAAATCAGCCAGATCGGACCAACATAACATATAGGTCCCATATAATCGATTGTTCCGATAAATTTCGTTTGGGCTTTGTATCTTTAAATTAACAGTTTTGAAGAGTTTTTATCAATTGTAAGTAAGGACCGGACACTTAAAAAAGTTATGCCTATTCATGAAAAGTATAAAGCCTTCGGCAGACAGCCCTTTCCTTACTTGTTTTTTCTTGACTGATGTCCTTTGGGCGACCGAACTTACTAACCACGAGTATTAATTAATTCGTTAAATTACCTCGTTATATAACAAAAGGTGCTAGCGCTCCCTAGAAATATTTTTATAAAAATACGTAAAAAAAATAACGTTCGAGTGTAGAGCTAAAATGCAAAAATTACATTCTGTAACTCCGTCATATTCTATCCGGATCTGCTGCGATCGGATCAAGCAAGATCTACAGGCCCTCAAAACATCCACGCCGTGTCGAAAAATTTATTTTTTTTTGCTGCATACACAGCCAACTCTGTTGCAAAGTACTGTTACAACAACAACGAACAAAGAAAGATGCACATATTTACGATTTTCAATATTCAGTTATGAGCAACATACTAACGTGTCTACTTACAAATTGAAAAATATATTAATTTCCTTTATCCTTTACATAGGCGGGCATAGTCAGGGGGTTCTTTCATAAGTTTCAAAAGACCGTTTTGCCCTAATTAAAATTTGTCAAAATGGAGGTAAGGATATTGTCCGTGAACAAAGTTGTCTGTTCTCCCAGAGCTAGAGAGCATGATCAACATCCTGGCCATAATTAATCTCTGTTAATGACTAAAATTCCGAAATTTTATTTTTCCTCGACAGCAATAAAAGTTATCCGCGGAGAAAAAAAAACAAATGATATGTATTTTAAGTTTTTTAATACTCTTTCATAATATATCAAATTTAATTAATTTAGTTAAGCGGCTTGTTATTTATTGGAAAGGACTTTTATTCTGTTTTTAAAAAATATTCCGACATACATACATAAATTTTAATGTTGGCGAGACAAAAAAAGAATAGCATTTTTTTAACTATAGTTTTAAAAGGAGTAAAAGTCCAGGCCACTGGATTATATAAATGTATAAGCTTCACAATATAAATCTAATTAATGGAAATATATTTTACAAAAAAGTATATCTTGCTCTGATAGATGAAAACCGCAAATGAGTTTTTATATAGATCTGTCGATTTCGGCTTGCAACATTATACATTCTCCTCTCGTCTACCTGGATATATGTATGTATGTACCAAACATTAAATATGATACAAAATTAACCAAACTTTACACAGATAAACCTTTTGTGATGAGATAGCATCCTCCTTCTATGAGAAGCTGTCTACGCCATTGTTTGCATACGAACGTAATTTGTATTTGTAATTTCGATTGCTATTATTTGCAATTCCCCTTTTACAAGCATTCACCTATTTCCTTTTGGCGATTTGTTCAAGCGTAAAAACTTAATTTCCATAAACAATACTAAACGCATATTGATTGCATCACATAAATTACAGGTAATAAAATAAATTGAGATCTTATTCAATGCATCTGCATGTTCGTAATAATGTGCTTGGACGAGTATAAGTATAATACGATGAAAGGAGTCATTGCTTAAAGTCAAAGGTACAACAAAATACAAGCAAAGAAATCAAATAATGCGATTTGCAAGGAAGTAGTGTATCCCCCCTGCCTCCACACGTCGTACTTCCGTCGACCTTCTATGTGGTGTGAATTTTATGGTATGTATGTATGTACTATAATTTGTTTTTTTTTCTATGTGCAGAGAAGAAGTTGCAAATGCTATACAGAACGCTAATTTTATGGTTTAAGTGGAGAAGTTATTTAGATTTTAAATAAAGGAAGGAAGGAACTAATGAGAAAATAGGTTATAAATTAGTTAAGGCTCGTTGCTCTAAACCAAATCTAAAATTGTATTGATTTTCAAAATAATTAGTATTTCAACATTTTTTATATTTTTTTGAGCATAGCTCACCACCGATTAATAAGAAGCATGATTCTGTAAAAACCACAACTTTATCAAGACTGGTGTATGGTACTCAGAGGTCCAAGATTCGAAACCTAGTACAGGCTACATCAAAAGTGGTTTGAAAAAGTTTTTTCAAAACGGGTGTATTTCTGACATGGAATGCTTCTCAGGAAAAATTCATCTGCTTTGTAGATCCCACTCACTCTGTCTTTGGCACTGCGGTTTGACATTTCTTCGCTCACAGTCCTAACTTCGTTTCCTCTATCATTCCTCTTCTCTTCCCTCCTTTCTTTTAACGGAAGAACTATGATTAGTAAATAAAAGCCATGCCAATGCATACCATAAAGGAGGCGTGAAATTATCCTCGGCCCTCCTGTGGGCGAATGCCAACAAATTACATGAAATAGTCCCAAAAATAGCAAGTGTTTGGCACCAGTATCATTTGATTATGAAAACGAAGGACTAAAAATAATATTAAAACAAATAAGAAACGGCAAACACAAAAATTCAATCAGTAATGCCATATGCCACAAATACCGCATCGAGCAACACTGGCAATAACAGTGCAATTATCATCATCACAAGCAACATGTGGTTAAGCGGCAGCTGTAAATTCATTGGCAATCGTTTTTTATTTGTGTCACCAGCGCCATCAACACCAAACTCATATCATCAATAGATAAGGATCTGGCGATGAAGTATCGAAACGACAAAATTAACAAGTAAGGAAGTCTAAGTTCGGGTGAACCGAACATTAAATACCCAGCGTTAGTTTTCAGAAAAAGGGGGTGTAGTTTTCATCCGATTTCGCCCATTTTAAAAACCAATCTATTCCGAGCCTAAACAATAGAGAATTTGGTGGGCGCGGCCACGCATCTTGCTTATAAAGCTTTAACCGCTTACATGAGCCAAAAGTACTGAATCGAACTTTTCAAGGGTTATACCATGTCCTATATATAACTTTGGAAAAGAAGGCGTGCCATGCCAATAACTTTTAACGTATTTTGTGAAATTTTTGATATACGGATATATGTGTAATCAATATTTACATAATTTTAAAAAAGTGGGTGGTGGCACGCCCACGGATTTTATTATGTTGGTTGTCCCTATTTGAAGATCAGTTTTCATTGCAGATCTTTATGATACTTTCACAGTGGTTTGTTAATAGTGAAATGTTGATATTTTGTTTATTCACTTGTGGGCGGTGCCACGCCCATTTTCCAAAATATTACCAAAAAACCTTTAAACAACACTAATAACATCATCAAGTGAATGAGTGTACTAAATTGTATCATTATATCTTTATCAGTTAAACAGATATTGCATATTCCGGTTTCCTAACTCTCGCTTAGAGAACTTTAGTCCAAAAAGGGGCGTGGTCGTTTACCGATTTTTCTTATTTTCTGTGGTAGTACTCTACATAAACATAACATGCCTGGTACCTTGTTTCGTAAACCTATCTCACACCGTTCTAAAGTTATTAGCAGTCGAATTTGAAAATTGCTTGACTCATAAGTGGGCGGTGCCACGCCCACTTTCCAAAATTTTGCAAAAATAATGTAAAGAATATGAAAATTGATTTATCTACCAAATTATATTATTATAGCGGTATAAGTCAATTAGATATGGACTTTTCAATATTTCCACCTCCTTTCAATATAACTTTTATGAAAAAGTAGGCGTGGTCGCGATGCGATTTCGTTTATTTTCTATATCTGAATTCAACACAACAATAGTATGCCCTCTACAAAATTTCGTTGTACTAGCATAAACTGTTCTGAAGTTGTTAAGAGTCAAAATTTGAAAATTTCTTCAAATATATGTGGGCGGTGCCACGCCCCTTTTCAAAAAATTTGATAAAATCGGCCTTAGAACATCTAAATCAATACATACTGCAAATTTTATCATTGTAGCTGCTTCTGATATTGAATTAACCCGTTTAATACGTTTTTCGAAATTTTCGATATCGAAAAAGGGGGCGTGGTTATGGTCCGATTTTACCCATTTTCAATACCAATCTATTCTGAACCCAAATAAAAACGCATGCCGAATTTGGTGAAGATATCTCATTATTTGCTCAAGTTATCGTGTTAACGGACAGACGGACGGACGGACGGACGGACGGACGGACGGACGGACAGACGGACGGACATGGCTCAATCAAATTTTTTTTCGATCCTGATCATATTGATATATGGAAGTCTATATCTATCTCGATTCCTTTATACCTGTACAACCAACCGTTATCCCAACAAAGTTATAATACCCTTGTACTAGTACTAGTACGCTGGGTATAAAAAGATTGGGATACTCGCATTCATATAGGATATACCCACTATTATATCTACGAATCATATGTATGTATGTATGTAGAAACACATAAAAAATTGTAATGAACCAGCAGCACTTCTGGTGGTCCGATTGAGAGGCGACAAGGCTTTGCCACTTCAAGTTCGAACGCCGCTGACGGTATATTTAATGCGACTTGTCCTGAGTCTGGCTACGTGGCACAGTTGGGTTGCATTTTAATTGAATTCAAATTGAATGTACATATTTCGAGTATTAAACTGCCGCAAGGAGCAAAAGGAAATCAACGAAAAGCAGCACATAAACCAGGTAAATAGATTGAGAAACATACAGACAGAGGGACAGAAAAATCGTTTCATGGAATTTATGTGGAATTTTAAAAGCCTAACATACTAAAATGTCAAATGGAACGAGCATGTGGGCTCAAACACCAAAGTTAGTATGTATGTATGTAAATATATGCATGTATGTTGATGTCTTTTTGCTAGACACAACGGCTAGAAAAAGAGTTAAACATAAATTCACTGTTGCTCATATGAAGAAAAATAAGTAAAGAAACTCCTGGTGGCTCTTGACCACAAACATAACCTGCAGTCAACTGCCAAACTGGTTCGTAAGCATTCTAGTTCATTGACTAGAATTTCGTGGACTTATTCTCACCAGTCTGAGCAACTGCAACGCTGTCACCAAAATTAGTAGTATTTCTCACTTTAAAAAGTTTTTGGTAATTTGGTAATTTTTTCGATGTCTTAAGGCCGATACATATATATAGTTTTTGGTAAAATGTCTCGTAAATGTTGGAAACACTAGCTTAAGTTATAATAGACAAATTAAAAAAATTATCTACAAAAATATATGAATAGTTGCTTAAGAAAACGTACAATTTTTGGAGTGTATTTCGTTGAAGATTTTTCGATCAGGGATGGCATGTGATAATCCGCCCCCTTAAAGGCGATATTTTTATTCTATTATATTTTTTATAATTTATATATTCCTTAAATTTTTGGTTACGAATTTTTTATTTCTGTGGTTGTTACTATCATTAGCAGCAACAACCCTCCAAAACCGCAGATAGATACATACTCGTATGCACGAGCGAAGAAGAAAACCATTCAACTTAAGTTCTGAGTTTTCAAAGATTAATTAAATTAAATATAGTAATGGCGAAACCACGATACTTTCAAGAATTTCGTGCTTCAAATAGGACATTTGGGTTACAGATCACAATTACTACTACTAGTTGTGGTTGGAAAAAGGAGGTTTTAAAAAAACAATAACAGTGAAAATGGCGAGTAGAAGTGGTGTGGGGGTAGTGATGCCGGCCTACCACACCAAAGGTTCAAGGTTCGAGCCCTGGGGCACGTAACATCAAAAATTGGTTTGAAAAAGTTTTTTAAAACGGAGTCGCCCTCGTCAGTGGTTTGACAATCTCTCCGAAAGTATTTGTGCCATGCAACGCTTCTCAGCAGAAATTCATCTTTTTGTAGATGCCGTTCGGAAAATAGCTGTAGTTCCCTCGTAGGGTTAAAATTAGCACTTTAAAAAAATCTGGTTACTAAGAATTTGTTTAAATTTTTTAATATAGTAAAGTAATATGTATTTTGATAAACCTCTATTTTATATCTGATGACTGAATTTTGAATAAAGTTATTTGCAGTTTAATGTTGCCATTTTGTGTATTTCAATGAGGCATATATTGACCAATATGTCAACTGGTATGATACTGAGGTGTATACTGACTACTAAACTGTCATCTCGTAGGAGATCGCCGTGTTAAAAATACCAGTTGCTAATATGCAAAAATTAAAGAACTCGAACTAGTTGAGTTGGTTGGACAAACTAGTAAAATTGACTGCAGGGTACATACAATATACATATGTATGTATAAAGATTTAAGTCTTGAAACATTTAGACAGTATGTCGTCTGCATACTTAACATTAAGCATGCCCATATCCTCCTACTTTGTAAGTCATATAAATAGCTCTCGTAAGTGTTGCATCTGGGCAGAAGCGTCGGAGTAGGACTCTATCGTTCTTTATCCTTTATGAGCAACATATTTGACATTAAGATTTAGATAACGTAGGTACTAAGATTCAATCAGTATCATTGATATAGTAACCAACATTTCCCCATTTAATACTAATATATACAGCTGTTGTGTTTGAAATGAAAGGTTTGCCAGTTTGTTTGTACGTCTGTTGTAGCGAATGCCAGTAATTTAGAAGAAGCAACAAAGAGTTAAGCTTTGTTAATCATAAGTCGTGGGCTTGGCTCCCAACAAGACCCCAATCAGTGGCGTAGCCATGACTACCTTTGTTAAAATCTGGAAAACCGCAGTCATATTGACCGCTGATTCTCCTCTCGCCAATCGCCAAAAATTTCGAGACAGTTCTATTCCGTTACCACGCCGCCAACCTATAATTAGCTAAACATTAGAATGGGCTGAGAAAACATCTAAGACTCCTTCCCCAATTTGAAGAGATGGGCCACCCTTTATATCGCTAATTGGCAGTAGTGTGTGTAATTCAGAAACGAAAGCTCAATACCTCGTGATATTAAAAAAGTTGTGGCACAGAGTGATCCACGCTTCTGTTTTACTTCTACTTCTGATTTTATCATCGAAGCTCCCTTCCTTACCAAAAGAAATCAGTCATTGCAGAAGATGTTGCAGGCGTGAATCTTTTTTGGCAGGCGCTCTAAGAACTGCACATAATTAATTTCCCTGCTAGAGTTCTGGACTGTTGAATATCCTTTTTGGTTTCAAAAATGTATTTTTGGGTGCATTGGACGAAATAGCTGAGCTTTCAATTTATGGAAATGTGCAGTATATACATACGTGTGGGTACCAATGCGAGAGTTGTGCAGCGGACTAAATAAAGAGTCTCGATCCCGTCCTACCACACCCTTGTTTTCCAGAACTGTAAGTGTTGCATATGTATTAATCTGGTGCTTCCATTGCATTGAAAGTAAAAAGAAATTTTTTTAATTTTGCAAATTTTGGTTAGGGTAATACTTGAAGAAAATAATTATGGGATCTTCTCCTGATTTGTTTTGCTATTTATTTATTTGTTTCTTAATAAACAATAACTTAAGGATTTACGTGTTGCAAGTATGCTTTAGAAAAATCTTAATTTTATATGGAAAAGTTTCAGTAAAGGATATTTATCCCGTTACGACGTCCCGAATATTTAGAAATGTGATCCGCGTTAGTCGTTGCCTCGCCACTATTCCTAACTCATACGTGTGTACGTGTGTTCCTGATGCCATGACTGCAATTTTTTTTGACGATGCGTCTCACGTACACTTCCTCTGGGCGCTCATTGTCATTTATTTGCTAAGTTACAATTTGCTTTTAAACAATTTTCCAGTTCCGCTTTATATGTGTAAATATGTATGTGTAAGGAAATATGTATAACACATTTTCACTATTCACACTACTTTCTGGTGTTTTATTCACTTTGATTTATTCTCCTTGTATGAGTTAGGGATGTTATGGTTGTATACATTTAATATATAGGAAGCTTTGACCACGTCATAACCGAAAAGGGAACAAGGTCCTAGATTTATAGTATATCTTGTATAACTTACTAGAACTAGACTATCATTTGCTAGGAAGAATGCAGTTTTTTTCAAAGAAGTATATGCATGGTCATGGGTTTACGACCGGTTCTACTCAATAAATGAAATTCAAAAGGATCCAATTTATAAAGCCCAACCGACGCGTGGGGCATATCCGCATAACGCACGGCTTTTTGCATGGCATCTTCAGGTGAGTGACAAAATTTATTTATTTGAACAAAAAAAAAAAAAAAAAATATTTTGGCGAATCATTAAAAGGCAGGGGTTTATTGAGTGTCGACTAAGGTGTGATCCCTCTAATTTTGTACTGGGAAAGATAATCCCAACAGTAGACTTAAACCCAACTTCAGCCCTTGGAGCCATTACGAGTTTCCATTAATACCATTGAAATGAGATGCTGATCCCCGTTGAAAGTTAAAAACTTTCGGAATCGAAATTGAAGCTCCGTAACATCCCTATTACGAGTATGAATGGACACATCTACGAGTATGCATGCAGCCTGTAGTAGGTACCTAATCAAAGACATTTTACCATATTTCAAATGCAGGTAATGTACCAAAGGAGATATCAAATAAAATCTGCGTTGAGCTTATCCTTAATGGCGAAAGTAGCTTCTTCATGCCTCAGAATATTTTTTTTACTTTCTAACAGCTTAGTAGAAATCAAGTACTTGTAGGCAAACGACGAGGTGATATTTTGAACGTGCTTGCACAAGTGTAAAGTAATGCTTACCATGCTCCTGTGGATAGCTGCCGAACAGGCGTTAGTTGTAGATACGAATGTGTACATGAGTTCAGCGCAAAGTTTATGGATACTAGGTATTTTCAAAACGAATTTTTGCAAACCCAGCACAATTTAGGTGACTACATATGTGGAAGGATATTTGGCAGGGAATTACACCAAAACCGAATGTTCGGCTGGCACCAAGTTTAGATAAGGTTTTCGGAGTGTCGACGATAAGGGGCCCATTTAGTATTTTTTAAAGCTACTTAGCACTTAGTTCAATATGGATAGTCCCATTAGAGCTCTCCAGCTTTTAATATAAATTTTGTTTAGTACAAAACTATAATTTGTAGGACCGAATTAAAAAATTAAAAAGGTAGAACCGAAACCGAGCCGATATTTAAATGGGTTGGAATCCTTGCTTACTTAGGAATTCCTTTCGCACAACGTGCCACGGCTCTCAAAGTGTTGCGGTAAAGACCGCAGTTATGTGCATTTGTGTATGTATGGGAACACACGTTTGTACTTAATAATTGAATTTATAAAACAGAGGCCATAAAGATTTGTTGCTTTTGCCTTTTCTTTGATTTTTCTCGAATTTAATGTATCCACTATTGTTTACCGCAACTCTATTTTTGTTATGAAAAGTCGGAAGTCGTAAAACTTCCCACCTTCCTCGATTTTTTCTGAAGTGAGGAACCCTACGAACTACATATACTAACTACTCCACCAATCGAAATATGTATGCGCGAGAGTTCATTTTTGATAGTTCTCATCGGTGAAAATTTAATCCATGTCGACCCTGGCTCTAACTATACTGCTATTGTAAACAACAACTGTTGCATGGAAGATAAGTAATGCAATAGCGGTATCGTTTGCTGCGACCTGGTAAGCGACCCACTGAACCTACTCAAGTTAGTATGGACAGTGATCCTAATAACATTCTAGGGACTGAGTAAGCGAAAAAAGAACTTACTCAGCACTCCAAAACCATCCACTTAGTTAGTTTAGGCGTTGTAGAAATTCACCACTTCAGTCGACTATAGCATTTACACGCTTATCGCCTACACAACCAGTGGGCCATAGCAACCTTGAATTTTAACTCTTGGAAAATTGTTGCAAACAAAGTGAACATGCCCCCACCCATTGTTTTATAGTTTTCCATAATATTCTGCTTATTTGCTCGTTGCTCTGCTGTTTTGTGGCCTCAATTTTGCTACCGTTTTATCGGTATTTTCAGTCTTCCCAAACTACTACGTCGTCAGACCTTTGAGTAACAAACACTTCACTCAATGCAATAAATATCCATATCCGACCATTTCCACCCAACTCACGTAACATCTTTAACCGAATTAAAAGTCAGTTAATCAACGAAGAAAAATAAAACTGGACATTCGAGACTCTTTTAGTTCAACAACACGCTCACATTGAGTTCTTCTTATTTTTAACTTTCAAACGTTTTCTGACTTTTTATTATACCAAATCTACTTGACTACCTGCTCGAGTGACCGCAATAACCATAAATTTGACGGAACACCAAAGAATTGACATTCAATTCACTTAGTTGCCACCAAAAAGTGTTCGGCTCATACCTAAGCGATCATTGATTCTGGCTCACGCGGATTGATGGGAATGTTTAGGTGGTAAATGCCGAAAACATACGGTCCTATGTATATATGTACATACATACTTTGTTAACTGATACACAAAACTATGTATGAAGCCTAAGTGTTGGATACTTTTAAGCCGCCATTTATTGCCACAATCACACGTTTTTCGGTGCAATCGATGAGCCATTTCGGCGCTTAAATTTGTACTTTAAATACCCGATTTAGTGGACTCATGTATGGAATAATGTAATGAAAGCCCTAAAAGAATCATGAGGAGCATGAATTGTACTTTTACAATTTAATATGGTATTCGAAATTTTGGAAACGGTTAGATATGTGCAGACCTGTTAAATTTCCATTAACATTAATAATGATTAATATCTTTGGCTCTTTTAATTTTAATGATTAATTCAATTTGTGATTATTAATTAGAAAGTATTAATTGATTAATTAATAAAATAATCATGATTAATGGCCATTGAAAAAATAATCAAAAATAATTGAAAAAATTATCCATTACTTTTAATTAAAAACAATCATTCGATTAAAAACAATCAAGTAATTAAAAGTAATCATGCAATTAAAATTAATCAAAGAATTAGAATTAATCAAACAATTAAAATTAATTAAGTGATTAAATAATTAAATTTGATTATTTTCAATTATTTAATTAATTCCAATTATTTGATTATTTTCACTTAAAATAATAAACTTCAAATGTAAGTATGAAATGAATGAAATCTATGCACTTTGAACTTACATGCTTGTGCTATTTTAAGCAACTAAGACTAGAACTCTTATAGACAACTGGCACATGTTTTTGCTTTTTGTGAATACTTTTTAAAACGAAATTGTGGTGGAAAGATTAGAGCTGATTGTAGTGTATTCATTGGTAATATGTATGTTTTTCTATACATGTATTATCTGCGCGATGACCATTCAATAACCATATACATAACAAATTATTTCCAGGCAATATTCTGCCTCTTTTTTTTTCTTCCCTGATTTTCGTTACGTTTTTCATATCTTTGTATTTAGTATGTGTATTTCCTTAATACTGCATAGATCAGTAAACACCGTTGCAATGTATTATTTGCTTTATGGAATGTTATATTAAAATGAATGTTTTTTTAAATGAAATTAATCAGAAATAATCATTTAATTACATTATTTATTTATTTATTTATTCATTATAATCTAGGATATACAAAATTCCTTACAGACTATTTACAGTTGATAACTAAAATAAGCAAAACATAATAATTACACATATTCATTAAGCAATAGTTTAAACCTACACTTAGCTATTGAAAAATCAATGTCATTCGAGTTATGTAGCATGTTATATTCCCTCATAGCCCGAGAAATTGGTGAATTTGATGCATAAGTTGTTCTAACTCTATCAATAGCAAAAAAGTCATGATTTCGTAGTACACGAGGCGGAATGTTAAAGTTTATACGATCCAACAGCAATGGCGACTCAATCGTCCCCTGTATAATATCAAAAATAAATAACAGCGATAAGATTGACCTTCTACTATCCAAAGACTTCAAGTCGATCAGCAGACACCTAGAACTATAAGCCGGCACTGGATCCTCAAAATGTAACGACCGAAGAGCAAATCTGAGGAAATTTTTTTGAACTCGCTCAAGTCGTCGAAATTCAAATCAAATTATCCAAAAATAATTATTTAATTACGTTAATCATATCAAAATTAATTGACATTAATCAAATAATCATATAAAAAGTGTAATTAAAATGCATTAAAAGTAATAAAAAATAATCAGAAATTTTTATATTTAAATTTTTTTAATTAATTAATTAATATGTACATTTTTTTTTAATTAATGAAATATTAATCATTACCATGGTGCAGCTACTGGCACAACAATTTTCTGAGGATGACACAATACAATTAATAATCATTGAATTTTTTAATCATTATTTAACAGGTCTGGATATGTGTACATATGTATGTAGGTGTACTTATTTTTTTTTTTTCAACAGTCTTCACTTTGAATCAGGGTTCGAAAACATTGACTCGTTTGCTCGTAATCAAAACCAGAATTCGCTTTAGAACCCAATAAATATGTATATGTATATTGATTTTTATTATTCGTGAAGAAGAATGCATAAAAGTTCTGGAATGTATCTTCGAATCATTTGCATTTGCTTTCGAAAATCGAAGTAAGAACGTTTTTGTCTTTCAGCTTTAAAAACGTACGTATGCAGTGTTGGATCCAAGGGGGTGAACCCAAGAAGTCATATTTTGCAGGAAGTGTGGATAAAAGAAAAAAAATTTAATCCCACCCTTCCGAAAATCCAGGACCCGAATCAATGTGGGAACGTTCTTCGTGCCATTCATCTTCTGAAACGAATGCATATGTTGCGTGGAATATTTTGGCAGAAGGTTGGAGTAAATTGGAAAAATGCGATTAAACTTCCAATGTGAACCAAAAAAAGTATTTTGGCGGGACTTTTTGGATTTATTCACCGACACAGAGGGATCCGCTCAAGATTAGTTTTGAACCTTTCCGGTAGTGTTCTCGGGACCATTTTGGAATGTTTTCGCCACTTTGCAGGGATCATTTTGTGAAAAACCAAGCAGCTTCAACAGGGTGGGACCAAAATGATAGTGGTGTTAGAAGAGTTGGTTGAACTGAATAGAGTTTAACCTTAGAGTAAGATAATCAGTAAGAGTAAGAAATTAACCTGTTACAATGTCCAGAACGAAGTTGTGCCAACATGAATTCCTCGGAAGGTCGCGCTCCTCTCTAACTTTTTCAGGTGGTTGGCAGGCCGATATCTGAGGGATCTGCCTACCGACTCGCTGTGGAGGTTATTTAGAGGCCGTCTGTGGTTACGTAGATCAAACGGCTTTACATTATTGTGACGGATCTCATCGCTACGTCATGTCTCTAGGAGGCGGATACTACTCCAACAGAAATTTTAAATCCTTCTTGAATCCCATGTTGCGTCCCGGAATGCTATTGACGCTTTGCCTTTTTCCACCGAAGTAATAAAACCGAAAATAAAGTGAAACCCCTTTGATATCAAGCAATATTAAAATTAAGTAACAGTAATGATGGTTAGCCTAACCTAACCTAACAGTAATGATACATTCATAACTCCCAATTTCTTGCTTTCCTTATGTTGCTCTTCTTCTTCCTCTCTTAGTGTTATCAATAGCTTTATATGTATATGAGGAATATAAACAGTTTTGTCACAGAAGAGATATATAAAAATAAAGTTTTAAAAAGCCAGATCTAATAATATGAAATGATATACATATATATTTATTCCTGAATGTATGTATGTATGTTGGAAAACAAAAGCAATTTCAAATTACATAAACTAATTCGAAGAGAAAGGGAATTACTACCGTTGTTATTGGTTGTTTCACGCCATATCTTTAACAATCAGCTAACGGTTCACCTTGCACCATGGTGTGCTAGTGTATGTATGTATGTATATGTGTAGCTATATAATTTTTGTTGCATCCAAGTATTATCTTAAGTAACAACAAAAAATCTCATCGATTATCATCAACACTTCTAATAGTTGTTAAAGTTGTTGTTTTTAATGAAACAACAAACCACTTGTAGCATGCAACATTAACGTGCCACATTGCCGATAAACATACTTACATATATTGCAAATAGTGAAGAAAGTGCCAAACAAAAAATTTGTACCCTACAAAAGGCTTATACGATTTGCTTAAACGAGTTCTTGTATTCCTGACTGCGTTTAGTTGTCATTGTTGATATGTTTAAAAATCGTCGAATCAGACAACAACACTGAATGGGCATTAACCTGATATAAGGGTTAGCCAGAAAAATAGCTGTGATAATAATTCCGAATAATCGGAAAAAGCTATACTCAACAATATCATTGTGCTCTCCGTAAGGATTTTTGTATATATCAAACAAAACTGTACGGTTCTTTCTCAAAAATTGTGCATTCTGTGGACGAAACCCATATCTCAATTTCATACATTTACACACAATTTTTTTTTTTTTTTAGATTTCCCTTAATGACACAGATATTAAAAAGTTTCTTCTTCTAAAACTTCTTTTCCAGCAGCAATTTCCAAAAACGTTATTAAAGTTTATAAAACATCAAGTTTGCTTTTGAAGTATTCATTCGACAATGTCTATTAATTCGAACTATTCTCAAAATATGCATTTTAACTTAACCTATTGACATTCGAGAGATCATGTCAAAATTATTAAATTCGCTGTACAAACTCTTTTCGAAACGAAAAGGTTCAAAACCGCACCTTGTTTGGGTCATTTAAAAAAATTAACGAATCCGACAAAAGAACTGCATGACTAGCCTTTCTATTGTTCTAGACTCCTATTCCTGCGCTAAAAAACGACGTGAAGTCGGCAATACCTGAAAGGCCCAAGAGGTTAGCCATATAGTTTATAGTTTAGGTTTACTGCTCTTTATTACTTACTGCATGTTTTGTTGGTATCTAAAAAGAGTAGTGGCGTGTAAATGTATGCCTAAAACCGACAGTGGAATCTATGTAAGTGTGCGTTCAAGTATAATGTGCTAATGTTGCACATCGGTTCTACAACAAAATACCATTTGCATATATTTTTCGTGGCTAATGTTGTTGCTGCCGATAATTTGCTATTGCCTCTCTGCAGCAACAAGAGCACTAAATTACAATCAAATCAGCCAATTCATTGCAATTACCACCTCAGCAACACATTACCACAAATTGCTGAATACCTTTGTTGTTGTTGTACAGCGTTGGCGATGTTCTACGCTGCTTCCAATGATGTTGTTGCATCCCAGCAAACCATATGAGCTCAGAATGAGCGCATAAAGCACTCTTTCCTCTGAGCGCTCACACTCATAATGAGCTCATAAAACAATCATAAACAGTCATAAAACGCTCATATTTGAGTGTCATTTTCTATGAAACTGGTCACTCATAAAAGAGCTCTCAGTTTCATGCATAAAGCAGTCTTTTATGAATGAATTTCTGCACGCATTTAGAGCTCTAAAACCAGTTCATAAAAGAGTCTTTTTTGACCTTTTTCTCCACGCATTAAGAGCTCTAAAACCAGTGCATAAAAGAGTCTATTTTGACCTTTTTTCCACGCAGTAAGAGCTCTAATTTCATGATATTGCTTATTATTATATTTATTTATAAAATTAAATCTAAATCTAAACACGTCTTCACCTTTTCAAAATTACAAGCAAACTAACTTATTTTTCTTTATTTTGCATTTCACATGTTTATATATACTGTTACCGAAAACGCTCATATTTATGGGCATGTGCAAAAAAAACTCATAAAACGCTCACATTTCTGCGCACGTGCAGAAAAGACTCATAAAACGCTCATATTTATGCGCTCGTGCAGAAAACACTCATAAAAACGCTCATATTAGAGCTCAGAATTAAGAGCGCTCCGAAGCTGGTTTGCTGGGATGTGTTGCTGAAGGTGGCGGCTTTTTTAGCGCACACAATTGAAGTTGCAGATAGAAGTACAAGATAAGCGCAGCAATTTTTTTTTACCAAATTCACAACAACAACAACAATAACAATGCACACGCGATACACCTACATACATACACACCTACAAATGTTCATGGTATACATATGTATGTATGTATATTTAGTATTGCATTGATTAAATATTGTGTTTTTGTGAGTGCGCAACGTATGCGAATATGTTGCAAGTTAAACAGTAACATCATTAGATAGCGTCTACAATGCCAAATGCTACAGTCACAACAACAACAATATACAAAACCTGCATTGTTTAACGTGTAGCGTTATATTTGCACGTATTTATTTTGTTGTTGCTGCCGTAACAGGCGCGATGCGATTGTCGCGATTTGTGATTAGCGCGGAGATAAATCGACGATGCGAAAACGAGCTGCAATCTGTGCACGAACATCTAACGCAATTCACTTATTTAGCTGGAAGCAGAAAAAGAAAAAGCCGGACCTTGAGATGCATTCCTGAGGGGCCTTGCACAAAAACAACCTTTTTTATTTTATCAAACCTCAATACTAAAACAATTAATCTAATAACGATTACGATATGATGTAAATTTATCTCCGCCAGCTTTGTGTTTTAAATTATACCTAGACTTATTTTCTATTTGCCTATGCCTCTCACATAGAGCTGCTATTCCACGCCCATTAGAAACGGGGGTCTCGCTGGCAACACGCAAATAAGCTGACCCTTTACCTCTAGCCTGTTGCTACTTTAGCCCACATCCCCCTAAACATAGTTCTTATGATTTTCCATTTCCTCAATGCCAGAAACTTCTGTATGCAACAAAAATAAATTTAAATATGTTGCAGAAGTGTCTGCGGCTATTTGCAAACTCCACTTCCTCAGCACCTACCTTCAATCTGGTGATATATACATACTTAGATAAATACATACATATTTTGTACCGCAATTGTTGCGCGGTGGCATCTTGCAATGTTGTTAAACAGGGGAATATTAAACAGCTACAACCAGCTTTGCACAGCACCATGTCATAAGTATAAAATGTATTCATGAACCGAACCGGTTTTGAAAATGTTCCACATATGGCCAAAGTATCCAGAACTCGGTTTAAAAACAAAAAAAATTCGGAATAGGTAAATTTCGAAATCTGAAAATGTGTTATTACCAAAAGTCTGGTTTAAAATAGGTCAAATTTTATCAGCAGATCACCTTACGTCTTTTAAATACTTTTGGTGAGCCCGTGTGCCATTTATTTAGTCTAATCTGAGAGTGTAGTTCTTACCTGAATCATTTATAGATTATGCACTTCAAAATATTTCGGGGAATCCATATAGGCAGCTTCCTCATAATCTAAGAGCGGACGTGTTATAACCCAGATTCAGGTCCAGCCACCCGCCGTCATCGACCGGATTATTCAGCTATAAAACCCCAAACCCGTTACTTTACCAGTGAGTCGATGTCTGCCGTCCTCTGTGACGATGATTGAGGCACATCGACCCGTCCGTCTGCATCACATTAGCATAAGCATTCGTAACATTTTGTTGTAGGCTTTAGCTGTTTGTGGTGGCAAAAACCGATGTTATGCTTGTCATGACACATGATGGCTTAAGCATAGCAATGGACATTTTGTTTTTGTTAATTTACGTGCGATGTTGCAGATGAATTCGCGTTCATGCGTTGGTGTTGCTAGTTATTGAATTTTATATGCGCACATCATACCAAATGCTCGTATTGTGCGTGACATGCAACAACTACCGGCTAGAAAGTGAGTGCAAAATGAGTTGAAAAAATGTGGAAAACTAATATCCCGCTAGGCCACATAATATAATAATTTTATTATTGTTTAAGGTGTCTTCTCTGCCGACTTATTCATGTTATAGTATACAAATCATAGTTCTGCCACTTCTTCTCTTCCTCTCGTCATAGTCGGGTAAGGATATATCAATGAAATCATCTTAGCTGAAAATAGGTGGTGTTTAAGCGACATACATACATAAGTTACGGTTATTTCATTCGTTTATTTTATTTGCATTGCATGCTATTGTAATTCGCAATCAGCTTATAAAATATTTCGAAGATATAGTCTATGGTTTGGAAAGCCAAAGGGTAGTTTTTCCAAGCGGAAATGAGGAAGCCAATCGCGACATGCCTCAGAGCCAACAGTGCTCGCCACCAATAAATACATACAGGGTGTCACAGGTGTCCTGCACCTCCTGCACCTAAATAACAACAATTTTTACATTTAGGCAAACATGGTCGTCAGAACCTGAGCCAAATGAATAAATACAATTTGAGCAAAACGGTCACATAGCACCTGAGCCAAATAATAAATAAAATAAAAAATAATAGTTAATAACTTAAAAAACAACTCGCCTTCTTTAAAGCTTAGACAGGTGGTGATCTCACTCAATGGGTAGTCCCACATCTAAAACCGACGAGGTCGATATGGCTTGGTGAATTTTTTTGTGCTTAAACCAGGTACTAAATATGACTATATTTAGGGCATCAGCGAAGTCGAACAGCGTAAATCGAAGCGCCCTTTTCTTATCCACCCTCGTCACATACAACTTTGATATCGTGATGGGAACAGCGCCGCAAGTGTCTAAAATACATCCTTGTTCTCATTCCCCCTCTCTTTCGTCGGCGCATATGGACAGAAAAACGAAATGCTGAAGAATCTTGCATTTATGCGGATCATGACTACAAAATCCGAAGTGCCTTCACCCTCCCATTGTATCTCTTGTATGGCCGTGTTGTCATCCTTTGCCTTGACGAGATCATCAACCAGCTGGGAAGATGCTCCTATCATCTTATGTTACCGGGCATTCCTGCTTCATGCCCTATATGCATAGTCCTTAAAACGTTTGCCAGTATCGTCATGTATCGGAGTTTGGTTTAGTTTTCGTTGGAGTGTAGTTTTAGTTGGTGGGTCCCGTTTCGCGGCAGGTTGTAATTCAATAATAGCGAGTCGCTTGATCCAAAATAGACGCTGCTTGCAGTGGCATCACCAGAAAACCCTTAAGCCGTTGTAGATGCATTTTGTGTTCCTTTACCTTTCTTTATTTGCAATTCTATATACTCATAATCGAAAGCCCGACAAATTGAATTAATAAAATACGCATCTATGGGTTGTTCACATTTGCCTAAAGTTTTTAAGCGAACCAAATTTTTGACCAATTCTTTGACACCGTTGAGTCGTGTCTTTCGTGTCCTTCAACACTCGTGCCAACATACATATATATATTTGTCCGGATAACGGTCAGTCAGGCTAGCGTCCACTCAAAAGTTTTCGACATGTTAATGACGCTGCGCGTGCTCCCGTTAAGTTGCCAAAAATTGATTGCAGTGATGATAAGTCAAGAAACCAACAATAACAAAGTAACTTTGTACCAACAATACAGTGACTCACACAGTCGCTCTTTCGTGGGCAGAAAAAATAAAAATGTAATGCTTCAATCAAACAAGGAACTATAAACTAACCTCAATTTTTGTATGCGCAATTGGTCGGCGCATGTCCGATGACAATAAGATATTTCCCTTCGGTCCGAAAATGCGAAATGTGAGTCGAAAGTGACACGCCGCCGTTTGCTGGCAGTTTATTGGGCGTAACATGAATGCACTTTCAATGCAACGTCATCTTGTGGATATTTATTTATACCCGTATGGACCAGGTAAATTGTAGGAAAGCTGCACTCTTCACTGCCGCTGTGAGTAATGGCAAAAGTAAACTTCACATTGCTTTGTCATAGCAGGCCCTTACAGATTTATGCCAAACGTCAATATCACTGGCATGCCAGCGTCATGTCATTCATTCATTAGAGTAAGAGTGGGTGTCTGTCTATTCGCCTGGCAGCGTTGACTTCGAATGCGGCTTATTGCGCTTTGATTTATTTGAACAACACCGCTCAAGCACAGAATTAGTCAATCATAAATTCATATTTTTTTGTGTTGCCTTGAAATTCGTATTTGCTCCCTTTTTATTTAGCTGTGGTAGCCTATTCTGGTATATACATATATATGTTGGTTGCTAACTTTCTTAATGGGAATAAGAGACGCTGGGCATCGTGGATAAATATACGACGATCATTCGCATTCAGTTTCTGATCGGAATATATTTTAGAATAACCGCAATCCTATATAAAATCCGTAGTTAACAACCAAAATGCGGCTTTATTTCCAGTAAGTTCAAACTAAGCAGAAGTTTAGGTTCTTATACTGTAATTTAGCGATCAGAGCCCAATCGAAATAATCGTTTGTATGAGAGTATGTCGTGTTGGAAGGTACATATATGTATGTATATCATATAAATAAAAATGAATGTGTGTCTGTGTGTCCTTTATAGGCGTCCAAAGTACTCAACCGATTTTTATAAAAATTTCACAGTATATTCTTGGGATCATGGGTTAAAGCAAAGACGGTGCCACTCCCCCAGACTATATAAAATTTAAATCTACATAACTATGAACATATTGGCCCATAATCATAGTCGTTGCTTAACACCCGTTTTAGTTAAAACCTTTACTAAACTTAAAGAGACATTTAAAATTTTGTTCAATCATAGTCATATTAAACATGAAGAGCAACAGGCTCCCCCTACGAAGAAAAATGAAGTTGGTTGCTGGTATGAAGGTATATTTTATGTTTTGCAAGGTCACCCTGTGTCAACTATTTTATTCACAAACCATAACATAGTAGTGGCAACAAGCGATAAAAGCCAAACTAAAGTTTGGAGTAAGCGTTGTGGCATCGCACAATCATAGCCACAAACCGTGATTTTAAAATGTTAAAGTGACATTTTCGTCATTTTAAAATTAAAACTTCATATTAGAAAAAAATATTTTAAGTTCACTATGACAAACATGAAACGGTGTTTATTTTAAAATAGTATTTAAGTAGATTAAACTCTCTCTTTATTTGACTATGATTATGGACAATTATGTCTAAATTCAAGATTTTTGAATGTGTGTGTCCTTTAGTCAAGATTTATATAATTTGGGAAAAGTAGGATGTGCCACGCCCACATTTTTTGTATTCAGTACTTTGTTTGTACTTCAATAATGTCCAAAGTTTATGGTCGATCTGTTTTAAACTGGTACGACATAGGCTACATTTGTAAATTTTTTGGGCAGTGGGCAGTTCCAAGACTAAATACAAGCTAAGTAATATTTCAATTCGTTATATCCCTGAATGTATTTGCTTTAGTGAGATCTTAACGTTCTTAAACCTTAATCAAAGCACTTAATTTTTTGGTTTGTTATTGCCGTTTATACATATCCGGAGTATTATAGGATTTTCATAAAATCATAATAGTGGCGTTAAGTGGTAGATATAGGATATAATTAAATAAATACTAACCATACATCTGCTCAGCAGCGCATAATGGTTTTTTTCATACTCATTGAGTTCAAGAGATCCGTTTTCTGAGTTGGACATACAACAAATTTATTTGCTTATACCAAAGACGGGAAAACCGGAAATATTGTATATCCTAAAGCACTGCAATAAATGGAATGTTAAAAATTAATAGAAAAATATTTGAAAATGTAAAAAGGGAAGTCACTGGTCAGGCAGAACAACGTCTGCCGGGTCTGATAGTAAATGATAAAATGGCAGAACAATACCGAGACTCGACTCAGCTCATCGTCCTTATCGTTTGGATACACTCCCTACTGGGTGCATCTCTTCCTCGTCTGTCGGACGAAAGTTGTAATACCTACTATTTCAAATTCATGAAGATATAAAAAGTTCTAGTCTATTACGGGTACCTCCCAGCAAGGGTGGGTAACCCTCGAAGTATATTACTGGCTGGAAGAGAAGATTAGTAAAAATGCCAAAACGACTTTTATACTGCTGATTGTGATTATTGCTTTACCCAAAATCGCAAAAAAATAAAAATACTAAGAAGAAAATCCCTAAACTCTAAAAAAGTGATGAATAGCTGAAATATTTTTTGAAATCGTTTCTTCTTTAAAATCGCTCCGCCCATGCCGCATCTAGCAAAGTGTGGGGCTTTCCTCTACCTCTGCTTCCATTATCGCGCTCCGATATACATATGTATGCGTGTAACCTGAAGCATAAAATTGAAAACTAAAATTAACAATTAGCTCGCAATTTAAAAAATTCCAAACTCATAAAAATCCACTTCAATTTTAACGTCCACGCAAGCTCCAATCACATGCGGGGTGTACACCCCCTTCTTCTCACAGCTGTAGCAGTATACGGTTCTCAATACATGCACCTATACGCACATGTCTTTATTAATAAAACGTTTACCTTGCTCGAGCCATTAATAATCACGGATGTCGTGCATTCCCATACTTATGTGCGCTAACAAGTAGGATACCAAGTAAATATATGGATGTAGGTTCCCTCATCATACGTACATAACTCATTTATGATTGTATAAATAGTTCACATATACAAATATACATACATATGTATATGAGTATGCGTATACGTACAATAACAACGAACTTAGTTTTCGAGAGGCTGTTGAAACCAGCAATTTCCTGCATTCCCGCCTGACAGACTGCGGTCGGTTAACTAGCGGCGTGACCGTCCGTAGACCCTGCTACATATCGTAAAATGCCAGAATGCCCGCTTGCTTGTCTCTCTGCTCAGTTGTTTGGAGCACGTTTGCTTGGAGTGACTGGTTGGTTGGTTGGTTGAATGCCTGGCTGGCTGCAATCAATCAATTATCGACGGCGTCCAGCTATTTGTTCACCAGTTCCAAACGTCCGTTCGTGCAGTACATTTTTCGCTTGTCCGCCTGCTCGTACGCCCAGTCTCAACCAGTCATCCAGCAAAATCGAGCTGATTAACTAGCTTAGGCTTTGGTTGAGAGTGCTCGCATGTCTAATGCGCATGCGCCACTGTCGCTCCAAATTGTACGGCCTGTTGGACGGCAGACGGTAAGTCGATGTATGTATGCTCTTATGGACATATGTATATGCGTATTAGTGATGAACAGGGCAGAGAAATCGGATTCATTGAATAAATCACAGGTTCAGTTCAAAGTAGGTACCTACAATTTTCTAAAAAGGTTTGAAGGAGGATTCCTAGCGGTGTTTTTGCATGTATAACGGCTTGCATCTTAGTATTGTTATGTGGTAATGTTTAAGGAGATGCATCCTTAAGTCGGGTTCAGAGGTGACGTATCGGTAACCTTATAAAACAGCTGATTCGACCAACCTTATGAGAAACAATGTAATCGATTATTGGTGCTACTATCTGTAACGTAACCTCACCGACCAAATGAATGTTGGTTTTTCTCTTACGTTAAGGATACGACTACAGCGATACGACTACTGCACCAATGAACCGGCCTTAACTCCCTTAGCAGGCGGTTCTTATGGTACTATTTATGGGAATTCCCTTTTTAAGCATTGAGAACAAGATTCATTTATAATCTATGTATGTTCATTTTATCTATGTAGTTGACGGCATAGTGATTTAAACCACAGTAACTTATGGTTAAGCTATGTTGAGCGAATGAATGAAGAAGATGGGACCTAGAAGGTACTACTATCGGCACCCGCCCGTGGGGTGACCGATTTACGAGCCCATGGTTTCTCCAATTGCAGCTAAACCCGTTTAAACGGTACGACCGACGTTCTTTAGATATTCGATAGTCGGTTCCAATGCATGGGCAAATCAGAATCGGTTCCTTAAATACTTAGAACTACACATCACTAGTGCTCATACATGATAGATGTTTGTTTGTACTGCTGTGTTATTAGCGGCTTGTTACGTAAATTTGGCTCGTTTGTTTGATTGCTGCTGGCTGGCTGCTGGCGATGATTGGTGAAGGAAGTGGCGTTGCTGGCTGCAGAGGTGTGTGCGGTACAATGTCTGCTCGTATGTGATATTGGTTCATCGATTTGGTGATTTTTGCCGGCTTGCTAGATGCTTTGAACAAACGGACGTGATTACTTTTCTTAGAACCGCCCTAAAGTGGACCATAATTTTCAAATATTCAACACAACAATCATAACCCAATACCAAAGTGGCAAGAGACCAATTGTTTCTGATTATTGTTTTTTGATAAATTCGGCGGCCACACACATGGCGCTTGTTAGAATTTTATGAACATTTTTGTTGAGCAATGGCATTTGAAAGCGTTTGCTGTGGTTATGGAAAATGTGGGTTTTTACCGTAGTTGTACCGCTTAACCAGGCATTTCACGCCGATAATTGCTTCCTGAAAATGTTGACGCAGCTGCAGCTTATTGTGTGGTTGCAAGCACTGATGTTGCATTGCCAAATCACTGGTGTACACGCAATTATGTAGTGGAGCGGCCGAAAATTTTGATTAAAGAAGAATAGAATTAGTAAAGGTGTATACATATTTACTCTGCAAATCTGCAAGGGCTGCCACGGGCTGAATTGATTATATATTAGAATAAGTTTTGAAAACCAATTACGTTAGTTTTAAGTTACCAAGGTAAGGCCAAGTTATGGTCGATGTTGTTTTATGATGGCGAACTGTCTAGGTCCTCCAGACTCTATAATATAGAACTGGTTCGTGTAGATTTCTAAATATAACACCGACTATCGATTAGTAATTATATTTCCAGCAAATAATTACATTTTAATTTAATTAAACAGAAATTTAAAATTTTATAGTCATACTAGCAGACCCGGCAGACGTTGTTCCTATAATACTTCGGATATGTATAAATTGCAATAACAAACAACAACAAAATTAGGTGCACTAAAGCAAATACATTCAGGGATATAGCGATTTGAAATATTACCTAGGTTGTAGACTTGGAACTGCCCACTTTTCCAAAAAAAATTACATATCTGTGGTCGTAAGCAATAATCGCCTAAATCGGCTTAAGAACGAAATGAGTTATGTATGCTACCATATTTAACTAATAAAACTTTATATTTACGCGAAATCCCTATTAGCCTAACTTGTTTTCTTATTTAGATATTAATAAAGTCATTGTAGCTTAACTCGCTAGGTAGCCCTATCACATTTACTATACGAGCCAAAGTACACTTAAGAAAATTTTCAGATACAATATTGTTTTTATTAAAATGACCTATATTAAGTTATGTTTTTTTGCACATTGCATTTTTGTAGTTTGCCACAAATAATAAAGTTGTTATAAGAGCCAATGTAAAGATAAGATTTTATTATATGTAAAAAAAGCCAAACTCTAGTTTGGAGTAACGTTGTGACATCGCACAACCATAGACACAAACCGTTATTTTAAAATATTATATTTTCATTTAAACTGTATTTTAAGTTGACTATGACAAACATGAAATGATGTTTAGTTTTATTAGAATCATGTTTAAGTTTGAGTTTCTATTTTAATTTGACTATGATTATGGGCCAATGAATTTTACACATTTTCCCATGTTTTGTATTGTACTCTCGCCCCCTATATCTTAGCGCAAAACATTGGTTCCGTTGAAGGAGCGCTATAGAAGTATCCTTAACGTGAAAGCAAACCCAAATTTTACTTTGGTGATAAGCAATGAAAAATAATTAATTACATTGTTTCCCATAGGGTTGGTTGGAGCAGCTGGTTTATAAGGTGGCCGAAAACGCAGGAATGTTTTTAGCTTTAGAACCCAAAATTTAGATAGATAGTTTAGTCGTAAAAGCTGCGAAACTTGTCCAACTTACCGTCTTACACACATATGTATGTTTTGAATCCCTGCAAAAAAAAAAACCGGTTAGTCTAGAATGCATCCGGGATGAGTCGCAAAGGAGGATGCTACTCATTCCATTTCTGATCACTTTGTATGGACTGAACTGCTCCCATTTGTTTGAGCATGTCCTTTGAAGAAGCCAATTGTATCCATTTATACCCGAACTGATACGAAAATACTAATCTACTTTCCACACAAGCGAGTATTTTTTCGCTCCCAAAAGTATGCTACAAAAACCGAAATTGATTTACACCCCTATGAGTATGCCATGCAAACAAAAATTTACTCGGTAACATTGAATTATACCCTACAAAACGCTGCTAATGGATGCATCAGAATTTTCATATTGCTACAGCAAAACTGATTGCCGATTTGTTCTAGGCGCTGATGACCCCTTCAGCGCTTCCTTGCAAATGACGGCGCAGATGTAAGTTAGCTATCTTGTAGGGTAGCCAACTGTAGACTAAAGGCCTTACTCGCGGATAGGTGACTTTAGAGATCAGTCACAAGATTTTTTGTAGGGTTTTTCCAACTTTATTTGATTTTGAGTCAATAATTCTCTTTCAGTTTGATTGAATTAATAACAAGTTAACAGCCTTTCAAGTCTGGCTTTTGAAAACATTGTATGGATGTGTGTTGCGATGTATTGAGATGAACTTCTGTGATTGTGGGCCAAACTTGCAGCTGGCCAATTACTTAACCTACATCATTGTTTTTGTTTAAATTGTTGGTTAGTAATATGTGAAACTATGTATTAGGTTTAAAACAAATTAATTTGATTTCTAATTGAGACACTAAATGCAATTGAGTCAAAGCTTAATAAGCTTTGGTCAGGTATGTGAATATTGCTGCATATTGCTACAAGAAAAAACAAATTAGGCGTATGATTGCAATGGAGTTTTAAAGAATTGTTGTACATTGTTGCTGCATTTGTACAATCATTGAAATAAATTAGTAATGAACTCTGAATGTGCAGATATTTTAAAACATTTGGTAGGGGCGATAATTATTGAGCCAATGAAATAGTGTGAAAGCTTGAAGAAGTGTGGAGATAAGATGAGTTTTGCACTTTTTACATCTCCGATCAATAGCTCTCATCTACAGTGGCCTGTAATTGAACCTTAGACACTATTACGTAACATGCTGCTTAGTATACGAGTAAGTCGATTTTAATTTCTGTAGAATACTTATAACTGTTAAAAAAATACTTGTCTTAATAAAAACAAGTAGAAAAAACAAAAAAAAATTTATAAAAAAAAGTTACACACAAAAAATTTGTTAACTCAAAATTTAAAAAAATTAAAACAAAAAATGAAAAATCTTAAGTTAGCAAAAGCAAAAAAAAAAAAAAAAAAAAAATTTGTTGACTCAAAATTTAAAAAAATATAAATTAAAAAATAATACAATTAAAAAAGTTTGGAAAAAAAAATTTTTTATTCAAAACTTAAGAAAATTTAAGCCAAAAAATTAAAAATCTGAAGTTAGCAATTTGTAAGCTATTTCGATAAGATTTTGAGGCCGTTTTTGACCCCTTCCTGGCCCACTGTGCATTCATTGGTTTACATAATTTTGTAATAATTTCTAAACCTTTCAATTACAAAAATATAACAAAAGTCGCATTGACAGCGAATATGTGTACTTTTCTCACAAAATTCATGAGTGCGCCGCAGCTCGGTAGGTAGAGCATTGCGTACTGATTTATGGCACGTCGGTTCGAGTCCTAACATTTAAAAAAATAAATAAAAAAAATTTAAAAACATTTTCGGCTTAAAATTTAAATAATTTTTATTACAAGAATTTCTATGACAACCGGCGTAAATTTTATTCTAATCACAATTTTGTTTGGTAGCCCCAAAAAGTTTTAAAATTAGGGTAAAATTTTTAGCCGTGTAAATAAACTATTAAAACAATTACAATTTTGATTATAAGAAATTATTATTAGTGGCCTTGAGCTCAATCATAGTCATGGGTACTTGAAAAGGCAAATAAAAAACAGAAAATTGTTTAGTTTCCGCTACTTAGGAACTGCTTGTTTCTATTTCCAAAGAGTTTTCCTTTTCTAGAGGATGCAAACCTGTAACTTAAATATCATAACATCAGCTTTGATTATACGCAAAATTATATATTCAAATTCTCAGGCTGAAAAATCGCAAAATACTGCTTTTAAAGTTAGAGATATATCTTTCGTGAAAGAAAATATGTTTGAAAACCACACCTCTAATCGACTCGGAAATGATTAAAGAACTAAGCCAAATTTAATATCTACACATTAGTGTTCCATTAGAGAATAACATATAATTGGATTTGAGAACGCTAATATCTTTCGATGTTTTTCGATAAGTAGGATGGATTTTGTCAATAAATATTTCTCTAGTCGATATCTAACTTCACTGTTTCTTTGTTGGGTATTCATAAGTAGATTGCGGAACTGGTTGATATGAATAAATGTATGTGCACGCGTTCACGCCAATGGGGGGTACTATCAGTCGACAACAACGCTGTCAACAAACGCAGTTATGTCGTCAGATTGCCAACACTGAAGGTGCGTCGCTAAAATTCGCACACCGGGCGGCTAGGAGTAGGTATGAATGAAGAAACAGCTGGCAGTAATAATAGCAACAAAATCAGTTAGCTTTATACATGAGTTTTAAGCTTTGCTTGTGATATCACTTAACAATTTATGGCCCACGCGATTTTGTCACAACGTTGCAGACAAAATCAAAGCAACAACAAGTGTTGCCATACCAGCATAAAATGCAAGCAAGAAATAAATAATTGCCCGCAACACCTTTACTCAAATCAATGCTTCTCAACTTTGTTTCCTACAAGTGTGTGGCAAGTTACGAGAGCATGCAGAAGACTGCATTCGAAACTGCCTTTACTTGTCCGCCCAACAAGTGAATGGGGGTTTGTTGAAATTGTTGGGAAATCCGCTGGCAGTATCGCAACAGCTCATGAACGGTGTCAACTAACATTGTCAATGTAAACCGTTATTTAAACTTATTATATACGTACGTACATATACATATACATATGCCTACATATTTATTACTTTATTTATTTATTGTAATGCTCCTAGAACTATTCTCAAAACGTTTTTCGTTTATTGTTTGAAAGGCTTACAAAACCACCTTTCTAGTTGAAGAACGCAATGAGCGTTTGTGATCCACGATGGCTGACGGGTTAAAAAACTACTCTTGTTGATAGTTCAGCCCGCATTAACAAGTCGGCAACACAAAAAGGAACGGAGAGAGTCAGCGCATTAACGTCCTGGCACCCACGCCACTGCTGGCAGCAAAAAGTTCGGAATAGTTAAGTACTTCATTTACCTGGGATCTTGCATTATAACCAACAATAATTTCAGCCTAGAAATCCAAAGAAGAATTACTCTTCCAAATAATACTTTGGACTGAGAAGGCACTTAAAAAGTAAAGTCCTCTCTCGACGAACGAAAATCGCACTCTACAAGTTATAGTCCAATTACCCACCGACGTGTGTAACGTACGTATACGTATCCCGTACGTACGTACGTTTGACCGAATTTTATTCCCGTAGCAGTAACGCATAAATCAGGTGTTTTCTTTTATTTACTTTGATGCAATGTAGCCATTGATCAGTTTTTATGCATGCTAACTTAAGCACGTACTTTTTAATCGAGTATTTTTATACCCAGCGTACTAGTACTAGTACAAGGGTATTATAACTTTGTTGGGATAACGGTTGGTTGTACAGGTATAAAGGAATCGAGATAGATATAGACTTCCATATATCAATATCATCAGGGTCGAAAAAAAATTTGATTGAGCCATGTCCGTCCGTCCGTCCGTCCGTCCGTCTGTCCGTCCGTCTGTCCGTTAACACGATAACTTGAGCAAATAATGAGATATCTTCACCAAATTCGGCATGCGTACTTATTTGGGTTCAGAATAGATTGCTATTGAAAATGGGTAAAATCGGACCATAACCACGCCCCTTTTTCGATATCGAAAATTTCGAAAAACGTATAAAACGGGTTAATTCAATATCAGAAGCAGCTACAATGATAAAATTTGCAATATGTATTGATTTAGATGTTCTAAGGCCGATTTTATCAAATTTTTTTAAAAGGGGCGTGGCACCGCCCACATATATTTGAAGAAATTTTCAAATTTTGACTCTCAATAACTTCAGCACAGTTTACGCTAGTACAACGAAATTTTGTTACGGGCATACTATTGTTCTGTTAAATTCAGATATAGAAAATAAACGAAATCGCTTAGCGACCACGCCTACTTTTTCATAAAAGTTATATTGAAAGGAGGTGGAAATATTGAAAAGTCCATATCTAATTAACTGATACCGCTATAATAATATAATTTGGTACATACATCAATTTTCATATTCTCTACATTATTTTTGCAAAATTTTGGAAAGTGGGCGTGCCACCGCCCACTTATGAGTCACGCAATTTTCAAATTCGACTGCTAATAACTTCAGAACGGTGTGAGATAGATTTACGAAACTAGGTACCAGGCATCTTATGTTTATGTAGAGTACTACCATAGAAAATAAGAAAAATCGGTGAACGACCACGCCCACTTTTGGACTAAAGTTCTCTAAACTAGAGTTAGGAAACCGGAATATGCAATATCTGTTTAACTGATAAAGATATAATGCTAAAATTTAGTACACTCATTCACTTGATGATGTTATTAGTGTTGTTTAAAGGTTTTTTGGTAATATTTTGGAAAATGGGCGTGGCACCGCCTACAGGTGAATAAACAAAATATCAACATTTCACTATTAACAAGCCACTGTGAAAGTATCATAAAGATCTGCAATGAAAACTGATCTTCAAATAGGGACAAACAACATAATAAAATCCGTGGGCGTGCCACCACCCACTGTTTTAAAATTATGTAAATATTGATTAATGGACACATATATCCGTGTATCAAAAATTTCACAAAATACGTTAACCCCTTATAAGGCAGAAGGATCCAGAGGAATAAAATAAATTACGGATATATTTTTGGCATGCTTTTATTTACATAACAAAAGTAAACTTAAAAGAAAAACAAAAATTATTTCAGAAGTTTTGGAAAAATAGGTGGTAAAAATATTCCCACTCCCCATCAACAGACCCACATGTAATCTGAATTTGTGACATTATTTTTTGTGAAATTGTGCAAAACAAGGCGTAATGCAAAGGGGGACATTACACTTGCTGCATTTTATTTTGCTACGCTTATCTTTGACCTTTGTGCTGCACAATTTACAGCGTCGGTAACTCTCTAACTCTGCCGGCAAATGGTCACCTACATTTACAAACCTCAGCTCTTCAGGTACAGCGTTTAGACCTTTTTGATATACCTCTGGGCATGCTATGCGTGATTTCTTGCAGATGTATGTAGGTAGGTTTGATCTTCTTTTCCTGCTGGTATATCCACCAATCAAACCTCTTGCAACAGCCACCCGAAATTCTAAGTTGGTAAGCTTTTCTACTCTCGATGTTTGGGAATATAAGATGAAAGAGTTTGTCAAACTTGCATCAACCAGAAAGTAAAATATCCGCAACCACCAGCGTTTACTTCTCCTTCCTACGGCATACGTCCCCTTCACTTGGTCGAAACGGTCGACACCGCCCATTCTTTTGGTGTATTCTTTCACAACCCTAGGGCAACGTACAGCTTCCCTGGTTCCATTTTTTTGCGTTCTTTGTACAAAAGTTACATCTACTTTAGGATGAAATGCAGTTGTCAACAATAAAACCTCTTTAGTATCTTGCCACACGGTAAAAGCTACATCTTGTTTAGTTCTCCACTTGAAATCACCTTTTTTCAATTTTAGACTTTTGTTTCTGCCGTTTTTATTTGTGTTCTTTTTGATTATGTTTGGTAAAATTGCTCTATTTCTTCTCACTGTTCCAGTGGCATAAATATTTTTTTCATACAAGTACTGCATGAGAGAAAAGTCACAAAAAAAGTTATCGAATGTAACATGGGTCTTGAAATCTACTTCTGCTAATTTACTTGACAATTTCTTTACGACATTAGCCCCTAGACCTTCTTCTGTTCCTTGTCGTGTTTTGCCTGTATAAATCTCGTAGTTATATAAGTATCCTGTGCTACTATCGCAACAGCACCACACTTTATAGCCCCTTTTTATGGGCTTTAGCGGCATATACTGCTTCAAACTAGACCTTCCTTTGAATAGTATCATGCTCTCATCGATACTTTGGGAAGAGGAATTAGAGGCATTGTTTTGAAATGATTCACTAAGTAAGGATATAAGAGGACGAATTTTATATAGTTTATCAAAACTTACATCTTCTCTACTTGGCTGTTGACTATTATCGTTCAGATGCAGAGACTCTAAAAGTTTTTTGAAGCGTTTTACTGGCATTACTTCAGCTATTTCATTTACTCGAAAGTTAGGATCCGATGACCAATATAAGTCGATTTGTGGAAGTAAATGATAACCCATTATAATGAGTATGCCCAAAAAAGCACTAATTTCCTGTTTGTCAACAGGCTGCCAATTTTTTATTTTTAGCTGCTCCGCGTACAAGTTTGTCTGAGTAACAATCAAATCGAAGACTTCATCACTAAAAAACTGTTTGAAATGCGCTATTGGACGTGCTCTCCTATTCAATAAATACCGAGGCTTAATTGTCGACTTATCAAATTCATCGGGATCTGGCCTGGATGTCCACAAGTCCTTCCCCCATGACTCATCTTCACTTTCAGATCCATCACTCAGTTCTTGTTCTAAGGGTGATGGTGATTGCACTATCAAAGTCTCTTCTTGCTGCGAGTTATCTGATTGTGAACATGGTGCTATTGTAGATGTACCTAACTCTGAACTATTATTAAGGGTAGAATTCAAATCAGCAGCAGAATTTTGTAAAACTTTACTTGAATCATCATCTGATTCAAATAACCGTTGCATTGTTTTTACGTTAAACTCTTCTGCCTCATCAGACTCAAAACCGTCTTCTGAGATATCATCAGGAATGTCGAAAATTTCTTCCAATGTCTTCTCAATGTCATTTTCATTCATATAGCGTGGCATTTTTCATAAAAATCTAAGGAAAGAAAGAACTAGTTCAACAATAGGGCATAACACTCCACGGGCAGCGGGAATATTTTTCCCACCAAGTAAAAAGACCTCTCACATATAAATGCGATAGTAACTTCTAAGGTATAGCAAATAACTTATAAAATAAACATAAATACATAATAAAAAGACAGATTCTTACCTCTTTTCAAATAAAAAATGTATGGAGTTACGGAGTAAAAATATTTCTTTCAGAATTGACACAATTTTTTGACAACTTTTGGCGCCTAAAAAAATATGTCAAACAAACGTAATTTTCTTTCTTAACAATAATAAGGCATACCTTCATAGTTGCCATGGAGACAAATCAGGGCCCTCTTATAACTCAAATAGAAAGATTAGCAAAATTTTTGTTGGTGGTAAATATATCGCCTCTGCCTTAAAAAGGGTTAAAAGTTATGGGCATGGCACGCCTTCTTTTCTAAAGTTATATATAGGACATGGTATCACCATTGAAAAGATTGACTGAGTACTTTTGGCTCATGTAAGCGGTTAATGCTTTATAAGCAAGGGCTGTGGCCGCGCCCACCAAATTCGCTATTGTTTAGGCTGGGAATAGATTGGTTTTCAAAATGGGCGAAATCGGATGAAAACCCCGCCCCCTTTTTCTGGAAACTAACGCTGGGTATTAAATGTTCGGTTCACCTGAACTTAGACTTCCTTACTTGTTTATCGTATAAAGGTTTAAAGCTAATATTAAATAAGTGTAGGAACTATGTATATTTAATTAAAATCAACAAATTACTTTAGTAATTTGGGTTATTTCAACACTATTCTGAAAATTTAGTAGCAAATTTTTTGGTATTTTTGTAAAACAACTGCAAACGATCCATAACCAGCATACAAGCATATGAATAGGCAACGCTGTCATGTGCGAAAGCAATCAGCTGACACGTCGCTTTGGAAAAAATTAAAATTCGTTTGATTTCTACGCTCCGTTCTACGTATGTACATATACGGAAAAATTGAACTTCGGTAAGTGTTCGTTTACACGGCATTCTTATAAGGCAGGTCGTGTCAGCTGACACGTACTACTTGCTTGCGTCGGTGGGCAATTGGACTATCACACATAGCACCCGTCCTGCTATATGGTGCAGAGGCGTGGACACTAACAACATCTGATAAGGCCGCACTGGGAGGTATTCGAGACGTATAAGTTTTGCGGGGAAACCAAATTCATATATGTATCCGTATCTTTACATTGTAAAGTTTACAACCTTGCTACTGCTTAGCTGAACTTAAAAAATTAAATACTGTGCTAAATATGCATTTCCATACATATCTTCTGGTTTCTTCAGAAACTCGTGTGTGTCATTCGAACCACGATGACGAAGAAGAAGAACGTTTAAGACGTATTTGATCCCTCGCTAATCACGTCCAATTAAGTGTGTAAGTATGTGTTGAAATATTAAGCTCCAAAATTGAGAAGCGATCAATATTCGGAATCTCATTTGTGCACATAAAACTTATTACTGTTGTTAAACGTTCTATACAATTTCATCAAACAACATGCTGGACTGCCAAGCTTATTGGCTGACTGTTATTCTACCTGCCAATGTGCGTGCGTGCCCTGCTTACAAACGCGCTTACCTTTTGTCATCCGGTAAACTGTCAATTGGCTGGCGTTGACATGCTTGGGCGCTCCAAATAACCTTATTAGGAGCTGCGTATGTAGCTCTCGCAGTTTTTTTCATACAGATATCCGTTGCCCATTGCTGGCCGTCAATTTCTCAATTTCACAATTACAATTGACATGTGGCGCGGTCAGCGGCAACGCATTAAATGCATTGATTTTTACCAATTTTGGGTTTTATTGATGACAACAACACCAATTACAATAGAATCAGAATCAACAACAGCAACAGCGAGTGGAATAAAAATTAAGAACTTGAGCATATAAACGGAAAACGGTACTGAAAACACTTAGAAGGGAAGAAAGAACGCTTACAAGGGAAGAGAAAAAATTGTGGTAAATGAAAGGCGATAAAAAAACATTCAAAAATGCATTCTTCCTCATTTCGTGCATTGGCGATCAGTGTATGCGCCGCCCAAAAACGCAAAATGTCAAATGGTAAACGGTAAACGTTGACGTAAACATGTGCTCATGCGCATGCTTATCCATACTAGTGATATTACGAATGTCTCATTAATATTTCGCTTTTGGCAATAGTAATTTTCGAAACATTCATGTTTAGTAATCACATTAGAGGGCTTAGCGTTATATTAATTACAAATTCTACAATACGCAATTTGGACTGAGCCGCATTTAGTTTTAAATCAGAACAAAACTCAATTTTAGATCAAGGGGGATCAACTCATGGGAAATATTGTCGGATGAGTGCATGTGTGCCGATTTCTATGCTACTGAAATCTTTCGCATTACGGTTTGCTAACATTTTTATAAATTTTTTTATAATTTTCAATTTATTTTAGTCAACAGTTTGAGGCAGTCCACTAAACCTTTTCATTAGATACCTATTAAAAAATAATTACAAATAAATGGTTGAATGTTTTTTAATTCTAATAAAAAAAAAAGAATAATTTTCTTACAACTTTTGAATTTCCATAAGTGGCATTCTAAAGGTCCTAGAAAACCTTTAAGAGTTTTAGCTTGACTTACACTAACTTAATAGTTATGTATTTAAAAATAGAATAGAAATCCTATGTAGAACATAAATAAAATTAAGTAAAAATTTATTTTATAAAATAAAAACCCCGCGCAACCCACCTAAAATCCTAAGTTGTTTTGATTGTATTGTTACTAAAAAAAGTGACTAAATGCTATTGCTAAACCACCGTACTCCGACAGATTAGGGACGAATTCAGAGTCCGAGTTAAAAGAATTATTACTGCAATCACAGCAGTTTGTGGTCTTAAAGTGTGGGCAAGGGTTCTTGCGAGTCTAATTAAAATCTGGGCCCGAATCGTAACAGTCGTTAACGAGTTCACTACAGTAGTATCAAACCGAAGAGCGAGTGAAGAATATCGGATTTTAAAGCAGAATGTGAACGAATCAGTTTTGGAAGTTACAACAGGACCCTAGATGTCAAAATAATGTTGTCACAAATAAATTTAAGGTATGAAAAGACAACGCATCCTAGTTTCTTCTTTTATTTAAGCTCTAAAGAGAGTGAAAATTATGAAAAAGTTGTACGCCAACAACTACGATGCAAAAGTAACCCACTGGCGTTTTTAAATAATGCGTAAGTCTGTAATCAACAACTGTGCTTCTTTATACTCCTATTTTGCAGCTTTATTAAACGATTTGGGATGAACAAGGAGGCGTCCAATCATGTCGTCACTTAAATTAATTTCATGTGTCATGACAATAAGTCTTTTCCTTCAGTACTTCACTTTTTAAATCCTTGGGAGTGGCGGACATCAACACGCTATTGACATTGATTATTTGATTGAAATGTGTCAGAGCACCATATCCGTCCGCAGTGTTCCTTCAAATCCACGAAAAATTGTGTCCGGATGATTCACAGAGAAGAAAAAAGTAGTTTGTGGAAAAACATAGAATTTACAACTGTCCTTTTGAGTTAATTAAGTTTATTTTATTATGTCCCTTATCAAAAAATATAGTTAAAATAATAAATATATACAAATATAAATGTAATACGCATTCATTTTTAAATATTTGCTTCTATTCGTTGCGTCTTTTTAATAATTTGTGAACGAGTGGCTATTCGAAGGAACGAGTAGATACGTTTATTTACTCGTTCACATGGTTTAGTAATATAGGTTAAAGCAATGGGGCAACAACACGAAATTACCGTTTGACGTCGTTTCATCCTTATGTCAAAATACAAGTGTGAGCCAAACGCGCGAAAACGTTCAACCTTTTTATAAGCTTTTTTCAACACTCATAAATCACACATTTTTCTAAAATATTATAACGAATTTTTATTAAAAATCAACAAACTACTCAATCGAACTAAATACCTTTTCCAAGAAGTGCAACAAAGAATGTAAACAAAAACAAAGAAGTGACATAATCGTGAACCATAATCGTTCACATTTGTTATCATCCGAAATTTCGATAAATTTGTACGCTTACGGCTGTCATAATCCGCAGCGAGTTGCTCGTTCACGTCTGTGGCGATTCGGCCCCTGGTTTATTTGCTTATTGTTCTTGAGTAACGAATTCGAATACAAAAATTCGTTACATCGCTAAACCAAACTCGCTCTCCATTCGCTGCAAGCGTATTCGATTGCATGGTCAGCAAAGCGTTTAATGGCGGTTAGTGGCCGGGGGCAGGACATCGGGAAACAACGGCAAAAAAAGTCCAACATCGAAAAAACAAACATAAACACTGAAACGTTGGAATTTCGCTGTTTGTTTAATGTTTTGCGGCGTGTGTGCAGCAGCAAATAAAACTAAATAAACAAACATTTTCAATAAGAAAAATTCAGCTTAGCCGGACTATTCCGTTTTCTTTTTTGTGGCGGATACATTTTAAAAATTGCCTGCAGATTGTGTCCACCACCGTTGTGTTGTTGTTTGTAGTGCTGCTGCTGCTGCTGCCGCTGCTGACAATGTTGTTGCGACAACACAACACAAAAACCGTTACTGCAGCAATTGATGGCCATGTGACACGCACTGGCCACGATGTTGCAACGAAATAAAAAATTGAAAATATTAAAATAAAATTAAAAACTAAATTGTGCATGAACGCGCAAAATCAACCCACAAACATCATTTATGCCCCGAAGGGCAAATTGCAAATGAAAAATTCAAACTGAAATGTTGATCACTTTGGCGGCTCATGAAATTTATAACTACTACTAATACTCAGTCGGTCGATGGGTCGACGATTGTTGACGATTCGTTTGGCATATTTGCTTACACCACCAATTTTCGCTTATACAAATTTCCCCACAGCTTCATCTCTAAAGTTGCACGAAATAATAGCGCTTGCATATTGTTGGCGGTGGCATGAATCCTACACGAAAAAATAACCAATAAAACCACCATCACTACAACCACCCAACGGCGTTGGGCACATGCGATGGTTGCAGCTCGTTCAACTGACTAGTTGATTTAGTAGCTAAAATGGGTATGATATACAGTGTCTCACTTTCATAAAAATATGTAGTACATTCAATAAACCAGATTGTGCGTAAAACCAAGCCCTGGAATGCCCTGGAACAATAGAATCTTCACATTCCCTGTCCCGGCACGATGTAACTAAAGCTTTCTGGCAGCCCCTTAAATCTTCGCCGTCTTAGTCGTCTCTTACGACCCCACATGTTGCCTGTATGGCCGCATTAACCAAGCAGGTGTTGACAAGGGAACTTACTGACTATATGGGGATTTTGTTCAGAGTCTGTCGATACATTTTTTGATCAAAACTCCGTGTTAGGTGATGCCGTGTTATGTTTAAATCATCTTTAATAATTTAATATTGACGATATTACATCTCCCAGAGGTATTACGCTGCGAAATATGGTGAACAGTAGTATCAAGTTCCAACACAACAAAATTCCTGCTGCATCCTGCCAATTGCGCACTGAGAGCAATCATCGACAAAGGGTTGAAATCGAGCTCTAACAACGTGTCGACGCTAAGTATTATATAGGACGAGGGAAATAACACCTTCCAAAGGAAAACTGTCTGAGAGCAATAATGGTCAATATTTATATTTTTACTTAACCTTTTTGCATAATGGCCCACAGTACAAAATTACTAGATATACTACATATCAGCTTTAATCGCCTGCGCTCATTCACATTGCTGTTTGCAGCGCTATTTGTATTGTCCGCAAAACTGCCTAGCAGTTGATTTTTTTCTACGGTTTTCCGCCACTTATTGGCAAATCGTTAAAAATTAAAATCAAAAAATGATATTCATATTGATTGCTTCCACTTTATGCTAACAAACCAAAACCGTTTTGCAAACAACTAAAAAGGCAAATCACTCGTGAGATACTCGAAATTTTCGATATTTCTTTGATTTTAAAATTATAAAAAAAAAAATATTTAGCCAACAAAAAGAAAAAAAAAAATCTAGTAAGCGTGGCGTTTTCGACTGTGCAGAAGACTATATAACTTTCATAAAGATCCATTCACGATTTTCACTTTTAGATACTTATTCACCTCGATTTAGCTACTAGATTTTCCAATCGAGGCGTAATCTCGACAGACAGAGCTGTCTGTTGTAGGAAAAACCTAGGCAGTGCCTAGGTTACACATAGAGTTTTTAGTCTATTTGCGACCTGAGCCATTTCCTCTTCATGGACGGTATAGAAACATACATACATTTTGTTACTTTGTTACGACAGAAAAATGCAATTGAAGCATTGCATTTTATTGACGAATTTTCGGTTTTTCTTTTTGAGCCCAAAATTGTTTGATTGCATCGATATTTTTTCCGCCATTCAATCTTTTCTCTTTTGTGCAAAATAAATTACTGTAATTTGTTTTTGGTTGTCGTGTCGTTGAGTGAGCGTTTTTCTATTTGTAATAAGTAAAAAAAAAAACAGTATTTCTGCGATCACAACTTGCAATTGCTATCATACCGCACCTCACCCACTTTCCAACCCACTTTTGATCAACCAACCTAAAAACCGCCAACTAGTCTGCTGAGTGGCTACTATAAATTTTATTGATATCCGCTAGCGGGCTGCTCGATCGATCAGAGTTAGTCGGTCGGTTATTGTGTTGGATGGTTGTTTTATTGGTTGAATCGGTCGATGGGTGTTGCATCATCACCGCCATTGCCATCGCCACCGTTAACGTCACCGTCATTGTCGGCGCCGCCGCCAATATAATATTAATCTCACTACTCGTCGTACCAATGACCTGAAGCTAAATTCTTCTTGTTGTTTGCTGTTGTCAATTGTTTTGGTGGGCGGACAGCGGGGTTGGCGTGATTATGTGCGAAATTACACAGCGCCTAGAAACGCATTTATTTTTCTCAATTTTATTTATATTTGGTCAGGCAGACAAGCATGTCGGGAAGTATTTAAGGAAAATGGCTAAAGAGTTACTCATTGCAAACATTTTTTTGGTTTCATGTGGAAATGTTATGTAAACTTAAAATGATTAAGCTGTGTGCATGTTGGACTTAGAAATGAGATGAGGTTAATACGATAATAGAAGGGAAAACTAAGTAATCAAAAAGGTAGGAAATCAGTTTGTTGCGCCCCTTAACTAATCCTGATTTGGGATCCTGTGGCCCCTTCTCATCATTTGTGTTCCAGCATGTTAGCGTAGGTCACCGTCTCGGGTAAAAATATTATTTTTATATTTCTCTTGAAGGTCATTAGCAATACCAGAAGAGCAGAATAGGAATAACGGGAATATGTATGATTATCCGCTTGAAAATTCTGACATCGTAGAGTGGACTGGACCTAACTGGAAAATATTACTTGGTAGAGGTAAATTTATCCACTTGAACTGACAATAATTCATAACCTCTATCACCAAAAAATAATTAATTTTGGATATCAAACAAACGGAGAAGCCAGTATGGGAATATTACCTCTATTATTGGGCAGGGACACTGCTTCGTATTATCCGCATGTTTCCATTATTTAGAGAATGGTGCAATAGCACACCTAGACTTCAGCATCATAAATTTGTACAACAAATACGACCAATAAATAATATTCATTTAAAAACCATTTAACGCAGTGACAGCTAGATAGAAGACACAAAATTGCTTTGACCGTTGTCAATGTGTCTAAAAAGTATGCGGTCAGAAAGCAAAATAACTAAATAAAATGTTAACGTAAAAGGACAGCAGAAGAAAAATATTTAAATTTTTTAGTTTAGCCACTATGTTTATATATTTATATATGTACATATGTACATTTGTAAACGCTTTTACGTTGTGTGTATGTATATTTTCAAGGTGTTTTTATTTAAATTAAAATAGACACATTCGCGCCTGCGCAACGAACACCAACAAACAACCCCACACACCAATCATCCAGCTAACTAATAAACTACACAGTCACCTAAGCAAAAGTACCAATACAAAAGCAATAAAACTAAAAAAATAATAATAAATCCACCAATATAATAAAACATACGAAACCAATCTGCAAACAACAGCACAATGCCAGTGGCAAAATGTAATGAAAGATGAACATATTGGCTGAGGGGTCGTGTGGGCTAACAAACAACACACTTCCATTAAATTTATGTTGTTTGAGTGTTTGTGCATTTACATACCCGTATACATACATACATATGTACGTAGATACTTTCCAACCTTGTGATGCGTTCTGTTAACTGACCAGCGACGAGCCATGAACACGAAGACACACATTGTTGCTCCAACTGAAGCTCATTTGGAATTGACGAAGGTGCGTCTGCGTGCTATCGTCATGAGTAACTATTCAATTTGCGGACGTACTGACTGATTCTGGGTTTTAATTATTTAGATTGAATTTGCGTGTGTCTTATGTGGTTAGAGCTCTGATACTCAAAAATAATAAAATTAAATATGAGAGTGAGGGACAACAAATGAAACATGGGTTGGCTTAACAAATTTCGCGCTCGTAGACTAAGCCAGTCAAAAATCCGTGTCGACTTTTTCAGTAGACGCGGGCGGCTTTTCAATTTTTAAATAAAGCAAAACAGGAGGCGCCACTCTTCCACGAATACACGTCACGGATATCAGTGTCCGATCCTTATTTACAATAACAACACATTACGCAGTTGCGGTGGTGTGGCCTAGCATACTGAAGATCCCAGGTTAAAGTGACTGGTCAGGTAAAATCTAAAAGTGGGTTTAACTTTTTTCCCAAACGGGGTCGGCTCTCGACAGAAGCTGGGCACCTTTCGGACTTATTTGTGCCATGAAAAAGCCGACCTTGTTGATTTCGACGAATAATTATTATACCTACTACGAAATGACATTTTGTATCAAATTTCAGCCAGATATTTTTAAAAATCAGACACTAGTTTAAGTTCAACCAGAGAGATGGAGAGCTATAAATCAACTCGGCTCTTTGCCCTGATAATTTCGATATGCTTATTCGTGGGTGCATCTCTTCTTCTTCTCAATTTATAATAACAAACAAAACAAGTATACCAAGTTTCATTATTGTAGCTGCTTTTATTATTAACTATCTCAATTTATACTTTTTTCGAAATTTTCGATATCAAAAATAGGTTCAATTTCATGCATTTTAGCCTACCTTGTCCAGAAAGCAAGCTGGGTGCATATTTACTGAAGCTGTGGTGTCCACGGACGGACCGACTGACATGTCATAATCGCTTCCTCTGTTCATTCTACGAACTTAACAATATTAATATCTATGTATGTATGTATATCTATTCCGATTATTTTACACCATTACAAAACACCGTTGTATTAACAGTTTTTACAGCTAGGTATACAAATGTGAGTATTCGTTACCCATTTTCGCGATATTTATGAAGAAACTGAGGACAAACTCAAGACCTTCGAACTTCCTAGATTTGAGAGCAAACCGAGTGTGTAACTAAATCAATCTATTATTATTTTTAACCAATCCTTCGGAATGATGAAGGGATCTGCCGAATCTCGTATCCCAGTAACCGCTTACTAATTCATAATAAAAGTGTGAAATATTTTACTTTGACTTGTGGAATTAAAGTGTTTCCACAAATAAACAAAATCGATGCAGCTTGAAAAAAAATATGCGAAAAATATTATAAAATTAAATATTGCAATTTCAGTTTTTGATATAGTAGGTACATACATTGACAATTGGCAAGCTGCACTCCTTAGCGGGTCACCACTGGCGCTTTCAAGTTGAAAAACGCGCGCGCTTACCTCTTTTAAATCCAATTTATTTTGCAATTTATTGTAAAATTCGTTTTTATTAATCTTTGTTGTTGGTTTTCGTAAGCCACATTAGTGAACAGCTTGTGCGCTTGCGTAGGTATGTATGTGCATCCTAGGGATGTCAATTTTCGTTTTTTTGGTTTTCGGGATCTAGACAATTAAACTAATGATCACGGTATACTTTTTTGGGCGTCGAACTCTGGGCGTCCTTCACTTGCAGGTTGTTGTTTAAAAAAAAATTGTGCTTAGTTTCAACATTATTTTTTTCTCATTTTGAGGCTCATCTTTCCGGTATTAGCACTTTCTTGTACCAGCTCAACTGTCGCGGGAGAAATTTATTTGGTCGTTTTGAGCTTTCGGTTAGCTTCACCTTGAAAATCGATTTCTGATCGAAAACACATCACAGCATAAATATTTGTAGATACATCGCCATCATAAGTTTTTTTTTTGTTGTTGGCACGATTATTTATCAATTGGGTACGGTATGGTAGGTAGTGTGCGGGCTGCCATAGCTCAATTCCCACGTTTAAGTACCGGAATTGGTGACATACATAAAAAGTCCCAAATAAAGAAACCAAAACATTTATTTTTTTATGTTACTAACAAAAACACGTTTTCAGCAATCACGGGATTAAAGTTGAGTAATCCCTAAATAACCGGGACTTGCAAAAGAGCGATTGATATCTTTAATAAATGCATGCATATTTTTTTCCAATTGAAGTTTTGTTGATTGTTTTTAAATGAAAACTTAAGTTTTGCGTTTTTATTTCATTAACGACTCTGTTTTGCAAGTCAGTTTAGTGTGTCTGAAGCGTATGTGCCATGCAGTCCAACCATCTAGCTACAAGTTGCCAGCAGATGAAATTTTCATACAGGCATTAAAGTGTACCAGTCTAGTCCTAGTTCCAAACCACTCAAAAAAAGGGGGGCGCTTTTCTTCAGTGAAACGGCATTGGCTGGGCAAGGCCAGCTTCTACTGCAAGTTTGGAAGATGACTTAAGCTGCAAATAATATAATAGCTGGGACTCACTGTTCTTCCATTAAACTTAGAACCATCTATATAAACGTATGTTCCCCTCATAGTCATTTGAGTACGTAAGAGTGCCTCATGAAATCAATACCCCATTGGCGCAACTCGAGTAGCCGCAGCCAAGTTCGAGGCCGAGAGATACAAAATAAATGACATTCACTGCTATGCTCGAGGTGTTCTAAGAGCTCCGCTAAGTAGTGGTCTCAGATTTACTTTTGGAAAACGTTTTTATTGACAAATATACTCGGATACCTAAAAAATTATTTTTAATGTTACTTTTGCGAATACCGACCCTGCTTTAAATGTCTAGAAGACAGATTTTCCAAAACTTTATGAAGGCTAGCCCACTACCTCCTAAAGGGACATCCATGCATTATAATGACATAATAACTACGTAATGAAGGACTGCAACATACTTTAGCACAACTACTTTGAACCTTCGTTTTAATAACAAGCGAACCATATACCAGGATTTTATCATTCAGAACTTTTTCATGACGTCCCAAAAAGGGCCAAAAAACAGTTTGAACGACATTGAATTGACTGGGAGGCTAAACAGTTTAGACAACACTGGAGTGACTTCCCTTTACAAAGCGGGAACAATTAGTTGACACCCCCAACAAAACGAGGAGCATACACAAATTGGGACACTGCTCCAACAAGAATTACCTCAACGACTTTCAGTCAAAACAGAGATGATCTATTCTGACTCGGTACTATACTAGTGTTCCACTGTATTCTGGTTCATCCCCAATGCAAGCCAAATCTGTCAGACTTATAATATGCATATGATCTTTTTTAGACTAGTTTGATCACAACCAGAATATTCAAACGCTAATCTAATATATTTCCAAAAAAGCACGTTCTTTCGATGTGGGACATACATACATACATATGTACATACATATGTGAGTCTTTGCTACGGAATTACTACCACTTATTCATATGTTTATTTGGCTTTAGAATTTAAATGAATGCAAAAATAGAGGGTTTCCACAAAAAAAAAAAGAATCAAAAATTACAAGCGCCGTTAAAACCACCAACAAAAACGTATGCATTTCGAAAAGAATAAATCATTTTGCAGACAATAAACAAATAAAAACCCATTTCATTTATTGGTAGCACCACAAGACAACGATAAGTTGGAGCTGCAGCTGAAAGGAACTTCTATGATAAATATGCATGCACGGAGATACACAAATGTATGCAAATATATACTATCAGGGTGGCTTTATATTCAAGAAAAGGCCAACACCCGAGTTATATCAACGTATTTTTAATAAATTTTGCAGATATTTAGTATATGTATCAAGTTTCCCCTTCGTTCGGTTGCCAGAGGAAGTACTGAAAAATAGCACAACATCGCTTTATCACCGGTTATATTTTGGTTGGTGGTTTTTGTGGCATTTAAAAAATCCACTCTTTTCCCGGGAAGCTTTCCGGCTTTGAAACTCATGTAATTCATGTCGCCTTCACGAGAAGAATCGAAAATCTACCTTCTTTCGACACTGCCCATTATTCCGAGGTATTACCCGAGACGTATAACACTCTGTTGGTTAAAAGGGTTTCGAATTCGTAACTATAAATAATTATCTATATAGTTGCAAATTCTCAGTCGAGAAAAGGCTGAACTTCCGGCACAGTGCTAAGGCCATTGATGTCACGGAAATAAGGGTACCTCTAATGCACATACATACATATGTAGGTATATATGTATGTGAATACATGATCGTACGTGATTATGCTTCTTTGGATTTCAGCAGACATATTTTCCCACCTTACCTACGCACAAACGCATATCCATTCAAAGCAAAACCCTTTTTATACCCTGCAAAAGCGCGTGTAACTAACTTCAAAAGCGAGCGATCCACTTTTATTTTTGTAGCATACTTTTAGGAGTGAAAAGTACAAACGGGTACTTTAGTCTTTTCGTACCGGTGTAAATGAAAACGAATGGCCTCCCGATAGGACATGCTCAAACAAATTTGAACAGTTCAGCCCATAAAAAGTGATCAGAACAGAAATTAGTCCCATATTTTACAGGGTTCCTCCCATGAACATTAAATGCTTCAATAACTTATATCAGAAGTTTTTATGAGAATAAGAAAACTTTTATAACAACGACGATGAGCGGATCAATCAAATATATATGTACATAGCCCCTATATATCTCATTGTTCCGATAAAAGTGGCGAGGAATTCAGATGAGATTTGGGATATATATTCTTGAATTAAAAAGGCAAGAACTTGAAAGATCACAGAGTTTGTTAATAAGGAGCGAAGTGTAAATATTATGATTCGCAATTATGAAAGGTACAAAATCTTTGGTGCATGCGAAGCCATCGTTGTTCTTACTTGTCTCATGCTCCTTCAGTACGGCATTCATCCACTTAAATATTAACTCCTTTCTGTGTTCTGTTGCCGTTTGTTATTTGCTTTTTGAGCCAATAAAATAAAATTTATTGGCACATTTGTGGCCAACAAAAAGCAAAACAATCTTGCCGAATTCATCGAAAAATGCCAGCGGCTAAACTATAAAGTTGAAAACAACGCTACAAATAAAGGAAGCAAATAAAACCAAAATTGAAAAAGTATACATATATATTTAACAAGCCAATCGCCAAAAAATGGCAGTCTAGTTATGCTATTCAAATTCGCACGTCGCAACAAAGTGATGAAGTATCTCCATAATATGCGCGCGAATTGCTCAATTGTATCGTGCAGTTGCCTTCTACATTGATTTTGGTATCGTCGCGTATCTCTGAATCAGCTTCATCTCCCGCATTTATCATGCTTAGCACAGAAGCGCGCCTCACGTCGTTGTTGTTTATCGTTAATGTTGTTCAAAAAACTAACCCCTTTTATGAAGATTGTTTGGCGCTTCTTTCCAAGAATTAAAAAAAAAAAACTGGTTGACATGGGTCTACTCAAGCAGTGATATATGTGACTAAAATAGCACTTAAAATCGGTGTATAAAATGAATTCTTTTAGGTGTGCGACAAAGTCATAGTCATTTACTTATCACTAAATACCTAAACACCAACGATTAAGAGTGTTGGGAATATGAAGTGATAAAAGAAAAAGCGCAGCAAAAGCGAAGAATAGGCAGAGCTGTGTAGAGTCTGCGAGGTTTGGTGATTTTTCGTAAAAATACTCTTATTCCTAAATTACGATATTGTACTACAGATTCGTTATTTTACGCACGATTGAAACTCTCTTCAGGTTTGAAACATAGAGCTGTATTTAGCTAACATTTTGTTGATTTAGCCCCACTTTTTCGACTTTTGCTCCAATTTGTAACTTTAGTTTTTTTAGGTCAGGTAATTTAGCACATTCACCAGATTTCCTATCATGTGTGGGGGTTTGCATATAAATTTCTGGTTGCATCCAGTTTCAATTTTATTTTAAACCGCAAGCGCCAAACAAATTTTCATTGCAGTAAAAAATAAATGGTAAACAATTAAAAACGGACTGAATAAGTATTAGTAGCTGTTTCCTAAAGGAAACAACTACCGTCGCCAGTCAGTTTGTATGTAGGCAGTACCGATTACCAAAGTAATAGCTGATAGATCTGAAAGTCTATGGAGACATACGGTTAAGTTAGAATCTGATTGTAATTATTTAATTATTTAGATGGGCAACCTCAAACAATGAATTTGGAGAAAAAATCGGAAAAACGATAAAAAGCTGACTTTTCTTGTTATTTAATTTGTTTTTTTTTTTACATTGCTTTATTTTTGGGCAACTTTCAGAAATATATGAATTTCGTTTTTTTATAAATTTTACATAAATTAACAAATTTGAGCATTCCGTTTTACATACATAGATTGCATTTAGTTTCAATAATTTCCATCAATTTAACACTTTTCCATTAACAAAAATGTTGATCAAAAGGCAGTCTAAAATGAGATTGTCCGAAAAGAAGCGCAGACAATTAATTGACGATTACCGACGAATGTTGCTGACCGTCAAACATCGGGTAGATGATTCACCGCCAAAACTTAATGTCAGAGAAGTTCTGCGAGCACCAAATTTACGAGACGATTGCAATGCTTTTGAACGTATCCGATGCATGAACAACGAACTGCTGCGTAGCGTGAATATGATATCGCGAATTGGTGGGAAACTGGATACTTTTCGCGATGGTAAAATGGGTCATTCACCACGATCTCGCATTCCCTTAATGATTTTTCGAAATCGTTACATAGAAAAGGAAAATGCCAAAATGGGTAATATGCTGAAAACTATCGGCCCAACATTGGATACCCATGTTGCACCACATTTGCTACGTCAAGTACGAAAGAATTCATTGGAGTTTGTAGTGCCCGCACAAATATTGGCTAAATACAGGGAAATTCAAATGCCGCCCTACTCACAACTACGTCGGCTATTACGTCCTGTTATATATTTTGATTTTTACGTAAAAGGACTAAGACCTGCCGGACGCATAACAATACAATTGTATACGGAAGCTTGTCCGCAAGTGGTTTTGGCTTTTGTACGTCTTTGTCGAAATCAAGATAAAAATAAAATACATATTAATCGCTTGTTCCCTGGACTATGGTTAGATTGCTGTCTTCAACTACCCGAAGGGCATAAACTAAGACCAAAACGCATTGAGTACGATATGCGCGCTTTAGATCATAATCGTCCGGGCACTTTGGCTTTTTCGTTGGACAATCAAGACGATGCACTAAATCAGAACACACTCAAGTTTCAAATAAGCCTGAAGCCATTACAGGTGTTGAATGGTAAGCGAGTTGCATTTGGGGTGGCGAGTGGCACAAAAGTGCTTGACTCCATGCAAGTTTTTGGTATGAAGAAAAGTGGAAAACTAACTAAGAAAATCATTTTAAGCGATATGGGGTTGCTCGTGTGAGAGTCGTTGGTATTGCGATCTAAGTATGTGTGTATGTACATATGTAAGTAATTTCTGCTCGTAAATCGTGGAGTTGTGTTAATATACATATGTATGTATGTGTGTTTTAACAAGAGCTTGCAATTCATTTGAAAAAAAAAAAAAAAAAAATCAATAAATTTTGATACATGAAAGGGATTTAAATATAGCTTATCTCTGCTCATTAGCGAAGAACAATTACGGCAATTTATAAATTTGAGACTTAAAGTTAAATGGATGGCTTCCAGCAGTCGCAAAACACGCAAGTATATACTTATGTCATGTTGCTGTAGACACACTGCATGTGTCGATTGTTCGGATGTGATGAAAGACCTTACAGGGACTCGCATCCGCCTCTGTACAATAAAAAGTGTCTAAGTAGAAGCACGATAGCTCATCCGACCCTAGGTTTCCTTTTTTGTTATATAAAATCAGTTTTTTTAGTTTATAGAGATAGGGATTGGATAGTGATAATGATGGGGATATGGCTATTTGCAAGTAAAGCTGATTCAAGTTGGAATCTACATGTTTCGACTCCCGAAAAAAAAAACAAATAACTTTAAGTCAAGCGGTACAAAACAAGCACACCTTTAGTCACCACTTTCCCTAAAAAAATCCAAATACTCAGTTCCATACTCCACAGAGTACTCCTTAAGGAGTATCGGAGTACTCCAACACTTATTCTCATTTATATAAAAAGGTGGTCCAATTTACAAGGCGATGTCCGGTAATGGATCACCTACTCCAACTCTTAGTACTCCATTTCATTGCTTTTGAATACTCTATAGACCACCTATGTACATGAGAGTACTCCCAAAATACTCCCATTGGATTACTCTATGGAGTATTCAGCAGCAAAGCGAGTTGGAGTAGGTGATCCTCAAAGAGAACACCTAGTCCCTCTCTCACTTAACTGCAGAATACTCTATGTTTAGAGGGTACTCCGAGAAGGATTATGGGATCCAATCACCGGACATGGTCATATAAATTGGACCACCTTTTTATACGAACGACGATAAGTGTTGGAGTACTCCTATACTCCAACGTTTTTTACAAGATTTTTGGCAGCTTTTCTTAGCTCTTGCCTGTAAAACTACCAAGTTCTATAAGTTCATTCATCCATATATGTACATATGTATATTTGAATGTATCTATCGTGTTCATATATGTATTTGAAGCGGTAGGTAAATATCCTTGATAATTCCATTTTAGTAAATACCAATTCATATGCCTCTGAATATGTGAGTTTGTGCATATTTCACTGCGCCCCATTACTCATGCACATTGCAACTATAAATCAAAGCGACGTGTTTGCAATAATTTCATTCATTCGGCGTAGCAAGCAATTCAGAGCATCAACTGTTAAAACAGTTAAACAATTGTAGTGTTCTTGCAATTTTTATTGTTTTTTGAATTTTTTCGTATTTGTCAACCAAGCGAACAATGCAAATTATTTTGTAAAAAGTAAACGAATTGTTAAACCAAAAAGCAATCATCTTTCCGTTAACAGCGAGTATTAGGAATAAATGATTGCAGCACACACTATTAAATTGCTGCTAAATATTCATGCAACATATCGTAAATGGGTTTGTAATACCACCTATGGAACAATTGCGTAACATAATGTTGGCTTCGTGGACCATTCCTAATGTGGGTCTCAACATTGAATTTGTGAAATAAAACTTAAATTTCAAATTGAACAAAAATTGTATAGAAGTAAGATCCATACCTATGTGTTTAACATGTGAAGGATAAAAGGGGATATAGCGTTGCGTTCTCCTCGCTTTTTGGTCGGGTATTCGAGAGAAAATCGTCATTCTCATACCGAGTGAGGCTCATCCACATCTTTAATTTTCTTTAATACTCACCACGGAAACCAGCATAAGCTTTCCTTAAAATTTTTCAGATAAAAATGCTTAGGTACATTTAAAAAAAGTTGCCTGTCGGAATCTGGGATATAAGCCAGTGTCTGCACCAAAGCCGCTGTTAGAATAGTTAACAACTAAGCTATGATGCTCTGTGACATCACGATGTAATTTTTCTCTAAGGGTAGATACATACATAAATTTTATATGCTAACTCAAGGAATGTAGAACATTTTTAGTGCTGCATGCACTTTACCAGCTCCTCGCCGCCGTACTTGAATATCTCAGCTGGCAATCCGTCAGGGTCCGCGCTTTGTTGTTTTCAATTGCGATATTGCTACTCGTATCAGCCATTTGCCGAATTTTTTCCTGGAATTTTCGAGCATGTTTCTGTTGGTAAGTAGCTCAAATTCTTCGCACTCACCCCTTTCTGCCTCTCTTTTTTTCTTACGGAAAAGTCGCATCGCTTCCATCTCCAACTTTCAGAAGCGTTCGCATACCCCTACAGGCCGCGCAGAGGCTAGCGCGTATCTTTGGCTGCGACAAGATAGTGATTAGAATCAATTGTTAAGACCTCGAATCGGACCTACATCTAAAACGCTGGAAGCATGCCGTTCGTTTATCACAATGTGGTCGATCTGGTTGCGTGTTTTTCGGTCGGGGACAGCCGAATAGCCTGATGAGCATAAACCTAGTGCTAGGAATGACCATGTTTCGGGCGCCGGCAAAGTCAATTAGCCATCGTGGAAACCGAATTGTCCGACTGTGGGTCCATACCATGGCGAAATAATAAAGGTGGCCGCAAGCGAATTCAATTCGACACACACACAAACTTCCTATATTTTGTTTTTGTTTTCCGCACTGGGAATGCCAGACAAACTATCATACCAAAGAAGAGCGAATTCATTGGGAATGTCAAAACAAGACAAACTAATAAAAGAAACGGGAGCAAATGCTAGAAATGTCAAATTTATTTCAGTTAAAATAAATTTTCTTTTCAAAATAATTACAATTTTTTCTGCGGCAATTGCTAACGACCTACACCGAGTGCTAATAAGTTTTCAAATGGGTATCAAAAGATGCGTTTTTGTGCCAGCAATAAGAATTATTTTTTGGAAAAATGTGTGTATGAATGTTTTTTGATTTGAATCCTTAGCATGCGGATATTGTTAAACAACTTGATGGCTAATATGCGGATATTATGCTTTTCATTTCAGTTTCAGTCAACTGGTTCTCTTTTACCGTTGGGAGGCATTGTTTAGCTAAGAAAAAAGTTCAGCAACTGCAATTTTCCATCTACAATCATCATTATTATCTCGTATGACCCCGATAACGGAAGCGTGTTTGCATCTAGCACTTTTCTAGGCAGATTCAATATCACGATTCAAGATGAACGCCAATAACTCACGTGCTTATTGCGCGGATAAACGTTAAATCCTATTTCTATAGTTTTGGCTTATTCTGACAATGGTTTTCCTTTAAACCAAATAAATAAATAATATACAGCTGTGTTCAATATAATAGTTGTGAAATTAAATTTGATGTCGTTTGACGGAATGAGAAGCTTTGTTTTTAATCGTTTTTATTTCAAATGTAGCAAATAACATAACATAAATCACATTAAAAGCAATTTTAAAGTTTACACAAAGTTCAGGAAAGCTAATTAAACTTTAAAAAATGGTCTTAAAAGTCTTTAAATTTTTTGCCAGTATTTCTATAAAATTTTTGAGTATGCTGTTTTGTGGACTAATCAATTTTATTGTGTAAGTCAAAGTTCGCTCAAAAATTTCCCTAAATTTTCAATATTTTTTTGTATGGAAAATAATTCTCAATATCCAGGGGAAATTTTATCTACTTAAATTGAATAAGCGATAAAACGGCGTGCTCAAAAATTTTCTAAATTTTTTAAAAGTTAAATTAACTTAGCTGAACTTTGCGTAATTTTTTAAATTTTTTTGTGTGTGGTTTCGGTTACGAAATTTAGAACAATTATTAAAAGTCGAATGCTGAGTTTATTAAAAAACGAGTTTGAAGAACGCCCTATCTCAAAATGAGTTTTTCCCTACTTGAACGAAAATTTTTATATTTTTGGCTTATATTGGCCGTATTCTGAAATGGAGCGTTTTTGAAAAAAATTCTGAAATACATAGGTGCTTATTAATAATATATTTCCAAATAGGGCCATCTTCCACTAAGCTGACGAAATACAACTATTTTTTATTCCGGAAAACGATATCCAATTAAATTTCACTACTATTTTATTGAACACAACTGTATACATATGTTTGTAAATAGAAGTCATATGTAAACAAAAAGTTAAACCAATTTGACATCCCCAGTGCGTAAGGCGAATTTACATAGGAAGAACAAGCAATCATATGGTCGGACGATGCCACCTTCTATTATTACGCCATGGTCCATACGCACCTCCCTTGCCCACCCTGGCGTTAAAGTCGCCCATCAAGATTTTGATATCGTACCGAGGGCTCATGCATATGTGCGCTCGTAAAATGCCTGCTTTGCCACATCGTCCTTATCCTCCATCGGTGCGTGTGCGTCTTTCTTCCACCACAAATCCAACACCGAAACTGCGATGACTTGCATGGCCACTCCAATAAATGTGGCAAGGTGTTATGGCCACTGTTATTTAAAGTTTGGAAAAAAAATTCCTTGGACTGTTAATACGTGTTGTCGCAGAAAGTAATCCGCTTCTGTCGAAAATGTTCAATAATTTAATATATGTTGAGTTGTCACATGAACACATGATATGCCATCAGCAGTCAGCAGCCATTTCTATCAACAAAAATTATTTGGACAGGTTTCTAAGAATTATTGTGCTATAAAATTGCAGAAATTCTCATATTTGTATGCACATTTCTATCTACGGATGATATAAAACAAGTCGCAACATTGGAAATGCCTTGAGACAGACTAACATAAATACGATAAACCTGTGTTATGGAGGTGGTAATTTCAAACGCGATTAATATTTATTCGACTTAAAAAATGTATGACAACAGTAAGAACTTTAAATTACATTCTTACGCGTTATGAATCGCTAAGCGATGTACCTTAATAAGAATGTTATAAAAACTGAAACGCCAGACACCTTGGCTCAGTCCTGTATTATTTTCACACTAGGGATGCTAATGTTTGAATTTTAAATAAATCGGGATTTCGGGAACTGATTTCACAATTCCTTAAGCCGGGTATTAGTCATGGGGTTCATTTATTGTCTATTCTCCAACTGTTAAGGTTACAAGAATGAAGGAATTGTTTGAGAAACCGCGTCTTAAAATATATATATAGCAAATAAATGGGAAAAAGAGGCGTTGTTTCTTAATTTCATCACAAAGCAAAATCACCTTCAGTTACGAGATGTTTTTATGCAATTTTTAAAATAGATATTAATTTATTTTAACAGAATTTTGAAGAAGCAACAAATATCTACTTATATAAAGGTTAGATACACTACTATTTCGAAAGCAGCCGATTTCTTCTAAGGCTAATTCGTATAGTTCTTATTGGCAAGCTCAGTAGTCTACCAGTAGAGCAACCGAAATATATTCTGTTCCAATTATTAAACACGGACCTCGAACCAGCATAACGAAAAGAATTAACATACGAGTATGTAGTTACATATGTTCAGCACGTAGGCTCTTTGATTGCATAGCCATTCGCATTTATTTTAGCTCCCAACTGCTTACTGACTAATGCCGTTTAACCGTTGGAACCTTGTGCTGATCGTGATGTTACTTTTTGGTGTTTGCAAAGTGTTGCTCAATTGCCATCTCATCAGTATGCCAGTTGAGTGTCAACATGTGAAGCAATGCAAAAGCCAGACACAGTGTCAGCAACGAATGCAAATTTTTTAAAACGTCTTGCTATAATTTAAAAGAATATAAACAAAACTTTTTTAAATGGATATGGAAAGACACATAAACATATAAATATACTCGTACTAGATACTTTAGTTCATGGAATTTAATAACAGCGCGCAACATACAATTTACAATTGCATGAGCTAGATTTAACGTGAGTATTGAAAATATTTCAAAAAAACTTCAGATTTTAAATTATTACTATCGTTTTTTATAAAGGTAGATACTATCCCGACTAGTAGCCGATATTCTGTGATCTAATTTATTCGTTGCTAGTTGAAGCCACTTTGAAATATCGGATAAATATACTCAGCTATCCAAAATTAGAACTACCTGTAAACTATCCGTAAGTGAAACGGTACCGCTATCATGTAAATGTCATGTAATGCACATCGCGGCAATTACCACCAATGTAAAAGTGGACATGTGAAAGCATTCGTGGAAACTGAGTTAGAACTAGTAGTGTCGTCGAATGGTTAAGGCCTAGGCTAGTTCTGAGCTAGCACAATTTTATGCGCGGCACCTTCACACAAAGTTCGCTGGCTCAATATTTTGTTCAACATAGTAATTATATTACAGTTTAAAGTTTATACTTTTAAATCCACTAACTACAATAACTTCCCATGTTTTTCACGTTCTGATCTAAACGTGTTATCATAAAACGTAATGTCAGTTGAATTCATTTAGTGTTAACATTGAGTTCATTCAAATGCAGAACAACGCTCATAAAAGATAAGGACGTATTTAAAATAAAAGACAAGTAAGCAGAAAGCAATGAAGGTAGTATGACTCATAACTAGTCAGCCAAATATGTTTTTGTCCATGCAAACAATAGCGTTATCAGTCAGAATATTTACGTGAAAACTAGTGTTGTTTCTTACAATGTTGGTGTTTTAGTAAAAAGGCATTATTTGTTTTGCATATGCACATACACGACCCTTGCCCTTCAGACCGTTTCCCACCTGCTTTCAATTTACACTTCAAATAATTCGCGACATTTGCGTATCGTACGCGCACTCATTGGGTTTGCGCGATGGTAAGATGAGGGATAGGGGGCGCGATGCTGAGCGCAATTGCTCTTCGACTCCTTGCATTCAAACTGGCTCCTTCCACTCTGGACTCTTCTCTTATGTCGTTTTTGTTGTTGTAGCAGCAATTTGCCTTTTTTTCTGCTGCTTCATTCGCATGTGGACGCACTTCAACGCTAGGTGTTGAATCCTCTATGACATTTGCGCACTCCTGTGCTTCTCGGTCATTTTTGTTTCGTTTGCTGCAAATGTAACGTGCTAAATATTTGATTAAGAATTTTTTTATTATCCCCAATTTGATTGTAGTAGTGGCTTCCACTTTCCATCGTTTGTCAGAAACGGATCCAATAAACATTTGTGGGGGAGTAACACTTAAATGTCTCTTCCCTTTCTGAAACTTCCTTAGATGTTTTGAAAAACTTTTTCCAAAAGTGGTTCTGATGCTATTTTTTCCACAATGAGAGCCTGAGACATTCTTTATGACAGGCCAGCAAGTACTCATTAAACTAAAGCAGCTACTACGTCCACCAGTCTAAAGAAATGAGCAATATTGTTATATATGGGCAAGTCTCAGATAAGGTCCCCCTACAACAAAAATTTAAATGGTTAAAAATAAGAGCTTTTTACTAAAATTATTTAGAAAAACTAACATAATAATATAGTCTGTAGTAATTACAGCTAGATTATGTGGTTTTTATGAAGCTGGTGACGGCATGCTGAGAGATAAGTAGAAAAAGCTGATGTGCAACTGATTACTTCTTGAAAGCAGTAATACTGGAAGCCTGAACCATAAGTTGCAAACAAAATGCTTCCAAACGAAGCAATAAATATTATATTAGATGATTTTGACAGTTAATATGTTCTTGTGTTGGAATTACTATATGTAATCTTTATTACAAAAGTGGTGGAAAAATTTGTCGCGTCCGTTATATCGCGTCCGTTACAGGACTTTGGTTTATTATTCGATGTTTTGAAAACATATTTCAGATTTCGTAAATCTTCGAAGGAAGGGTCTTCTTTGACCTTTAATCTCTTATTTAAGGAATATAAATGTTCCCCTAAACTTCGCTAAGTTTTACGTACTTTCACAAGCATTAAAAAATTACTTCCATTTCTTGTCGCGTCCGAACAGCATTATATATGGATACATATATATACATAAGTTGTTAAATGTTAAGGGCCCAAAAAATTTGTATGGAATGAAGCATTGTGGTTGTGCTTTGAAAACATTATGATATCCCCTAATTCTGCTGCTTATGATTCATTTTATCCAGGGTTAAATGCGTACGAATGTCCCGTCCGTTACACAGGACTTACCCATATCAAACAAAAAATTTCGAACTTTAACTTTCTTCACATAATTCTGTACCAAAATAGTGAATAATTTCTCTACTGGTACCACACTATTCCCTCTATCGAAGAACATAGCTCATTAGCGATCCCCAGAATTTGTTTTAATGATGTATGTATACTTAATACAGTGATTTTACTGCAATCTACAGTTGCTCGATTTTTCGACATTTGTGAATCACTCAAAGCGAAAAGTCAGGTCTTTTAATAAAACAGCGCTAGCTTTACTACCAAATATCACGAGAAAATTCTTGACAATCGCAGAAAGAATTTAGGAACACTCAGAAAATACAAAATACCAGAGGGGCTCGAAACCCCAGACATCCTACTGCATGCTTTCCTGCTGGTTATGTATGTCTGCATGCCAAGTGGTACGGTGGATTAAAAGGAGCTGAAAGTGTTTGAAATGCTTTCGATGTTTTATTTGTTAGTGCTTTTATTTTAAGACTTTTTTTTTGCTGCGTTTGTTTTGAAGCCCACTTATTTATTTGCTTTTTGTTTTCTCTGTCTTTTTCACAACACACTTTGGTGTGGAATTTTAATGAGCTTGCAAATGCTTTTTGACAAAATTCTTTATTTCGTGCCGCAGCACTGGATTACTCGCGACAGTTCATGTTGTTTTTGTTGGGAATTTGGCAAAGAAACACCTTGTTTTTCGATGCGCTAAAAGCAAATACTCGTAGAAACGCATAAATATTTATGTATGTATGTATGTGTTTTCTTGTTAGTGTGTACTTTTGTGGCAGCGGATATGCAACTCCAAGGTTAATTTGTGCTTATGTATTTGTTTACACCTCTTGTGATGTTCCGAAAGAGTATTTGCTTTTAGATTTGCGTTATTTGTTTGTGTTGTCTTGATTTTTGTACATTTCCCCAGTTGAAAAGATGCGCCCCAAAAACGTTTCAAATGTGCATCTGCGGAAACGATATTCGCACTCCACGCTTTGAAAATCATCAAATAACAGTTTACTCCGGGTCTATTTAGGGGATCGCAATTTCGTGGATCTTCTTGATCTGGCGTGGCGTGCCGTAGAGAGTTGGAGGTTCTGTTGGCCAAATCAAGTGTGCTTTAAGCACATGTGTACAAAGTCGGCGGGGCCCCCACAGGATGACAAAACTTTCCAAAAAAATACATATTAAATGTGAATTGAGGTAAAGGTTGATTTTTCCAAAGCTTCAACCACTTCTTTTTTTAGTTTTTTACTCCAAAGGAAAATACGGAGAGTCTGTTAAATTACATGTACATAGCATGCACATGAAACGCTCATCTTTTACTTGCGCTAAACGTATTTTTTGTTGGGTTTTTAAATATTTGCATATACATACATACGTATGTACATATGTAAGCATTGTATTTATTTTTATACTCTTGTCACATTGCTGAAATCGCATTTGTTTAGCCAACACCTGATTTTAATGTTAAATATGTGTTTTCACACTACAACCATTCATACATTTGAAAGTCTCTGTGCACATATATATGTACATATGTATATTAACCATTCACTTGAAAACAAACACGTACTTAACATGCCAAAGTTTTAATGATTAAGATATTTCAAGTGTACGTTTTTGTAAAATAAGAATGTTTTTAATATGTTATTAATGAATTTTTTCCAATCTAAAGTTTCCGAATTTCTTTTAAAATATTTCAATACTCGCTGAAGCAGCTTGCTGTTGCAAAATATGCACAAGCAGTACTCCATAGGCTTCATACAAGGATTTGCAGATGCTGAATAGAAAAGTTTTTGAAACCATCTATAGCCTATGTACCGTTGCGTTTGTTTTTATACCCACCTCTCCTGGTACACAGGATAATTTAGCTTTGTCGTGATAGTTAAGGATTTCCTTGCTTCAATCTTTTATAGGCGCCCAAAGTATTCAACCGTGAGCTTACTCTACACGCCCAAAGTATACGCGTAGTTCATATTATGTTATTAACAGTCGAAGTTTTGTTTGTGTTTTTTTTTTAGTTAACTCATGTGTGGGCGGTGCCACACCCCTTTTAGGAAAGCATGGACTTGGCGTGTTCGATATAATTTCTAATACTGATAAATGGGATATAAGGAAGTCTACATCTATTCCGATACCAGTGAGCTTTTGTATAGCAAGCAACAACGCTCTGCTCCCGACATTTATTTAAAGACCTAACTTCGAGCTGGTTCCATTGCTTGTGCAAGCCAAGAACGGTGTAAGAATTGAGTCTGGCTTTACGGAGACATCGACATAGCAGCTGTTATGGAAAGTAATGAACTCCAGCCCACTACCGTTGGGAGTAGAGGGGTAGTGAGGCCTCTACTGAGATGGGATGACCTAATAGAGAAGATTTGTCATCCCTAGTTGCCTCAAATTGGATCTGCTTGATGTATGTATAAAACCTACCCTTTCAATATGGTTTTTTTGTTTAAGGTTACAAGATACGTAATGGTGAAACCTTATTGGTAGTGGTACAAATAATATATGCTTGAGTGGATTTTAGGATATTATTTCTAGGAAGTGAGAAAATGTCCTGGGAAAACATTGTCCCATCCGTAATAAACTGTGGGACACAGTTGTCACAATAATAAGGATGAACATAAACTGTTAAATTAGACATTGAAAGATATTTCTATTTATTGAATTCAGGAAGGATCTTATTCTATGATCACAAATAGTATTTTGAATAAAATTTGAAGTATATGAAATTAATTTGTATGGTAGTTGGCGAAGCAGTCCTTCCATAAAGGTATATTACAAGAAGCGCCAATAGTTTTGGTACGTCGTTCTTTTCCTTTATCGGTACAGCTTCTGCAACGACGTCGTGTATTCCCTTCTATTGAAAGAAGCTCTCCAACTCCTGACAATAATTTCGAGCTATGAGAAGGTCGGCCGCTTGTTCTTCGACGTTTAACCGTTGCTCGATCTTTTCCATAAGCCAATAGTTGCTCCGATAACTGGACGAGAAAAGAAATCAGTGGAGTCTTTATATGCCGAATTTCTTGAAAAAGAATCCAAGAATTAGACACGCAAACCATAAGAAGCTTTTGAAAAACTCTTTTCCACCAATTTCCCGATTTTCTATTTGCATCGTAGAACGATGAAAATTGATCAGATAGATCTACCCCGCCCATATATTTATTATGGAACGCAATAGCTTCAGGGCATGTAACTTGCATTTTCTCCCCTTGTCTATTGGTCCTTGTCAGAATGGCAGTTACTGATTAGTGGAACTTCTTTGGTGTATTGCCACTTACAAACCAAATATCCGTTGCTGTTAAATTTGAAAAGATAGTCTCCCCTATTCAGTTTTAGTTCATCAATATTTGGTGGTATTTTTCTGTTTCTCATAACTGTGCCTACTAAACTATACCCCAAAGTCTGCGCTAAGTGCACGGTAGTGAAGGAGCGATCGCAGCAGATAACGGGCATGGGATTCGACATTGTCGAACACAGAATCCCACCTCTTCATTTTTCCAATCAATAATAAACAGATTATCTTTTATTCACTTTTTTTTACCCACTGACCCGACACGTGCTACAACCGAACTACGACTGAAAAGCACGCATAAACAAATCATCAAACATAACGAGACCATAACGAGCGCAATTGATTGATAGACAAGTACACAACTGGTGGGAAGCAAATATATAGCGATTTGTAGAAATATTTTAATTTTAGTGAAACTAAAGCACTCGGTGGGACGTATGTGTCCCGTAAGTATTGAAAGGGTTAAATAAGTAAAAGCCTTGGCCTGCAAGTTTTGCATTCGTACTTATAGCATATCAACTATCTACAAAACGTCATTAAAATGCGTCAAATCATATTTTACGTTCCACGTTCCAATTAAGGAACGGTCTTTGGGATTAAATCACATCGGTGTATAAACTCTTATAATCATCAGTTGAGACGTTTCAGATAGTAGTGGATAGATACCTCACACTCGTGAAGTTATAACAATAATCATAGCTTTTATTGTAGTTTTGAGCTGGGCATCCTGTTGTTCAAGCACAGTCTCAGAGGCCACCGAGAAGGCACTGCTAGAAAAAATAAAATTTCTATCGCTATATGACTTGAGCCGCAGTGAAGCTACCGAAAATTTGTTAATAGGCGAAGTAAAAAAATGCTCAAGAAAATGCTGTTGGCGTCTAGACGCATCGCTTACTTGGGAATGTGGCACGTTGTGTAGAAGCTAAAAACAACAATACCAAAGCAGCATTTTTTACTATCAATTATCTTCAACTGAAAACGAAAACAGAGTAAAGAAAAGAGGAGAAGAGCCAACCCTGAAAAATAGAAAAACGCGTGTTAGGTTTTACATTAAAAATTCTGGGTTTGCCGCCGTAGTAGCAGCTGCCACAAGATACATGTGGCATACCACACAAACAACTTGATGTAGCAAGGAAAAACTTACACGGCAACTGTCGAAAGGAATTTAGCGCCAATAAATTAAGAAGCTAAACTTTGAACTTGTAACACAGAGGCACACAAGGACTGACACAACATATGTTAGATAAGGCGTGCTTACGCGAGTAAATGCATTCCTTCTTTTTAGCGAGTAATGCTTATATGGCAAAAGAAGACTTTCTCACATTTGTCAGCATTAAAGTGTGAGCGAGAAAGTGAGCTTAAAGGGCAGCATACGCTTACATACATGCTATGAAACCGACAATAACACCAAGAGGTGCGACATTGAGTGACAATTCCATTGTCATTGCCATTACCACCAGCGAGTGCATGCCTGCCACCTGTGCGACGCCACACACCAACAATGCCAATGATGCCGTTGATGATGCGAAATGTGTCGGTGTTGACGTAATCGAAAGGGCGGGTATGAATGGGCAATGAGACGATAATGACTCGGCAAGTTCTGCAAAAAAATTCCAATTTCAATTTCGTCTGCGGTATTTAGACGTTTTTGTTAGCATTTTTTTTGTTGCTACTACTGGTAAGAATTTTTTCTTAGCAAACTGCAGTGTCGCAACTTTGTGCCGCCAGTATCAGTACAGATCATCTGCATTGTTTCTGTCGTCGAGTTTCGATTTCGTTGATGCTTGACTTGCGATTTCACACGCAGACGCGCCACCGCATTTTTGTGCAAGACTAAGTTCAAAGATGTTGCGCCCTAGCCATTCCTCTCTTTTGACGGCAAATTACCTGTATGTATGCTGGCAGATTGGATTCCGCTGCTATCGACTACTTGTTGGAACTCTTTGGTCATCCTTTTATGCAGTGGCATTTGCGACACATGCAACAAATTCCTGCCATGTGGCGCGTTACGTGAATCTCTGCGACGCACATATCCTTACTTACGTACATACCCAGTAGGAAAAATTCAGGCTTGTGGATACAATTAGTTTAAGGGTCTATCATAGAAGTAGGTAATATAACCATATTCCCCTAGAACAGACTGACCAAATTACAAAGAAATATAATTGAGAGCGTAAGATACGGAGACAATCTTTCTTTGATGTTGACCAAGCCAAATGTTGCAAAGTTAGAGCAACGAAATTTCAGGAAGAGTTTTTTAGTCGCATCCTACTACAGACATCTTTTAGCAAAAAGCCACATCACTGAAAACGAGTGTATGAAATAAAACCGCGCAACGCAAAAATTCTCAGTTTGTCGGGTTTTCCACTACAAATTGCTCAATTTAAAAAAAAAAAAAATCGATTCTTTTAATCATTTTCCGATCCGAAATGAAAGGCAGTTAAATGACCATTTAAAGAAAGAAAATAACCATAAAAATATCAAACCTTTCTCTTGACTGTAGTAATTCTCAAAATATAAACGGTCTGGCGTCACGTAATTTACTGCATACTTGTAGGCGCCAAACGCTTACAACAGTTTCAGTGATCAAAAGACATTCTGTGCGTTCACAATCGTTTTTTTTAAGAAAAATAATATCGTTCCTATTTTTAGCAGTTTTTATGAAAGGAATTTCAGCCCCATTCGCAAAACCTCTCATAATTGACTCAAATCGACCAATTACGAGTCAAGGCTATATCTTCTTACAAAGGGGGTAACATATCGACAGCCACACTGCAAAACCCCGTAAGTCACTATTTTTCCAAAAATAAGGTTCTGAGCCTTTCCCACAGAACGTGATATTTCGCACATTAAAATGCAGTCATAATCGGGTTACAACTTCCCGTTTCTTACCAGTGGTGAAATGTAATAACCGTCGCTCATATACATACATATGTTACGAGTATAATTATCACAGTTTTTTCCCTCTCCTGAGAACTTTTTGGTTTTGAACATACAGGGTTTTGCAGTGTGGCTGTCGATATTCTCTCTGTTGGATTTCGTAAAACGTTTGATATTAATAATATATGTACATACATACATATGCTAGCTCTACGGAGTTCAATGGTGAAGTTTACGTGGTTACGATTTGTAGGTTTGAATTTGTATGGGAGGTGCACCCAGGAAAGAAATTTCTTTCACATCGTGATACACAGTAACAACCTGATTTATTAATTTTGGCTACAAATGGTTTAACGCCAATCCGAAATAATATACAAGATGATTAATATGTATTAAACTCACGTTCGGTTTATTGAAGGTGAAGAAATTAGGTGACAAGCGGCATGACGTGTTGTTCGTTAATGTTATGACTTGTATATGTAGTGGATCGGTAAGTACGCACATAATTAAGTATTAACTATTCAAAAGTAAATTTCATTGGTTTTATTAAGAACAAACATTTAAGCAAAGGTGTAACTGCTGTTAATTTTGTACATTTTGTGCCTACATGGCTAAAAATTTGACCCTAGGGCTGACATTTTTTTACTACATATTAGCACTATAAAGCTTTGAATATGTGTATGTATGTTTGTGCCAAATAAGTATAAGGTTTCAAGCAGTTTAAGAGATAAAGTACATAGTACAAGTAACTAAAGTAGCGCAAGTTTACATCGAATTTGAAAGTACAATTAGGTACTGGTACTTACTTTTTAGGGTTTGCTATTTATATGAACAAACAAAATTTGATACAAAATTGAAAACAGTCAAATAAAGAGATTTCAATTTTAAACAAAAATATCTTACCAATAAAAAAACTGTACTTATAGTTTATGTAAAAACCAATTTCAGATTATTTAACTTTTTATTCAGTTAGGTTTTCATTCTAAACAAAAACAAATTTCGTGTTCCAGTAGGCAGGTAATTGAGGGGTTAAAACCAATGAATAGTTTAAAATTCAAGCCCTAAGTTTTGACCGTGTATATTTGTTGAAAATCATTTCAAATGTCAAAGACCCGAATGCACTGTGACTGATCATAGCTTTGTATGGATGTAGTGTGCCAACTCATATAAAATTGTTAGCTGGTATCCGTAAATATGCACATTTGATCGCTTTATTGTTCTTTACGTCGCCGCTTTGTCTTCAAAAGGCGAATTAAGTGTGCGTAATGAATGCAATGATTTTAATAAAATTCATGTCATGTTTGCATTACAAATTGTTCACTTGTAATCGGCTCAATCGAAAGGGATCAAGGCGTATCAAATGAAATAATATTCACTGCAATGTCTCATATGCATTTGTTATACTAATTTTTACACGTGTACATACACACACGTCTGGATAATTTAATAATAATGGCGCATATTCATAGTCAGTCATCTAAGCTGCAACTAGTTAAGTTGGAACTTAAATTTAGGTACCAACTTAGAAGATGCTTCTATTCATAGTCGCATCTCAGACTTCTGCTAATTAGTTTCGACTTAGTTGTAGTTATCGATATCATAATGCAAAACAAACAAACACATACCTAGTTTGTTTACATAAAATATCGATTTGCTGCACATTTCGGCCCAAAAATCGTAATGTACAAAGTACTTGAAGAGATAAGGGAACAGGCAACCCTCGGTTATTATTTGTGGAATCCCTTTTCAACATGTTGATGATAAATTGTGCTGTGGCTTTGTCGAATCTGTAGCGTGCATAAAACTCGTCATCTTCAAGTTCAAATGGATCACTTCGAACTTTGTATGTTTTCCTCTTTCTAATTATCTCCATATCTTCCAAAATTTCGAAATCCCGCTCAATGTGCTCCATATTTTCTTTAAATTAAATTTTTTTCGTTGAGATCATAAAATATTTTCCACTAGTTAGGACTTAGTTCATGCTGCAGTCGAAACTAAGTTTTAGTTGACAACTAAGCAAGAAAAGTCTAAACTAAACCGACTATGAATAACTTTAGTTACAACTTAAAATAGTTTCGACTTAAGTGTCAACTAAAGGCGACTATGAATACGCGCCAATAACACTAAAACGATACGAAGTACGTACATATGTATGTATATTAGGTTGTTTCAGTTTTCAGTTTTTTCAAAATTCTGGTTCTTTATAGAAAATGAATAATCAAGAACTTAACACAATGCGTCTTGCGTAAGCTCCTTCAAAACTGCTACAGCTTGGTGACGAATAACTATTAGATACTCACATTTTTTTAAATAAAAAAAAAACATATTTATTATTTTTATTTTATTAATTATTTTGATGCGTTTTTAATCACAAAACGTTTTGGGAAAGTACGACTTCGTTGGGGATTTCATTCCGTATCTTCTGAGAGCGTCATTTCAATTGTTCCATCTTAAGCTGCTTTATGTTCTTCATTTTATCCAGCATGAAGCCCCATATGCAGTAATCCAGTGGGTTCAGATCTGGTAAAGACATTCGAACAATATTTTTTTTATGAGTTGGAGCAGAATCCTATTAGAGCCTCTTCCAAATAGAAAGCAGAGTTAATTTTTACGCCTTTTTCCTTAAAAATTAGGGGAAGTTTGTCTTTTTTCGCAATCGTACCCCATACCATAACCGAAGAAACATTTTGATATCGCTCAATTGCTTTTTATTTTTGGCGATATCGGCCATACTTGCTACATATACATATGTAGGTTACCATTCTAAACGTTATGGCTATCTTGCATCTTAAAATCTTTATTGATCACATTATGAATCGTTGGAGACACTCATATCTCTGCCGATCTTTCTTGCCGAAATTGCACAGTTTCTACGCATGTATGTATGTATGTATTTTCTCTTGTACTTTCTAACAGTGGGTTAACGGCTGGTCTTGTTTTGCGATTTGGAAGCTCCCAGTTTTTTTATACCTCGCAATGGTTCGATAAACAAACATTTTGTTAACCTTAAGCTTTTTGAGTGAGTTGAAAATTTCATTTGACTTCTAGCCCTGCGTTGTTCGTCACCACGCTGTACTTGCCACAGGCATTCCGTGTGATAAGCGGATACTTGATAATACCTATGGCGACCTAATAAGCACCTCTTTTCTCTTTAATCTTAAAAAGGCTGCCGTTCGAAATCTTTCAGCTTATTCAGTTTAGCTCCTGAGATGATTGTTGATGGATTCCGTTCGAGATCTATATCTACATAGAAAGAATTCGGTGTTCAAATTTAATGCTTGCTCTTACTGATCGGTACATCGTTTCCAGATTTTAAGTTTACTGGCAGATGCTGAGATGATCGGTGCTCTGATTATGATGATATGTGCCTTAAAACATCTATCTGGGGCATAAGTTGGGCCAGAGTGTCTCTGACATCTCGGATGGTCTTGGCGCCTTCTACATCTATCTTACTTCATATTCACGATCGTGGTCTAGCTTGTGAATTAAGTCCCTAAATAATAATCTAAATGTATTGAGGGGTAGCGGATCAATGCCCCTCTGCTGTTGTCTTAACTTAATGGAGTACGGAGAAATTAGAGTGTAGTGCTTAGGAAAACCGTGACACACTCCTAGTTTACAAAAAATTTCAAAAATGGAAGTCAGGTATAATCGTTGAATATTTAGTCGTAAATCGGATCCGTACCGAAAACTATGTAATTGTGTAAACCTCGTAAACTTGCATGAAGAAATATTACATGCCATGTATTCAGTTGTTGCTGCATTGCATATCACTCCCTATCTTGCATTTCTTGTTTTCTACAAAAGTGGTTAGCTCCAACGTTTCAGAGCAAGGGTTCATCGCACAAATCGCGAAATGAAATAGCTATTAAGTGTGCCTGAATTTTATAGATTTCTTAGTTTTTATATTTAGACATATGTACTTACATATACTTCTATGCACGTATGTATGTATGTAAGTACGGCAGGTAGCCGCCCATAACATTTCATCACGTCCTTCTAAGGTGGTTACTGCTGACAGCCGTCACACATTTCATTTCGTTTGAGGAACAAAGATCAAAAAAGGGAAGAAAGAGAATTCCCTTCTATTTATGATGGCAGCAGCAGTTCTTCGTCTTCATGGATGTGTTAATTTGAGAATTTTCTCGTAAGGAGCGCATAGGTGCTTACATCAAAATGGCATAGATACTACATCTTAACCACTTTATGTATGTATGTACTTCGTGTGAATTAAGTGCAGCTATGCTGTGGTGTACACTGGTTTTATTGCCTTGCACATCTACCCTTTATTCGAGTAATTTCTTTTATTTTTTATGCTTTTTCTACAAATTTTATTTAATGTTTTAGTTGGCTATAATTGGAAAATTTCTTTAATTATTGCAGAGGTCACCATTTGAACTTTTTCCGTTACCAAGAAATCAAGATTGCATTGCCCCGTAGTACTAGCCACTATTGGGCCTTTGCCCCTTTCGTGCGTCACAAATGTCTTCTTTATTAGTAATGATGGAACTTATGTATGTGTGTACCTATGTATCGGCTCTTATGGGGACTAACAGCAATTCTAAATTAAGGTGTTTTAAACAGACTTTGAGAACTGTTTGATGTGAAGCATATAAAATCTCCTTCTGGGAAAATAGTTTAACTGCATTTTTGAGTGGAAAGCTTCTTGAAGGATAGGCAAAAAAATCGGCCGACTAAACAAATCCAATCCGATGGGTCAACTTCTTCTGCTTCTGAAACTATGTAGTGAAAATCTCACAGGAGATTAAAATTTATTGCTTGGTTGTGCTAGTGCTGCTAGATTTTATTAACGTTAATAGCTAAAATTTTGTGTGCTCAATTTCCCTCTCAGACCAAAGTTGCACTTCGTAATTCCGTAGGTAAAAACTGCTAACTCTGTTCAGTAGAATTCTTCAGTGGAACATCTGAATTGAATGATAACTACACTCAACTACAAAATGTATTTAGTTAGCAGCTTTTAATAATCTTTTTGAAATTATATTTTTTTTAGTAAATTGTAATGTGCTAAAGTCTTCGACTTTTCCATCGGTATTACAAAGTCACTTTGAGAGACGATAGTGTTTCCGAACTTTTTTCAATCTCTCCGAGCGTGGCGGTGCAGCAAGCGTATCACAACATCTTTCAAAGAGTTATTTAATGCATCTAACATACACCTGTTGGCACAAAATATCTTTAAAAGACAGCTGTGTCACATTTAATGCCAGTAAGAAGCTCGTTAAAGGCGGCAGTAGGAACTCTTTGTTAATTACTTAGTCCGACTGATAATTGGGTGAAAATGTCTACTGTGTTTAGAAGCCTTCGAACTGAGTAAGTTCAACGGATTATTAGATCTCACCACAAAGAAGTGAAGTCGGAACTTCTACAACTTAGTAGTGGAACAAAAGTCCTTTAATGAAGCTGTAACTACAAAATAAACAAAAGTTAGGTCCTACAATCTGTAGAAACCAGAAGCAGTTAAACAGTTAGTTGGTTTGAAAGATATTCATGCTAAATTGCATAGTTGGGCACTTTGCGCTGCTATTAAAGATGCACCAAAAATGTTGTTGTAAATAAGAATACATATAGTTTCATGGAAAATTTATAAGAAATAATGCCGAAAAATAATGTGAAAAGTTAAAATTTGAACTGTTTTTGAAGATTATTGAACAACAAGCTTAATATCAGTACAAAAACTGAGTCTAAGTTCGTGTGCTACCGAGCAATATATCGTACTCAGCTGCACAGCTATTTTTTCTTTTATTCGAGCCATTTCTATTTACATAGATATGTACATATATACAATTCATGGTGTAATAATTAAAGGTGTTCTTGGTTCGCAACTTCTCGCTCTAACGCCGCCATCTTGAACGGCCTTACCAATTACAATGTTGTCGCTTGAGAAAACTACTTTTTGTTTCAGAGGAAATTGCGTAGCAAAATCACTGAAAACCATACAACCCATTTTTTTTCCTCAATTTGTTTTGATTTGACTTTCTTGTACAATATGTACTGTCATTTCTGTGTGAATTTTTAAAATATTTCAACGCAGCAATTTTATTTTGAGCAGAAAATTGGATTTCCAGCTTGAAACAAAGGTAAAACTATTGACAAACTATTGACTTGCAAAAACATTCAGGTAAGGATTAAGTTGGTCAATGTACATATGTATATTATACTTAATAATAGTGATTTTATTGTTAAAAATCGATTAAGGTGTACAAGTATACTTGCAGTCCGTTGCTGTTTACTGGTGCATTCCTAGTAGGAATTTCCTACCTATACGTATTCAAGTGAGGGGGTATTGCATAGATAACGACATTATTATGATAATAATGACCTTTCGTGTTCTTTAACAGGTGTACACTTGTAGGCGAACCAATACCTTCGAAAACCTTTATTAGATACGTACATATGTAAGTAGATACTACATATTTCGAATTATAATCCACTATACCACGAAATCGAATATTCATATCACTCTTGACAGTATGGATTACAGGATTCGGAACAAATGCAGAATAGCTCCAACTCCCAAATTTAAAAAAAAATGGTGAGGATTGATAGATATCATTGAGGTGAGTATAAATATATAACTTTTTTTTGGTGCAAACAACAACAACAAAAGTTATAGAAGGTCAAAGTTCATATAAAGCATTTCTTAAAATCCAAATTTCTAAAAAACTAACGAACCGTTTTCAAAAAAATTGATGTTGTTTGATAGGTATATAAATTACCTTTAATTTGATATACATACATATGTTTTACGTGATCATTAGGTAATACTTTCCATCCAACGTCAAGTGTTAATACACGTCCAAAAATCTCGAGAGACGTATCAAAAGGCGCGTCTTGACCTCCGTAACAATAATCCGGAGGGGGAAAAGCAATATTTTGTTTCTGTTAAAAGTTATTAGTTAAAAACCGAAAATAGACGCGGGTTAGATCCCCAATTCGGGGCCCGATCCACGTTTTTTATGTGCAGAACACCTTTCCGCGTAGGTGGCCTTCGGCCGCGCTTCAAAAAATAACCCTGGGCTACGCCATTCCAACTCCGGGTGTGTGCCATAGTCGTGGCTACCGCCACGGTGATGTCCTTCCGCGTGCCACGTTTCCCACTCTTTTCTCACAGGGTAATTTGTGATTACAACCACATGAAAATGACAGAAAAATTGTGAACTTTAACTGCAAATATTTCGCAAAATTCTATAAATATCGGATTTCCCCCTCCAGATTATTGTTACGGTGGTGAAGACGCGTCTATTGATACCTCTACCTAGATTTTTGGACGTGTATTAACACTTGACGTTGGATGGAAAGTATTTCCGCAACTTTGATTGCAAATATCTCTTCACAGAAATAAAATTTTTAATTTCCGCTTTCGGATTCTTAATCTACTCGTCAATACGCGTCTTTTGATGCCCCACTTTCCCCTTTTGGACCACTACTACCACAAGCTTTAAATAAACTTTGACCCTTAATAACTCTCGTTGTTGTTGTTTGCACCAAAAAAAATTTATATATTTATACTCACCTCAATGATATCTATCAATTCTCACCATTTTTTTTTTAATTTGGGAGTTGGAGCTATTCTGCATTTATACCCAGGGGGGTTACTCTGTATCGCGATTCGAAAGAAAATTTTTTAGCATTTGCTTCAATCTCACTCTGTAACTCGACGATCGCAACGCAAATTGACAGTTTCGAATTTGATTTTTCCCCCTTTCGAATTTTTTTTCCCTCTCGAATTCGTTGCACTCTGTATTGCGAAAGCGAATGTCAAATGCTTTGTATTTTCGAATTTTCTTTGCTACAACTAAACGCAGTCGCACCGCTACAAAATGTAAGTATTTCACAAAATTGTGTATATTGAAATGAATATTTATGTTTATTTACACTATTATTAATATAAAATAATATTGTTAATCTTTTTAGGGAAAAATCAAGATCGAAATTCACGCAACAAAAACAATTTGAACTGCTTGTGGAATTCATGCAGGCGCATCCCGATTTGTCGAACGGATTGTTAAAGTCTGCAAACGGGAGAAATGTTGCGACAAATCTGTGGAAGAAGGTGGCATCCCAGCTGAATGCAGCTGGTCCACCAATGCGCGATGTTGCTGGTTGGAAAAAGGTATGTTATATCGATTCCTAACCGCAATTTTGGAGTAACCAACAAAAATCTGTGAAAATGCATTTGTTGGCAAATATGGGTAACTGTGTTAGTTTTGAATCATCTCACAAAATTGCAAATTTGCATATATTTTTGTTGGTTACACCAAAATCGTTGATAGGGCTCGATATTATATGCAAACCTCGGTAGACATTTATGTGCATAGTTAAATGCAATATCTATTTTTAGGTTTGGGCTGACTATAAGGTGCACCTTAAGGCGAAAATGCGGCGCAACACGCAAAGCGTTTCCGGGACTGGTGGTGGCCCCTCTACGTTTGTAAATTCTCACGGACTTAAGACTTACACCTTATTATACTGAAATTGAATGGCCTACAAATCTGCATACTCAAAATTTTTTTTAAAATTCTGAGGTCAAAGTTGAAAATTTCCATGAAAATTCGTCGAAATTTTGCAAATTTTTCACAAATTTTTAAAAAATAGTTTAAAGTGTATGTGTTAGATTATGAGGAGCTGTCTTAAAAGAACTTAGTTAAAATAAATTTGTTGAAGCCAAAAATGGTGATAGCTGCGAAAAAGGGCTGCATACTTACTTTTGCGATAGACTGTATTTATTTATAAACATACAAAAGACTGTACCTACCTGTATAAAAGACTGTACCTATTGAATTAATACTACGTTAATTTATTGAAGTGAAATTAATTTTGATTTAGTTGAATGTTTTTATGTTTAATATACATTTTTTCCTTTTTTTATTAATAATAATATATATGTTTACGTATTTGTTTTATGTTGATGAAATGTGATTTTAATTTAACTAAATATATATATATATATATACCTATGTACATTTAAAGGTATTTTAAGAAAATAAATTGAAAAATATTTTCAAAATACTTGAACAATTCATATATTTTATTTCTTCAGTTTGTGTTGCTCGAATTAACCATATTATTCTTAATTTGTTCCCTAATGTTTTTGGCGATATTTGACAAATTTAGGCTTTCGTGTGAATCGACATTGGCACTTGAAGCCTCATTTCGTTCGCGAACAATGTTTGTAGGATCTTCCACCTTGTATAAAATGCAAATATTATGCAAAGCACAGCATACGTTTAATATTTGAACGTCTTTTTCGGGCGTATAATGCAGCTCTCTTGCAGCTAAGAGACATCTAAACCTGCCTTTTAACACTCCAAAAGTGCGTTCGATTAACGATCTTCCCTTGCAAAAATGATCATTAAAAAAAAGTTCGTCGGAGTTCTCTGCTGCGTTTCTGTATGGTGTTAACAGCCATGGCTCGAGGGGATATCCAGAGTCTCCTATAATAAAAAAAAAGTTTGTGGTTAGAAAAACTGCGAAAGAAGCAAATCCTCAGGCGAAATAACTTGAGTATGTCAATCTTACCAAGAATTCTCACTCCTCTGTCTCCATTTTCAAAATTCGCTTGTAAGCATCCACGCTCTGTAGATAGGCTCCAGACGTGGGAATCATGCGAAGCACCTCCAAACCTCCCATCTACTGCCCTTATTCTCATTTTGTGGTCACAAATCTAAAATATATACATATGTAGTTGTATTTAAATGTGTATTTATGAATACAGTATCACTCTTACCACCATTGCATTAACGCTATGCTTGAGCTTCCGATTAAAATACAAATGCTCGTCTCGCGCCGGTCGTACCAATTGGATGTGAGTTCCATCGACCGCACCAATCACTCCTGGAATTCCGCAAGCCGAATAGAAACTTCTATTTGCTTCAATTTTTTCCGCTTCAGACAATGGAAACTCAATATGTTTTCCACATAGCACCTTTTCAATGGCCCTACACACCTCGAACATGCAACGGGAAACTGTTTGCTGAGCCAAACCCGTGTGGCGATCTTGACCAATCAAGTGTTGATACGCCCCCTGGCCAAGAAACTTTAATGTGCTCGACAGCTTCAAAATATTTGGAACAGCTGTTGATCTTTTTGGGTTCTTGAGTTCGCCGTTTATGCTATCAAGCACATATAAAAATGCATCTTTATTTAGCCGAAAATTTTGAACAAAACTAAACACAAAAAATAAACTTTCTATGGTTCACAAAGTTGCAAATTCACAGATTTTGCATACCTACCTTTTATCACTTAGGCTCATTATATTGGAGTTATCACGAATAATTCTCCTTTCAATCCGCTCCTCATTTCTGTCATCCCACAGTGCCACCGAATCCATTTTATACACTTTTTTTTACGATTTTAAATCTTTATTTCATAATTGAAACTATCAAATTATTTTTTTATTTGTTTTGCTCTTACATTCGTTGATATTTTTGGCAGTAATGCCTACCTAAACATGAAAAGAGCCAAAAGCGAAAGCAAGCAACATTGTTCGCAATGCTATAGCAATACAGAGTACCAATTGCTTATCGAATAGCATTTGACTTTCGCATCGCATTCATTTTCGAATCGCGATACAGAGTAACCCCCCAGGATTCGTAGCTACATGTATACATCTTACTCTACACCACACAATATCCAGAATACAGCCTGAATTAACAACATAAAATTAAGAAGTTTGAGAGTAGGCATGTTGAAATGAATAACTTACAAACTAGAATATCGTTTAACGAAATAAACTTCAACTATGTAATAAGAGAGAAAACTAAAGGAAAACAGTTAAAAGTTTAAGAATTTTTAAAAACGTAATAGGATCGCAAATAAGTAAATTATTTTATTGTGATAATCTAAAATTAAAATAAAAGGTTTGGGAAGATGGGGGAAAACCAAAAAAAAAAATATATTGATAAGAAGAAAATTTAAGAAATACAATTTTAGTGAATTAACTATGCGCTTTAATTTAAAAAAAAAAAAAGAATTTAAGAAAGGTTTAACAAATATGTATACATAAACATTGTTACGGCGGCTTGATACTTGGTGTGTCGACAGCCAAGTTATAAGCGCTCGTAATAAATTGCAGGAAGGGGGGAGAAATAAAAAACTCGTTAGTTCATATATAAATACAATGGTGGTAATGTTTATTTACATGAATGATCAACGAATTAAAAGGTGTAAGTGGTTAATTTAGAATAGAATTAAATTCAGTAAAAGGGGATTGTGGATCAAACTAAGTGATCTGTATTATACAAAGACTTACCTCACGGGAGTTGGCGGCGGGCGGTTTTCTCGACGTTCGAAAAAGAAGTGGCAGAGCTACTATTAATTTAGTTCGTCGCACCCGCCGAATGCTAGCTCTCGCTATTATCCGGCCGGGTGCACGGTTATCGGTTTAAACCGAGATACATTGGAAGAAAGCTCTGCACATTAGGGTGTGCCGTAATATTTAGGCCGGTGGCCTAAACAAACATAAAATCTAATTTAACTTTATAATAAAACTAGCATTAATACACATATATTTTAATAACACTTGAAAAACAACAGTACCTAAAATATGTAAATACATAAAAAAATGTTTTATTGGTTCGTTAAAGCTTTTATTGGAAACAGAATGTCAAAGGCAAGCTGCTTTTTATGCCATAAGACGTGGGCAAAAGAAAGCTACAAACTTTACCACGTGCCAAAGAATGAGGTAAAAAGAAAAATTTGGTCAGAATCTTGTAGTGTGGATTTTCCAGAGTCGGCGAAGATATGTTGTCTTCACTCTTCGCCCAGCGATTTTTTATCTGATTCAGACCGGAAGCGAATAGAGCTGAGTGTGGATTTCCACTTCCGGGTGAGTCTACCGTTGCTAAGTGGTGCCAGAAGCTCAAGGTCGAGGACGGTGTCATACGGTTTGCCTTGAGCGTGATGCGTAGCGCAAGCGCGATGCCTGTAGAAGATCGGCTTTGCATTTTGTCTTTTGATGAAAACCAAAAACCTTCAAGTGGCCATTGCACGCGGACTTAAGCGGTCTTGGACACAGCCAGTTTTTTGCGCATACGACTGTAAGATGACGGGTGATGTTTTATTGAACTTGATCAATAATATCGAAAAAGTAGGCTACCCGGTGATGGGAATGGTATCGGACATGGGCTCAGGGAATCAAGGCCTTTGGAGGAACCTTCATACATCCATTGGTATGTATATTTTATAAGGAAATTCGTATGTTAATAACATAGTTGGTATAAATGTTAGATTAATCGTGGTTCACGAATCCAGCAAGGCGTAGACAAGTTTTTGTGTTTTGCGGATGTACCATATTTAATTAAGCTGTTGAGGAACCACTACTTTGACAATGGACTAGACTATGAGGGCAAAATATTGACGACCGCAGCATATCTGATCTGCTATTAAAAACAGCGGTATAGGATGTGTCAATCACATATAAAATTTCCGAAACCCATATTACAGTGCATCATGCAGGGAGGCAAAATGTCAAACTGGCTGCTCATTTCCCACAGCGCCCTTCGTCGGTGCGTTGAATTGGGAATGGACGTATACCTTGCATCTGAAACAGCAAATTATTTTGATGTGGTCAACGACTGGTTCGATTTACTAAATTCAAAATTAAGTACCATTCAATCGTTCACATCCAAAAAACCTTTTGGAATGAGTCTAAACGACCAATTAGAAATACTTTCAGAGATGGACAGTTGTATTAAACGGACCTTGGTATTCAAAAAAACCACATTGCTTCCATTTCAAAAAGGGATATTAATTACAAATGAGTCGCTGAGGGGCTTGTACAGGTACGTGCAGCAAATTTTCGGGATGCAATACATCGTAACGTACAGGCTAAACCAAGATGTAGGGGAGAATTTCTTCTCAGCAATGCGAGACCGAGGCGGGTTAAATGATAACCCAACACCTATGCAGTTTAAATACCGCCTTCGTAAATATTTATTTTGTAAACTTTATTCTTTGGATGCTAAGACATACATACACATTTACTTAACAACCTTTATTTTACACTGAATAGCGCGCAATACGGAATTTCTGTCAGCACGTGGCAACGTGGAAGCTGATGAGCCGGAGTGGATAGATTATGATTGCCTAGAAAACCAAAATATTTTGTTGGGCGAACAAGACGTTAATGGTGTAGACATTGTTGACACAGATTTTTTCGAAACCTTCAATGTAGTCGACATAGATCAATTGCATGAAGACGCTCTGGAGTATGTAGCGGGGTACATAATTCGTAGATTAGAGCTATGACACTACGTCAGCGAAAACACGGCAAGTAGCTATGTTGCCGAAATTTCGAGGGGGGGACTGATAAAGCCCTCAAGGGAATTTTTATACAAAATTTTGGAGTTGGAACAAGTCTTTCATCAGTTAAACGGGACTTTGATCCAAACAAATAATTCACAAGTCGCCACACTAATAGAAATGAGCGAAAGAGTCGATCTCGATTATGAGGTACTTTCGTATAAAGTCGCTAAATAAAGCAATGAAGCATTAGTCGAGAAGTAAGTCAACAAAGAAAATCGTTTACTGTTAGCATCAATTAATACTATTAACTTTTATTCCAGTTTCCGCTCTCTCTATTCAGTTCATCATAGCTGTTAAACATGATTTTACGTTGAATATTTCGGATTCTTCATCATCACCATCGTCGTTTTTTATCAGTTATCGCCACTTTATCAATTTATACACGTTTTATTGTCGTAATATGGATATTTTATTTCATAGTCATACTCATCATTTTATTCGTCATAACTGTATTTTTGATAATCAGAATCAAGAATTATCAATATTATAATTTGTTTAGTAATAATTAGAGCGGATATTTGTATGCAAATAAAAATACCTTTTTAGCGCATTAAATATGCTTCAAAAACCTGAAATTATGCGTTCAAATATGCATTTTAAGAAAAGACGTATATTTGAGAGAACAAAATGCGTTTTATTCATAGTTTATTCCAAAACAGTTAAGTATAAGATGTTGTTATATTTTCAAACAAAAACGATTGGCGGCGCTCTGTCAAAAGAGTTTTATAAATAGAGAAGGAGCGCTCAACATCTACAGATGTGACGGGGCAATATTTAAAGAGTGAAAGTTCTTTGAGTGTAAAATTGTTTAAGACAGGATCCGATACTGGGACTCCTTTGTTTATAACTTCATTTACTTTTTTCAGAACTTCTAAACCTTCATTTTTTTTATAACAGTGTAAAATTTCACTTTAATATCGTTCCTTTCGAGAGAATGCAACGTTTCTGAGGTTTTTTGCAACAATTGTAAAAATTACTTTAACGAAAGCCCTGAGGTTTCTAACACTTTTATTGCCTCAGCTACGCAACAAAGGTTAGTTCGAATATATAGCAATTCCGCCTTCACGTTTTGTTTAGAAAATAGCAATTTTGAAGTCTTGATGGCTTTGGAATCTGCATTATTTAAATTGTCCACTACAGTTTTTACTTCGTTGAAATTTTCTGCGTAATATTTTACTGCGTCCAGCCATGTGCCCCATCGAGTTGTACAGTGACTAGGTGGTAATGGTAAATCTGGATTTGCTTGCTTAAATATACGCTGGCGAGAAGGTGCCTGGAAATACATATGTATATATTATTCGCTATAGTTCGAAAAAAAAATTTTGTTAACATACTTTAACAAATACCGCTTTAATGCTTGCTGTCAAATAGTTAACAACTGGAAACAGCATTCTTACGAATTCGGCAACGCGGTGAAAACCGTGAGCTAAGCATGTAACATGGATCATCTTTGGATACAAAACTTTCAGGCTTCTCATGGCAGATACCAAATATGGTGCGCCGTCCGTTATTGTATTGTATCGCTTAGAATATAAAAATCAATATAAAGATTTCACAAAATTAAGGAACAGATGTAACATACCATTTTTCCACAAAAGCGCAAGAGAATTATTGAAAATAGCTGCCATATTGCTGGCGTTTGCAGCTTTTCTTCTTCCATAACAGCGCTTTTATTTGATTTTTATTAAAATGTAAATATAAATAATTAATTTTCCATGACTTTTTATCGCAAAACTTAAACGTCAAAAGCAAAAGTTTTGACAGTAGGTATGTTAAGTTACATAGAGATCAAACTTCAACAGACTTCTATGCCATGCTCTGGTGGCAACCCGCGTTGTATAATCGAATACATGTAAAACCAATTCAACAGATATCGAAAATGACAGATCCCATGCAATGTATTGCTATGCTATGCAAGCATAATTGAACCATAATGGATGCCATCAAACGCAGAAATTCCTACTTTTTACAATCCTGGGATTTGGCCAAATGGTTTTTGTTATGGCACAATTAACAGGTAACCGCATCAGAGTTGCATTTTTTATTTTTTTTCATTCAAGTGGTCTTCCGATTGTCAATGTCTGTTTATATTTTTGTTTTGTTTACATTGAGCAGTAATTTTATAATTTACAATTTTCCGGTTTATTATATTAAAATACGATTCAAAAAAGTGTTTGTTCAATGGGAAAAAGATGTTCACAAGTGAAACGATAGGAAAAAGTTATTTTGCAGTTCTCAAAAGGAAGTGGGACTTGGAAAAAGCCTTTCCCTAAGAGGCTTCAGGTTCTAACTAAAAAGATTTCCGATTTTGGGGGAAGCACTCAACCTATCACATCTTTTTAATTAATATATCACCGCCACACTTCTAAAACTAACCACGGAACTCGCAAAATAGTATAAATTTGCTGTAAAAGCATTACATTTTTGTGCACATGTTAACAATAACAAAATGTCAACTTCTTATATGAAAGCTGAGTAACGTTGGGTGCCTTAGTGTTATTGCGCTAATATCGCTGTACCGTTTCTAAAACCATTGAAAATTTATAACTAATATTTGAATAATTTATTTTTGTATTAAACTATGAAAAAGTTTGGCTTTGAACTCGGTGTTTCCTAAACAGGAGCAAAAATGGGTTTTCTTATAATTTTTAGGTTAGGTTTAGAGTTCGGATTCCTTATCTTAAGATTGGTGGTGCTTTCTAAACTGCGCTACCACCAAATTGATGCCAGCCTTTGTTCTGAGCAAAAATACAATCCAGCAGTGCCAAAATAATACTATGCGCAATTGCGTTAACACATTGCGCTGATACCGGCAATGCGATTTATTCATGGTATCAGCGCAACAAACTTTGCAGCAATAACCAGCCATTATTTCCATCACTTTGACAGAAGAAATTGTTGACAATTTACCGACCAGCAAAATACATAGCAGGGTTGCTTTTTATTCCTGCGTCTACCTGTTTATTGTATCATGGTTTTTGTATAATATTTCAGCCAACCAATGATAAGTCAAATATGTATGTACATACATATGTAGTTTAAGATAAGCACATAAATGGCATGTTTTTTATTCATTTTATAATTGGTATAAATGGCAATCATTACAAAAAAAATTTGATGGACTAACTTAATTTTTTTGTTAAACTTACTGTGAATAAAAATATAAACTGCAAATATAATATATTGTGCAAAATATATTGTTCGAGGTTAAATCATATTCGCAAAATTCATACTTTCTTAAAATCATATTAAAAACGCTCCAATCCCTAAATAAAACAGGTATGAAATTCAATACTTTTTTACAAGGGGCCTTTTTTTATGCCCACATTCTCTCGTACTTCTAAAATGCAACTTGGCTTCCCAAACTCCTAAGGGCGTTCGCTTTGACGTCTGTCAAAACAGATATCACCTTTGATTATTACACTATGTATACAATTTATTCGTCAATATTAACTTTGAGATCACTTTCATCTCTGTTTTAGTGCCGTAGTACTACAACCTTACTTGGTTATTTAAATTAATAATACAAAAGGTCCTTCACTTTGAAAATTTTAATCATGGTGTTTCGGTTTCACAAAGGCTTTTCAAAACATAGGAAGAGTTTCCTGAGAGCATCAAAATATGGCTGGCATATAAACTCATTTCGCTCATTTTCGACAAAAAATATTTCCTGCAACACACGATATGTTTGACCCTTTGTTTTGTAATAGTTCAATCGATCTACAATTTGTTAGTGGTTTTCCAAACTGTATTAGGGTTTTCAATCCTTCTGTCGAAATTTCCCCCTATTAAAAACAAGCTCACTAATATATTCAAATAGCTTCATCCAATTCTTTAGTGCATTTTTATTATATTCCGCAATGCCCTTCTATGATAAATACCAAAACAATAACGCAAACGCATTCAAATCCACCGTAAAAATGGAACCCACTAATTGCAGCATGACCTTGGCGCTTCATCAGCACCACTGCAACCGTAGTTTGTGTATGTAGTACGCAAAGAAGTGAGTGAAATCTATGGTAATAAGATGATTCATAGCCAAAGACCTCGATGCTCTTTGTCATAGCACTATTAAAGGAATCTCACATACTGGTGATAATTGCATGCGTACAACTGTAGTAAAAGGGTTAGCGGAGTATTATCAGCGAAGGCTAGTAATAGATGGCAGAAGCGCACCATTAAGGACTGCTCAAAAGTATTGAATTTTTTATACTCAGCGGTGATATTGTAATGGCATAAGTGACTCGAAATAGTTGCCAATTTCCATGTAGCTGATAATAATTAATTTTACACCTACATACACCCTTAGTCTTATGTGGTAGGCTCATCACTCTTCAATCCTTTGAAACTCAATCCATTCAATGCGTTGTTATGTTAGTTAGTTGGATCCCAACCACTTTTTTTATTATTTGTCAACAGAGACCCCAAATCAAATATAACAAAAATCAACTTCTTCCAATTCTAGGGTTGACATTGCTGCTCAAAGCTGGGGGCGGATTACGATATGCATTCCGTGTTCGAGTGCGAATTTTCAAGTGACAATAACTTCCAAACTTTAAAGCTTTTTAAAAAAATAATAATGCATAGTTGAACCTACCGGTAGTTTCAGCCAATTACGCACGTATGACGTCCGATCACGGATCGTATGTCGTAATTTGACCCCTGATATAATCATTACTTACTTCCATGGAAAATGTATGCATGTATGTGGAGCCACCTGGATAGCTTTGGTTTACCGCCCAATAAATTTAAAAACACACCCCTGACCCTGCTTGGGAACCATTTGTCTAACACATGACAGTGAAATGGCAACTTCAAATGTAATGCAGTTATAAACAGCTGATTATATACTTTTCGATTTCACCCGCACTTATATTTCTTTACTTTTTTTTTCAAATCAAAAGGTTATTTAGGTATTGGGTATTTCCACAAGTTTATTTCCAGGATTAAGAGTACGTGCGACGTATACAAGGTGCTTTATTTTAGGAATAATCACGCGCCTACCAGACTTCATAAGAAAATCACAGATAAAGGCTATGCCGCACAATCCATCCATCGGAGCTACTGTGTGCAGATTACTCAATTGTCTTGATGCCCAACAGTTTCGGTCGGCACAATATAACTGGATCGTAAAATGTTTTATGACATGTGCACGTACAAACATTGTACGAACCAAGAAACACACAAAGACATCAAGAAGCCACTGAATCCACAAATAAATCCTGTGAAATTAGTGGTAGATATATAAGAGTTTATCCAGCCATTTACAATTTTATTATTGTGTTAGCCGGTTGCAGGATTTGCAGCAATAAAAACTCACCAGGAAAAACCAAATTAGAGCGTGAGTGCGTTTAGTGATAAGACAAAAGGCGGTTTAGAAATCAAGAAGTTGCTTACTTAGTAATTCTGCGAAGAGCTAAGGGTTATATGTATATTTTTATGACATATGTATGAGTTTTAGTATTTGCATGTCAGCACATTAAAACGACAACAGAAGCAATAAAAGAGGCCTACAAATTGGTAGCGTTGTACTTACTTAGAATTCTAAAAATGTGTGAGATTAGCACAGCTCGAGACTTCTTATGTATATATGTTAGTCTAAGGAGCGTGAGTACTATCTATATACATAGGTGTAATAACGAAATATGCCAATCAGAGAACCAGAAATAGCATCTGGACTGCCGGTGATCCAACTTTCATAAAGCTCGTTATTATGCTCGCCCGAGGGGGACTAGAAATCTTCTGGAGAACATTTCTTCTGAATACCCCGGACACAATATATACTCTTTCAACGCAGTCCATGGTTTCGAGAAACACATCAGGAAAGTTGTGTTGAATAAGAGAAAAAATAGAAATATGAAAAGAGAGAGAACTTTACTTCTCAATACTCCTTTGAATTTCTAGGATTTCATCATTTCCGGCATTAACGGTTGCATGTACTGTGCCTTGTCTTGTCACAAGTCTTCTCCACCGAACGTAACTGAAAGATCTTGTAGATAATAGACAATCATTCGTGAGATATGCTAGATGGAACCTTACATAGATCTTAGTGATACTAAGCAAATATTTTCCGCGGTGATTGACAACGAGATCTCCAATCCATGTTTTCAAAATCTCTTTACTCTTTTTCTATTCCGCAATATACATATAATCATGAAAGAAAGTGTTCTACTGCTTTGAAAAACCTGGCATGGAGCTTTCGCTGTTAAGCGTCTGTTAACAAGGCGAAGAGCGAAAATACATTAGTGGTAACCAGACTGAAAACGGCAAACGACAAGCGGCATCTGTCAAATTATTTTTACACGTTTTCTTATGGGGAGGAATTTTTTGAACACGACGCGACAAAGCGGCAATCAATCACAGATGCCGCTGTCGCCAGATTAAGTCTAATTCTATTTTGACAAGCGGCAGATGGTGGCGTTTGGTTTTTTTTGACAATAAAAACGAAAGGAAGAGTAAATAACTTGTAAAATAAGTTCCAATTATTACAGAATATGTCTCTTTCACACTTTTTACAACATTTTTTGCTACTTTTCAAGATGATTCGCACCTGTCGCCCCTGCTCTCATTATAATCATGTCGCCAATGCTTGACGGCAAATATCGTCAAGCTTCAGTTTTTCGTCGTTGTCGTTCGCCGCCGTCGTGTTCATTGTGGACAGGCCTATTCTGTTCACTTCTCTACTTTGCAAAGAATTTTCTATCAGATCCAGAAATAAAGTAACACACATAAGCAATATTGAGTTAATCGCAGCAGCCAATCGATCACTGATTGTTAATCTTGTTGACACAAATTATGCGACAATTTCGATACCATAAATCGTAAATCGGTCTGAATCTTTAGAATGGTAACAACAAGGTAGCACAAAAGCATTACAACAAGATAAACGTGTACGTACATACAAACACAATGTAATATAATCTCCAACACCAGCATCAGCAGCAGCCGGTGTTGGGTGAATCAAAAGTTGTAAACATACAAGTTACTATGTTTGTATACATATATGTATGTACATATATATGAATGCAACAGATTCGGACGTTGCTACTTCTACGCATTGCAACATAATTTGTCCCTCGAGAACGCAGGCGCGAAAATGATAGAGGAAGAAAGCACACGAGTAAGGTGATGGTTAGATGGAGACCGGAAAACATATGCAGGCAATGGTGCACGAACTGCTCGTTGATAGAAGGCGAGAGTGTAGAACATAAAGACAATTTAAGTTACGTTGATGGCCTCAAGAATGCACCTGTGCAATTGACGACGGTCGGCAGGCAATCGCGAGGCTGTGCTTTATTATAGTTGTTTTTGTAGTTGTGCAGTAACATCACTCACATTGCAAACAAGTGTAAGGTTTTTTATTTTGTTTATGTTTCAACGATCTTTCTGTGCGCAACCATCCTGTCGTAAATTGCCTGCTGCCCAAGGTTAAAGCGTCAATATTATTCCTATAGATAATAACAACAATACCATACACACATAAATAACAACAACTACAATAATACGTTTGCACTTGATTCGCATAGCAATATATTGGCTGCTTCATTCCGTTGAAGGCAACTCAAACGCCAAGTGATTGCTGATGATCGCGCCTCATAATTGCAATCAATTTTAGTTGCCGCAAAATAGTCAGCGCTTCACATCAACCACATTTATAGCAGTAGCAATAACAATTGCAACAGCAACAGCAACACAAAACATCATTATCGTTATCATCATCATTATCACATTAACGCGCCACCACTATCGTAATCGCCACCGTTGTTGTTGCTGATCGACAATCGACGATCGCCGATTGCCTACGTGGCAAATCTGACCAATCTTACTGATTATTCGTTTTTGTTTCAGTTCTTTTCTTGAAAGTTCTTTGTAGGTACTACAAATCTCTACAAACTAAAGTTACATCAGGGCCCTCACTCTGTAGTTCTATTCGAAAGGCTGTTCTACTCGAAAGCAAAAATCGATTCTAAAACACATCGGCACTCGGTAGTTCGTTAGAATTCACTTTAGAAAATATTCGATAAGGGTGAGCAACACTGTTTCACAAATGTCAAACTCAAAGAAAAATACGAAAAGAAAACAGAAGCAAAACAAACCAAATTGAAAACATTGCGATTTAAGAAGTTTAAATTTACAAAATAAAAGGTAAATAAAATATATGTGAAATGGATTTGGTAGCGCTATGGTTGGATGATGATGCGTTATTAGGGATAATTCCAATATACTCAATATCAATGACAAATGGTAAATATATTGACTAATTTGTAGACCGACTATGCCTAATTTATTTCGAATTATTAATTTACAGCTTTGTACAAAACTTTAGGTTGAATAAGGACGCATTTCAGTATGTACTAAATGCAATTATCCCCGAGCTTCGTATTCCTCAAAAATCAACAGCGATTCCCCCAATTATTAAGCTCGACGCTGCACTTAAATACTGCACCATAATCTCAAACTGTCGAGGTTTCGTATTTGGTTGCTTAAATCTTTCTGCCCTGTAAACGATTTTTTGATGAGAAAAAGATAAATATTTGATTTTATTCATAGGAAGTTACATTTTTGTTGATTTTCGTTTGCTAAATTATTGTAGAATAGAATTTTCTAACATTCGACTACTTTGACATTTGTTTTCGAGACAGAGAGTGCCAAATTTTCTACAAACGAAAGGGGAAAAATCAAATCCGAAGGGAACAAAATGGAACTCGAACAACGAATGTATTCTAATCGAAAATTCTTTACAGAGTACGAATCGCTCGAAAGCGAACGAAATTTCTTTAGAATAGAACTACAGAGTAAGGGCCCAGGATGCGAAAATTTTATTTATTGCTATTATGGCAATGCCATTCCTTTCTATTTAAGCTGCAAACAGCCACCGACGGAAAAACGGACGACGTGTCAGCTGACACGATCTACCTTATGGGAATTGCATGTAAGCGATTTTTCACCGACGTTCGTGACGTGCGTTTTACGCACGTCGCTACGTCAAAACCAAAAAATTTCTGATTTTTACGTAGGAAACGTGTCAGCTGATCGCTCTTCGACACACAGTGTTGCCTATTCAACTATTTGCATGTTGAGTTTGGGCCGTTTGCCATTATTTTACAAAAATACCCAAAAAAGTTTTAAGTATTGTCGAAATATCTTAAAATTTTTGACTTATGTTAATGTTTATAAATAAATATACTATATGTAGTTATTTAATATTACTTTCGACATTTTACAAAATGAAAAATTACAAATACAAAAGTAGAGGTTTGGGTAAGCATACATGCAAACTGAGGAATGGTAACACTGTATTGAATGTTTCTACGTAAGCCCAACGTTCATAAAAAATCTCAAATTTGCTCGTGTACGTCCACCGCCACCGTCCGTTAGACACGTCGGTGGCTGTTTGCAACTTTACTCATTTACTCGTTGCATTTTTTTCAGGGTTTTTGCTGCATCTAACTGACATAATCATGGTATAAATTTCATACGACGGAGAAACAACAGCGAAAGCAAGTGCCGGGTTGTATAATAAAATGCCAAACACTTGATGACGAGCACACGATTTCCAGTTAGAAAAGAGATCGTTACTATAGAAACATGTAGGTTGCAATAAATGAAATATACACAAAACTTGTTCAAATGTCGTCCCCTCAATATAACAATAGCGTATAATTTTTTTTGGGTTTTGAGAAAATCGAGTTTAAAGTTTTTGTCAAATCAGATGTCTATTAAAACCTCAATATCACGGTAAAGAAAAATTGTTCATAGTGGATTTTTCGATGAATACATTATACCGTTTCTTGCCTTTAAATTTACCAAGTTTTTTTATTCTACGCATCCTTTAAGACCATAGTTATGTTATTCAAAGCGCAAGTCCTCCATATAGGCCATTTTATTTTTTAGGGAATTCGTATGATGTATCTGATACACTATTTTATTTTGTATGGTATACGCTGTTTCATTCAATAATTTTACGGTATTTTTATTAAAATATCAATTTGTAACATTATAAAACAGTAATTAATTCCTGTTGATATTGACCTTACTTTCTTCACTTACATTATATAATGGACGATACTCACTCATATGTTTAAAATCCATATTTTTAATGAACAAACTTTCTCTGAGAAATGAATTTGCAAGCTGAAATTTCAAATGACTACAATATTTCCTTGGCATTCATGTACTCTTGTAAATTTCTGATAACATTTTCGAATTTGTATTGAAAATAAAACAGCTTATGTGGGGTATAGAAATGGTCGGAATAAAACTATTTCTCAAACAATAGTGTATATCATTATAAGCTATTTTATGAGTTAAAGTTTTGATAAATTGTATTTACTTCTACAGGGTAAAATGGAGTATAATGCGCATACACTATTATTCTTTTAACAACTTTGCAGTGGCAATTTCAAGTAATATAGCGCATATGAGCTTATACACTTATTGAAGGAAATGTTTGAACAAGAAATTATACACCATTTTTTCCAATGCCATTTTGACCCACTTTGTGGAAGTAGAATTTGACGAAATTTTGACCAGACATAGAATCAATGATGGAGATTCTAAATATGCAATAAAAAAATAATGGCGTATGAGCACATACGCTATTGTTATATTGAGGGGACGATGTGATCCCAATAAAACTTTTCCTTCAATATCGATTTGAAAAAGATAGGTGAACTAGAAAAATAAATTTTTTATTTACAGTTAGGGCAGTCTAATATGATGTTCATGCTGAAGTTAAAATGCAGCATTTTGCATTTTCGGACATTGGTTTCGAAAAAGCGTTCATGCTGGCGCATTTAGCAAATGCACATTTAGCTAGTTCGAACATTTTTTTGAGGTTATGCCACGTGTGAAAAAATTTACACCTTTTCATTAAATCTTTTATTTAAATCCGTTCACAAACATCAGATTAATTTGTAGATTGATTTATTTTAACAATATCACACAACACGCGCCCTAAATTACAAATTTAAAATCGGAACAAATTTGCTGTATGTTTACGAAAGACAGAGAATGAGAGAATGCCAAGTAAAAACTACCAATATTGCCACTCTTTTAAATTAGAATCGCGATTTTCTTCGAAGGTTGCAGGGTTGATTTCTGCATTTATAATGCTAATGCAAAAATAAAGTTTCATTTAGGTGTCAAATTTTGTATGGAAAATGCGAAAATAAAAGCTGCTTTTCGGGCTAAATGCTAAAATGCGAGGTAAATGCAAAATGCAGCCTCAGCATGAACAGCCTATAACAGAACTCATTGACTTCTAAATAAATGTGTTTGGTTTGTTCGCGGGGAAAAACTACAATGGTCTCCAATGGTTTACCTGGTAACATTATCATAGGCTATATTACAAAGTCGAAGATTAGATATTCTCAGAACCAGCAGGACGCAGCCCATCTAATATTTGCTTTAGCAGCATTTTCAAAAAAGTTGTAGGAGAAATTCTCCTATCTCCCTCTTCCTGAAGCATTGGACCACCATTTACATTACCATAATGGACATTGGTCCTCACCTCTATGAGCTGCGCTTCAATGTAAATTTTCACCTTCCTTATCTTATGCTTTTATCGGTCTGCGGTACCAGGCATTATCACCCTCTAAATGTCCGACCACTTTATTTACGAACCAAACTGAACAAGCTACAGTCCCTGGCTCCAAAATCTTAGGCGTCACGTTTGATAACTTGTTGACTTTACAAGTAAACTTTGTTGGCAACGAAAAAATCAGCCTGCAGGATTGTGTAGTCCTCCGATAACTGCATTTAGGACTGCCTCCGGATGCCATACTTAACCAGTGTGAAATCTGACATAACACATTCGTTTGATTGTGCGAAATATGCTTCGCTGTGTCTCAAAACTTATAATAGGTTAGTTCAAGTTTATCGAGAAATTAGTCATTTTCAGTAAGGTGTTAGATATTAACCTCATACAATTTCTTTCCAGGATTTGTTGTGTATTATTTTTATTGTGGTATATTATCATAAAGCTTTGAGGAGATTTTTGGGCCGATATTATTTTCCAATTTGCAGTGGGCTGCTTTGAATTGCTTCCTACAAATTGTCTGGTCCTACAGTCCTGAATTTTTTGTGGGAAGCCTTTCATGACAGAAATACACTTGCAGAGTTTTAAAAAGCATTGCCGGAGGGCTACCATTTTTCGATACAACTTATACATAATATATGTATATTTATAATGTTACTAGAAAATGGTTGCGCCTCAGAAGTGCCGATAACACTTACAGATGTACGAGTATGTAATAATATATGTATGTGCTCATATCTACTCCCGGACACGTAAATGCGCCTGCGCACAAATCAACAAAGCCATGAGTACATGCGGAGCAAAAGCAAATAATTAATTAATATTGTCATTGCTGGTGTTGTCAAAAGAGTTAAACATGTGCACACGTCTTGTTGACAACAAAACTGCGAACAAGTAAATACCAAAAGGGTTTGTGTTGAGAAAAACGGTGGAAACACGCAACACCGCCTACACAGCGTGACAATAATTTCATTTTTATAGTTTTTTTATGAAACGAAAAATGCAATCAAAATGTCAGTTGGTGTCATAAACTACGCTTTTGAACAATTATCGCTAGAACTTTTTTCTGCTATACAAAAACAAATGAATTTTTTCGAAATTCCCAAAACATGTTCTTCCCACAGCAAACAAAGAGTGTAGGTAGGTATTAGAGGTCAACCCTTCTTCTATGCCGCTACACATGCGCTGATGATGACATTTACAACGCGGAATTATTAATCAATTGCATCTACATGTGTATGTATGAACTAACAACTTCCTCTTTGAGCAACCCTTGCCCGCAGGTTGAATATACGGACACTAATTATATACGTGGGTATTTATAGACATTTACTCTTATGAAAGTTGTTGTTATTAGAAATTATTTGAACGTTGTTAATGTAGATCTTTACATAGTTATTTAGCAGCTGACAGGTTGGTGCAACCCCCAACAGTGACACATGTAATTATGACGAACAATATGCAACATTTTATCGTACCTACATGTGCGTTCCACCTAAAAAATGTTGAAATAAAAAACTAAAAATCCATGACTCACGTTCTTGGTAAAAGGCAATCGATCAATTAATAATTTTTTATTTTGTTATACTGAAGAGGAAATTGAACGTTTTGTACAATGTGTAATTTATTTTTTATATAGTACAGGGCATATCCTATTGTTTTATTGATACATATTTGGGAATATTGGCATTAGAATGGGGCGAAAAAAATATTTGATTAAGTGTTGAGAGGATTTTTCTGTAATTTTTCTTTCAAAAAACCGACATCTTTTTTGAAGCGAAAGTTTATTGGCATTTTTGAGATTGGGAAAAATTATTGAACTTTTGACATTGTTAATGTAAGCGACACCTTTGTATATAACATCTTTGAAGTACAAATTTGAGTTATTATATAATAGGGTTTAGCCAGTAGAGGACTAATACATATATTTTACGAAAGAGGTTGCCACCTGTGCAAAAGTTAAATTTCTAAACGAGGAGTTTTGCTTTTGGTTTTGTTTTAGTTCGGAATATAATAATAAATATTAATGTAAAATTATTTATGAAAAGGGTTGCCACACATTGATTTTTTGTGTATATTTTTGAATTCATCAGAGTATAGCTCACACAGTATATTCATATTGTTCGCCTAATGTAATATTGATATACACCTATTTTTGACACAGAGATAAGAAGAAAATACGATTTTTAAGCTTTTTTGGCTCGACTGTCCATCTGTAAACGTGATAGGCACATTTTGTCCTAGGGAAATTTGGTATGAAAGTTACGTGAGATGAGAACGGAGGATTAAATCCTTTTTTGTACACAATGTTTGCCAAACATTTTGATGATTTCTATGCCGTTGAATGTGGCACCTTCGAGATCGTAGTTCAGCAACAATACCACCACACCACTGCCGCCAATAAATAAGCTTACTGAGCCAAATTATACCAAATTAATTTTGTGGAGGTAGAGGTGTTTCCATCGAATTGTCAGTGGTTTTATTCAGTTGCTTCGAAAGTCACTGAAACTTTCTCAATTTTTTTCGACCCAGTCTAATGTATATACATATACACAATAAATTCTTTGGCTGTAACACGCAACCCTTCCTCTTCTTGGTAAAGCGCGGTTATGTAAAAGAGTGCATTACACTTTTCTCAATTTTCATTGTTGGTGAAATAATTAATTTTTTCTTTTGTTGAAAAGTCCTTTATTGTAAATCTCGAAAGTCAATTTTCAGCGGCAATTGTCTGGCATTCGTGTCGGACTATGTGGTACTGACTCTTCTTTATTTAGTGAGAACATACAATTTGAACTTAACTGCGAATGAGAGCGTGGAAACATTTAGTTTTTCCTCATTTCACTGAAACGTTTTATTCTTTCCATACGTTTGTATCTTTGTTTGACCTCTATTAGTCGCATGCATTTATGTATTTCGATTTTGTTTTCGATACTTTTTGTTATTACGAGTACTTCACTCGAATCTTTTGTTATTTTTTTATTGTTGTGCATTAACAAAAAAACATTCCTATGGCATTGATTACGTCATGCATGCCATTGTTAATTTTGTTTTTATATTCAATACATCCATGTGTGCTTTTCTATTGACTGGCATGCAATCAGTCAAATTAACCGCCAACTCATTCACCTTTCATTGCTACGCATGCGTACCTTATGCGAGTCTTCGCAGCTCGATATTGTACGTTCTTATATTCTCTGTTATGGGTTATTGAACATTGAAATGATAATGGAATTTTTTATTTTCCCCTTTTAAGAACTGCACTTGACAATGACCCCGATGATGCATGTCTAATGGTTGTTTTGAGCAATCGAGGATGCATGTATTTTATGTGTAGGTATAAACATATTTAGCATAACTTGTACAGTTTATTGAGACTAAAATGCTGCCTTCACCATACTTGATTCACCATAGCCAAGCCCTCCGATACTACAAAAAGTTCCTCAGGTGAAACTGCGTCTTACAAAATAACTTCAAAATTTAGAAATTAACAAGAGTTTGAGAGTTGTCACACCACTACAGTCCTCACTTCACAAATGGCGGGAATCCCATTTCAAGACAGCCCCTTCGCACTGTCAAAAGGTGCTTTGAAATCGACAAAAAGTTTTTATCTCGGAAGTATACTTTTCGACTTAGGCGATTATTGCTTATGACCACAGATATATAATTGTTAGCTTAAAAGCTTGCATCTAAACCAATTTCAAAGTTTCTTTCTATTCTCTTTAGACAACATCCATAATGATTTTATCAAAAGGAATACCCGAAATAGCCAATCACAGTCACATAACGATCGAGCGCACATATCGACATACAACTGATCGGCGGTCATACCTGCAGCGCCTGACTGCTCGTGCTGGTCTATGATATTTTTACAGATTCATACACGAATTGCAGTAAAGCATTTTGTCATTGTGAACAAAATTAACAGATTGTTGATGGGGATGCGATGTGCAATCTGCAACGTTCACGGGACATTTGACGTGTGACGAATAGCGATTGAAACGATCGATGCTATCAGATATCCAGCCATGATGGTCTAGCTGCACGACTGCGCAATCGACCAGCGAGCTACCATTTTCATGTCAAATTGGTTGATGAATCACACACGGCAGCAGCAACTGAGAGGCGACAAATGTAGAAATTGTTGGCAATTCTGATTTGATGATTTAATTGAAAATGCCGGTCTATAAAATGAACAAAACATGATTTGTTGTTGGTGTTGTTCGATATACATATGTCTGTGTGTGAGTACCTACTGGTATGCAATGCATATAAACGCTGGAACGTCCAGCTTATTAATATTTCGAAAAAATTCCAAATGTTTGTATTTATGTATAATAAAGGCTGTAAAGGTGTCCTACTGAATATAATTAAATGCTGAGAAAAAACGACGGCACTGACTATTTAAATATTTAAAAAAATTTACTGCATATATGTACATTAGAGCGTCTCGCCTTACAGGCAAAAAAAAAAAGTCGGCCGTACTCCCCCTCATATGAAGTGTTTTTGAAAAACATTTAAAAAAAATTTGTTTTTATTTTTTTCTGGCAACCCTAGACATCGCCCAACTACATTTTATTCATATCTTTCGCGTTTGTTGTCGGATTTTAAAGTAAGACACATAAATTTTTTGGTCTCAAAGAGGAGGTTTTTCTCAAGAAAGTTCATTGAGCTCATGCGTTTCGTTGTGGTACTTACCCACCATATCTCAGTTTCTACCACCCTAATGTAACAACCTAATGAAAGTTAATTGAAGACCGTAAAAAATCATAAATCTTTTGTGAAGAAAGTATTTCGATTCAAGCAGTAGAACTCGAAATAAAACAAATTTTGTTTGCTGGGTTGAGCGCTTACGGCCCACAGTGCTAGTTTTCTTTTCAAATTTTTTTACTGCTAGTTTTCGTATGGCACGCCGATACATTAAATGCCTTATTTTATTTATACATTTTTCTTTATGAAGACCGTTTTTTTATAAATTAACTGGACTATTGTTTATCTATTTTTTTCTGTTTTGCTCTTTACATCATACATAATCAACTGTCATTTTACTTGGTGCGTGTTAAAAACTGCAAAAACTTTAAAAATGCGTTTTGTTCATTGTGATTTAAAAAACCAACTGCCAACCAAACTCGATATTATTAAATTCGGGTTATATCTCCGTCATAGTGATCATAGTGATCGGAGTAAAAAGTTGGGAGTTTTTATTGAATTACCAGGTATGCACAACGAAAACTATTAATTTTTCTTTGCTTCTCTTTTATCGGCATTTTCACTGATCTTTTTCACAGCATATCCTTGTCATTCCCCAAATACCGAGCGATTTGTTCATACAGTCCATGAATCTGCAATGGCGGTCACCGATGAACAACGCATGGGCCACATTTTTGCTAAGCTCGAGAGCCGGCAGAAAGACAGCAAGCTTGAATCCCGACAAAATTTTATGGTTTAATAAAGAAAAATGTATAAAGAAAATAAGGCATCTAATGTATGGCTTTCAACTAAAAACAAAATTTGTTTATATTATTCATAATAGGCCCTTTCTTACATTTATGTTTCTGGGTTGAGCGCTTACGGCCATCCAAATAAAACAAATAAACCCCACAATCAGCAATGATTTTTCTGTATTTCATATAGTTATTAATATGAAAAAAACCCGTTTTTTTTTAATGGGTACCCGATATCGATTTTTGATTTTTGAAATCAGCATGGCTTAGTACTTGTAGGTGTAAAGTTTCAACAAATTCTGAAGACTATTTCGGTTTTTATAAACATATCGCACACTAAATCAAAAAGAGTCACAAGTCAAAATTTTTCAAAATCGTTTTTTTCCCATAAATGAGTTCACAGAACACATCTCTAACCACCGCCAAAAATTTGTTTACATTACATTCTTCGTTAAATGGGAAAAAACCGTTATGTCTGTTTTTCTACTACCTGCTTAACCAAATTCGCTTAAACAGCATCAACTAAAGAGTATCATTTTTAGTTGTGAATGTGCGCATTGAGTATTTACTTTGCAGCTAAAAAGAACTATTTCGAGTTGTGACACTATAGGTGAAAATTTTTGTTAGACTTTGAGATTTCCTTCACAGCTTCGATTTTTTAATAGAAAATGTAAGTATAATCGCCTATAATATTTTGACGAGTGTGTTTTTTGACCAAATAATGATTATAATGTGCAGTGGGACTCAAAATTTTTAAATTGAAGTGCAAAACTTAATTCATGTACAAAAATATGTGTACACTGAAATTTTTTACGTTGTACTTTGTGAAATGAAAAGGTTCAAATGTTAGAAAAATTGTTTTCAAATAAATTTATGTTGTGAATTAATTTTGGAAAAAAAAATTTATTTTTCCATATAATTTGAAAAGTTACTTATACGTATAGCAGTGTTGGGCTAATCAACTAATATATTCAATCAATTGATCAATCATGATTGATCTAATCATGATTAATTTAGTCATGACTAATTTAATCATAACTAACGAGATCAATCATTAGTCATGACTAAATTCGTTAATCGCAAATCATCAATCATTAGTTTTAATCATGAATGTATGACTAAGCTCGGTGCACAGGTGTTGGTACACTACACATACAGGGTGTAAGGATCAGCAGACCAAAGTCTCAGACCATCATCTCGAGTAAAGTACTGAAATATTTAGGTTCGGAAATGAAAAAATTTTTCCCGAAAATGAAAAGAATTTTCTACTCTCTCCCCATACAAAATATGCGACTCGGCAGCCAATTTTGTATGGAGATGTCAAAAATTCTTTGAATTTCCGAGAAAAATTTCTTTGTGGACTTTGCTCAGGAGGATTGTCTGTGTTTTCAGCTTTCAGGGGCTGTACCTTACACCCTGTATCAAACGATTGATTTTCTCTTAGTATCAGGGTTGGGCCACTTTGAATAAAAAATTATTCAAATACAAAAAAAAAAAAAAATAATTGATCATTTTTTAAATTTTGAGTGATGAGTGACTGGTTATTTCTTATTCAAAAAAATCTAAATTCCTGAGATCCCGGAAAATTATACCCATATGCGCATTATATTTGTCGTATTTTCGGTATAATTTCGGAACTGTTTCGGGATTGTATCGGGATTATTTCGGGATCATTTCGGGACTATTTCGGGACCATTTTCGGGACTTTTTCGGGATCATTTCAGGACTATTTCGGGACTGTTTCCTGACTATTTTCGGGATTGTTTCGGGACTTTTTCGCGATTGTTTCCGGACATTTTCGGGATTGTTTCGGGACTTTTTCGGGATCATTTCGGGACCATTTTCGGGATCATTTCGGGACTATTTCGGAACCATATCGGGACTTTTTCGTGATCATTTCTGGACTATTTCGGGACCATTTCTGGACGGTTTCCTGACTATTTTCAGAATTGTTTCGGGACTTTTTCGCTATTGTTTCCGGACTTTTTCGGGATAGTCCCGAAATGATCCCGAAATAATCCCGAAATGATCCCGAAAAAGTCCCGAAAATAGTCCCGAAATGATCCCGAAACAATCCCGAAATGATCCCGAAACAGGTCCCAAAATAATCCCGAAACAGTTCCGAAATGATACCGAAAATGTCGACAAATATAATGCGCATATGGGTATAATTTTCCGGGATCTCAGGGTACTTATACGTTATAATTATTACAGTTTTTTCCCTCTCCTGAAAACTTTTTGGTTTTGAACATACAGGGTTTTGCAGTGTGGCTGTCGATATTATTTTTCTTCAAGCACTTCTTGAATAAAAATAACATGTTATTTATCACTTTGATTTTTTTGAATAAGAAATAACCAGTCACTCATCACTCAAATTTTTTTGAATAATGAATAAAAATGTATTTTTCATTTTTTCGTCACTCGTCACTCAAATTTTCTAATATTGCCCATCCCTGAAGAGTATTTTACCGGGGCATGTATTTATCTGAACACCAAAAAATACTGAATTTTACACTAAAACACCAAAGTCTAACCTAACCTACAGTAACGTTTTGTGTGCAATTCAGTATTTTTTTCAGATGCAGAAAAATATTTTACTTTTCCTGGTATTAAAAAATATCAATCATAAAAAAATAATCATGATTATTTGATTATGATTAAAACTAATCAATCGTTAGTCATCACCTCGTGATTGAACTAAGTAATCATTAGTCATCAATCATGACTAACACATTCAATCATTAGTCATCAATCATTAGTTAACTAAATTTTGCCCAACACTGACGTATAGGTACTTGGTATTTTATTGGTAAATTTTCAAATTATATTACTTTTTATACCCAGCGTACTAGTACTAGTACAAGGGTATATTAATTTTGTCCACATAACGGTACTATGTAACGGCGCAAAATAATCGAGTTAGATATGGGGTTCCTTATATGAAAGTTCTTAGGTTAAAAAGAGGAATTGATTAAGGCATGTCCGTCCGTCTGTCCGTCTGTCCGTCCGTGTACACGATAACTTGAGTAAAAATTGAGATATTTGCATGAAATTTTGCATACAGGTTACTTTCTGGCCAAGGTAGGTTGCTATTGAAAATGGGCGAAATCGGATGATAACCACGCCCCCTTTTTCGATATCGAAAATTTCGAAAATCACATAAATTGACATAGCTTGCGTAAAAACTGAGATATTTGCATGGAATTTGTTATGCAGACTACTTTCTGGCCAAGGTAGGATGCTGTTGAAAATGGGCGAAATCGGCTGATAACCACGCCCCCTTTTTCGATATCGAAAATTTCGAAAATCACATAAATTGACATAACTTGCGTAAAAACTGAGACATTTGCATGGAATTTGTTATGCAGGCTACTTTCTGACCAAGGTAGGTTGCTATTGAATATGGACGAAATCGAATGATAACCACGCCCCCTTTTTCGATATCGGTAATTTGGAAATCACATAAATTAACATAACTTAAGTAAAAATGTAGATAATTGCATGAAATTTGTTATCCAGGATACTTTCTGGCCAAAGCAGGTTGTTGTATAAAATGGGCGAAATCGGATGAAAACCACGCCCCCTTTTTTGATATAGAAAATTTCAAATAAGATTCTAGGGACTATATCATTGCCAAGTCATGGTATTTGTATCTCGTTCTGAAAACTAACGCTGGGTATTTAATGTTCGGTTCACCCGAACTTAGACTTCCTTACTTGTTTTTATTTTGTAACACTGTGTAATTGGTATAAAATTTTCCATTTTATTATTTTTCTATCTATTAAATATATTTTAATTTGCGTTTTCTGACCTGAATAAAGTTTAATTTGAACACACACAATAAAAATATAAACATGTAATGCTTAATTTGCTTCATTTTTGCATTATTGTTATTGTTAGACGACTTTAGGGGTATTTAAAAGAATATTTTCAATTAAAGTGACACATTTTGACTTAATTTTCAGCATTCAACGAAAAAATTTCATCTAAAGTGTCATAAGTCAAAATTTCTCGTTATTGCCTAAATTACGCTGCGGTACTTAAAAAACTTTAGCTAAATCATCCTCCACGAAGGTTTCCTCTACGGTGAAACCCAATTTGATCATTAAATTCCAACTTTATTTGTAGAAACAGTTTTTTGCTTCTCCTGAACATTTTAGATTTTTTGACTTGTGACTCTTTTTGATTTAGTGTGCGATATGTCTACGACGATTGACGATTATGAGTTATTTTACCATTTGATAAAATTGAAAAAAAAAAAAATTTTTTTTATTAATTCGTAACAGCGGCTGAAAAACGGATTTTTTTCTGGTATTGGTGTGATATAGTCCTTTGAGGTGTGAAGTTTCAGCCAATTCTGACCACTCCTTCTATTTTTGTTGATCTTTTATATGGAGTCGCGGCACTGTGGGCCGTAAGCGCTCAACCCAGCAAACAAAATTTGTTTTATTTCGAGTTCTACTGCTTGAATCGAAATACTTTCTTCGCAAAAGATTTATGATTTTTTACGGTCTTCAATTAACTGACATTAGGTTGTTACATTAGGGTGGTAGAAACTGAGATATGGTGGGTAAGTACCACAACGAAACGCATGAGCTCAATGAACTTTCTTGAGAAAAACCTCCTCTTTGAGACGAAAAAATTGATGTATCATACTTTAAAATCCGACAACAAACGCGAAAGATATGAATAAAAATGTAATTGGGCGATGTCTAGGGTTGCCAGAAAAAAATAAAAAAAAATTTTTTTAAATGTTTTTCAAAAACACTTCATATGAGGGGGAGTACGGCCGACTTTTTTTTGGTGATACGCTCTAATGTACATATTTGTGTAAAATTAAAAATCATAAAAAAGCTTTTGAGGAAATATTTTCATAAGATGGGCCTTTATAAAAATATAAACACTAATTTTAAAAGGAAATTGTATGGTATAAAGATAAGGTGTAAACATTTTTTATAGTTGCTTTTTAAAAGATATTTGGTATTGAAATTTAAGAAGAATAACATTTACGGTGCCAGTGCGGGGCAGCTGCGGAGGAGGTGCTCGACACTCTCGATTTCCTCCTCGTCCCTGCAGCTGCGGCAGAAATCATTTGAAGCAACCCCCATGTGATTGGCATGTACACCCATGAGACAGTGTCCCGTGAGCACACCGATCAACAGACCAAGGGAGGGTCGGTCAAGTTTGAGTATGGACTCGGTTCGTTTGTTGCAGTTGCGGGGCCAAGTTTGCCTGGACACCTCGCATGTCGTTTCCGTAGCCCATCTAGAGTTTGCTTTTTTGTTGAATTCACGTAGGAGCCAGAGCTTAGTCGTGGTAAGAGGCGGGGGGATGTTCCCAATGTGGTTCTCCTCTGTATGCTCAGTGGCCTTCCTTGCCAGCTCGTCAGCAGCACAGTTTCCAGGCTATGGCCTGGAACCCATACCGCAGCTGTGGAGCATTTCGAAGACAACTCATTGAGGGTAGAGTTACTACCCTGAAGAGCCTTGACCGCTGCCTGCTTAATGCTTAAGCATAGTGAAAGATCCTCCGAGTAGACGCCGCTGCCCACTTTGCCTTTAAGCTTTGAGCCGTCTGTAAATATGGAGTCTGAATGCAGGTTTAGAATTTGCCTGTCTTCCCATTCCTACCTCTTAGGGATTTTGGTAGAGAACTTGGTATTTGGGCCGTGGCATATATGTAGGTGTGGTGTATTCCACGGTTTTCAGATTTTGGGGTCTCCAAGATCTTTGCGTGTCCAAATCTGGTGTCATTCCATCGTTGAACAGCGCTCAGTCTTACTGCGCTATAGCTTGCTTGGATACTTATTTACTCTCCGAAATCTTAGTTTTCCGGTCTTAAAAAACAAGTGGAAGTATCTGGCAACTCAATAGATACTTATATTTCGTGGCTCGGCCTCAATTTTAGTAAACGAAAATAAAGCACTGGCGCATTTTTTGGAGGTTATTCAATTCCTAGAGGGAATTGCTTTACAAATTGAGATTGTTTTCTATATTCACGTTTCCAAAATCTTATAAAAAATAAAAACTCAATATAGAAAATAAATAAATACAGACTCTTAAGAGGAATTAAATGCTAACTCAGATAACATTCAAATCCAAAGTGGTTTCTTCCTATAGTAGACTTTTTGAACAAAGGACATGATTTTAAAATAGCAAAGAATATACATATATTTGACTGTAAGATATGCTTAGATACTTACAAGGGAGAAAGATACCCCATTGGACTCACCAAGAGTTCTAAGCGGGGTACCTCTCATTTATAGTCAGACTACAATTTATTTACAATTATTTTTCAGACTATCTAGAATAACCTTTCCAACATTTCAAATGTCTTTGTTTTATACTTAACTGCCATTCTTTAAGCAACATTATAAGAGACTAGTGCAAGAAACTGCCTTTTCGAAAGCTTCTGCCCACTTCACCCTTTTTTTCACTGCATCCCGATGTAGTGCATTCCACTGTCATCCTTTCATCATCACGCATAATTCCATAAAAAAAAGAATTCACGACAAATTCCAGCCAACGCGTTATCTTCAATGTGCTATGGATATTTGCTCATGACAATAGGTTTGAACAATCAGGAGCGTAGCCAGAATTTCGAAACTTGGTTTAAAATTTACCCGGGTTTCGAACCGACTTGGTCTTCTCAGAGACCAGTGTCCATCGAAAATTTATCATTCCCAAAACATGGAAGCATTCACAAATGAATCGCCTACGAAATGAATTTACCAAAGCCGAATTGTATCTATTATTTTGTGTACCCTGGATACAGTTTTACTTATTTACTACACCTCCAACATTTTCCCCTCCATTTTGCGGAGCATTATAAACACTGAGAAAATTCTAAGAGAAAAACACCCAATGATAGGACTGTACCAGTGGCGCTTGTTTGTCAAAAGCTTTTGAAACGGTCAACTGCTGTTTCCATCGTGGAATTATCTGCGTGATCGCCAATCGTCTCTGGAGTTTGAAGCGAATAGTCTTAACTCCGCGGGATCAAGGGGTACCACAGGGTAGTGTACAAATTCCTCTTTCGTTTAAATACAACATTTTGAGGCTTCGTTCTTCACCAGAGGGTGTCATGATCGTTTACTAGCACGTCAATGGCACTGGCCTTTGTGGTATGTTCCAAAATAGATACATAGCTATCTTCTCATCGGGGCCTTCGCCTTTAGGTACCTGCCATTTTTACCGAAAAAATCCTCAGCTAGCTTATGAACGAAATGGACGGAGCAAGTGAGCATGGAATTAGACGCCTTTGTCCTTGACCCCAAAATCTTAGGGCGGTGTCGGTGGATAAAGTGCTCACTTTTACTGCTACAAAGCAGACAATGATCAGGTAATTCTTGTTTAGTTATTGGTAAACCCAAAAGGCCATGCCCCTTTTGCCCCAAGCGCCTCTTGGCTACACCACTGAATTCTACTATAATTATTTACACTGAGCATATTCATGAGTGTACGACATATACAAAAGTACCAACCTCACATTTTCAATTATTTAACGTTTATGAAATATTTGTGCGCGCGAATTCATTCAATTAAAAGCCAATCGGCCGCTGTGATGTGTAAAAAAGCCTAAGAAGACATAAAAGGCGAACAATGAAATATTGTTGAAATGAATGTTCCTGAGGAAGAATGAAAAGAACGAAATCAGCGAAGATGTGACATAATTACAGCGCTATATGATAATAATAACAACTACAATAACAATAACCACAGCATTTATTGTAAAATATGCGTACTTTGGCATTTTGTTGATGATGCACTGTAGCAGCTGATAGCCTTAAATGTGCGCATTGCAAATATTTCTGTTGCAATAAAATGGAATGCAATACCCAAATTAATAACGAAATGGTGACAAAATTATTAAAATGGAGGTATTTGATGAAAAGCTGTTGAAACGAAGGACAGTAAACATTGTTGCAACAAATATTTATGACCACATCATAAAAATAGCAAAATAAACTTAAATACATTCTCATGTGCAGGTTGGTAAACGTGCATGTTAGGGTGGTCCTAAGAACGATAAAAATGTTTTCAGGTGCACTCCCTCAACAGGCTAAAACCTTGGTCAAGAGATAACATTTGAGTATTTTTTAAATTGGAAATTAGAAGTGCAATGTCAAAATTTAGTACTATGTGCATTTAATGTTTGAATTATTAATTGTTAATGTTTGTTTTGTTATATATTTGTTTAAAATATACAATCTCTCTGAAGGAGAAAAGGAAAACTTTTGTTTTTGTCTCAAAAAGGATCGGACAAAAAGCTCGAGTAACAGCAATTAAAACTAAATTCGTTGGAAGCAGACCTCTTAATTTTGATTAGTAACTAAATAGTAATCAACTGATTAGACGGATTTTTTAATTGGTAATGATTATTTTAATTGTTTTCAAGAAAAGGCAATTATAAATTGATAACAATTAAAAAAGTCGTTGCGAAATTGAAGCAAATTTAAAAAAGTACAAAAGAAATCAAGAAAGTATAAAAAAATAAAAATTAAAAATTATCACGGAAAAACATTTTTGATTACTATTTGTTATTTAATTAATCGATAAAAATTTGTTTTTTTAATTATTTTTTAAATAATTGGAACATAATCATTGAAAATTTAAAGTAATGGTAATGAATCATTAAATTGACCTCAAGAAAATGATCAATGAAACCGGTAATCATTACGACTAGTAATCATTATTTAACAGGTCTGGTTTAGAGTGTGTAGCATATTATTTTTTGAGACTTAAAACAGTACACTGAACTTTGAAACCTGTGCGGGACACATGTGAATTATTGGGACGTGTTTGTATCGATGTAGAGGTTGGGGATTGCGAAGTACTCTCTTCCTACATTTTGCGACCACCCTAGTACGCGCATCTCCATATTTATGTACATGGAGCGTGGGGGTGAAGAGCAATGAATAAATCTTTGAAGTAAAGCCGCTGTTGCAATGGCTACTGCTTGGGTTGTGTGCAGGTGAGTGTGAGAATGTGTTCAACGAAAATACGTAAAAGCAAAATTAAATAACGAGAATTGTTATAAATAAAATTAAAGAAAAAAAACTTTTTTAAAAATAAGCTTTTATTATTGTTTAATAAAATTAACTAAAAAGTAAAAAATAAATTCACTGTAAAGAAGTATAACACTTTATAAGTTCATTGTAACCTTTAGCGATAGTTAGGCTTCTTCGTCTGCGATAAAATAATTCCATATTGTACATGATTATATATTTTTAACATTAAAACTTTACACTTAAATTATTAAGTCTTCCAGTCTACATCAAAGTCCCAATTTTATTATTAATAAAAGCGTGTTACATTGTGATAACAAGAAATGTCTTAAACGTCATTAACTATACCATCAAATAGACAAGAAGGTCCTAAATGTTTCTAATTATACCAAATAAAATTTTACACGCTTTTATTAATAATAAAATTGGCACTTTGATGTAGACTGGAAGACTTAATAATTTAAGTTTAAAGTTTTAATGTTAAAAATATATAATCATGTACAATATGGAATTATTTTATCGCAGACGAAGAAGCCTAACTATCGCTAAAGGTTACAATGAACTTATAAAGTGTTATACTTCTTTACAGTGAATTTATTTTTTACTTTTTAGTTAATTTTATTAAACAATAATAAAAGCTTATTTTTAAAAAAGTTTTTTTTCTTTAATTTTATTTTTTACTTTTTAGTTCTGTTTATCAACAAGTAATATACCCATAAGCTTGTTCTTAGAAAAGCTTTTTTCCTAAATTAATTTACTTTTTAGTTAGTTTTATTAAACAATAATAAAACCTTATTTTTAAAAAAGTTTTTTCTTTAATTTTATTTTATAATGCAATGTCCGCGAAACCTGAACGATGGTGAAAATTTGAAAACCCCAGCTCAACGGGAAGTTGGTACAATATCGAAAACAAATTTTCTGGAAATGAAATTTTTCAAATATCGCTACCCGTGCGCCACCTATCGGAATTATTTTTTTTTATATTGCGTTGGGGTAAAAAACTAAACGTGGATGAAAATTTTAAGATACTACCTTAACGGGAAGTTCGTTGAAAAATAAAGTAAACGACACCGAAAACGGACCTTAGAATTTTTTAAATAGAGCGACTCCCGCGCCACCTAGCGGTTCCAATTTTTTTTAAACATATGGAAATTAATTAAGTACCACACACGTAAAATATCAGCCAAATCGGTCCATAATTCCGATTTTTAGTATTTATAACCGCGATCTCAGCTCCACCTAGCGGAATTTTTTTTAGGGAAATATTTCTTTTCATAGTAGTAATACACGTTCCGAATTTCAGCCAAATCGGACCATAAATGCGATTTTTGAAAATATAGCGACCTACGCGCCACCTATGGGATATTTTTTTTCATAATATTGCATTGTTATCGGGGTTATACATCGGTGCAGACTTTCAGCTAAATCGGACACCGGGAAGTGTATCAAATTTAACTTGCAAGATTCCATTACAGACAGCCGTCAACTAAAACTAAATAAAAGCTTATAAGCGACTCCCGCGCCACCTAGCGGGTCCAATTTTTTTTTTAAACATATGGAAACTAATTAAGTACCACACACGTAAAATATCAGCCAAATCGGTCCATAATTCCGAGTTTTAGTATTTATAACCGCGATCTCAGCTCCACCTAGCGGAATTTTTTTTTAGGGAAATATTTCTTTTCATGGTAGTAATACATGTTCCGAATTTCAGCCAAATCGGACCATAAATGCGATTTTTGAAAATATAGCGACCTACGCGCCACCTGTCGGATTTTTTTTTTCATAATATTGCATTGTCATCGGGGTTATACATCGTTGCAGACTTTCAGCTCAATCGGACACCGGGAAGTGTATCAAATTTAACTTGCAAGATTCCATTACAGACATCCGTCAACTGAAACTAAATAAAAGCTTATAAAAAGGCGTTAATGAAGTATTTTAATGAATTGTTTTTATCGCAAGATCTTTTTCAACATTTCACGCCACTTCAAGGAATAATTTAAAATTTTCTTTACAAAAATTTGATGAGTTGCTTATGACCCTTTTTTTATTTGAATAGCATTTTTATACCCAGCGTACTAGTACTAGTACAAGGGTATTATAACTTTGTTGGGATAACGGTTGGTTGTACAGGTATAAAGGAATCGAGATAGATATAGACTTCCATACATCAATATGATCAGGATCGAAAAAAAATTTGATTGAGCTATGTCCGTCCGTCTGTCCGTCCGTCCGTCCGTCCGTCCGTCTGTCCGTTAACACGATAACTTGAGCAAATAATCAGATATCTTCACCAAATTCGGAATGCGTACTTATTTGGGTTCAGAATAGATTGGTATTGAAAATGGGTAAAATCGGACCATAACCACGCCCCTTTTTCGATATCGAAAATTTCGAAAAACGTATAAAACGGGTTAATTCAATATCAGAAGCAGCTACAATGATAAAATTTGCAATATGTATTGATTTAGATGTTCTAAGGCCGATTTTGTCAAATTTTTTGAAAAGGGGCGTGGCACCGCCCACATATATTTCAAGAAATTTTAAAATTTTGACTCTTAATAACTTCAGAACAGTTTATGCTAGTATAACGAAATTTTGTAGAGGGCATACTATTGTTGTGTTAAATTCAGATATAGAAAATAAATGAAATCGCTTGGCTACCACGCCTACTTTTTCATAAAAGTTATATTGAAAGGAGGTGGAAATATTGAAAAGTCCATATCTAATTAACTGATACCGCTATAATAATATAATTTGGTACATAGATCAATTTTCATATTCTTTACATTATTTTCGCAAAATTTTGGAAAGTGGGCGTGGCACCGCCCACTTATGAGTCAAGCAATTTTCAAATTCGACTGCTAATAACTTCAGAACGGTGTAAGATAGGTTTACGAAACTAGGTATCAGGCATGTTATGTTTATGTAGAGTTCTACCACAGAAAATAAGAAAAATCGATGAACGACCCCGCCCCTTTTTGGACTAAAGTTCGCTAAACGAGAGTTAGGAAACCGGAATATGCAATATCTGTTTAACTGATAAAGATATAATGCTAAAATTTAGTACACTCATTCACTTGGTGATGTTATTAGTGTTGTTTAAAGGTTTTTTGGTAGTGGGCGTGGCACCGCCCACAAGCGAATAAACAAACTATCAACATTTCACTATTAACAAGCCACTGTGAAAGTATCATAAAGATCTGCAATGAAAACTGATCTTCAAATAGGGACAAACAACATAATAAAATCCGTGGGCGTGCCACCACCCACTTTTTTAAAATTATGTAAATATTGAAATATCAAAAATTTCACAAAATACACATGGTATAACCCTTGAACCCTTTTGGCTCAAAAAACTACGCCCCCGTTTTTCTGAAAACTAACGCTGGGTATTTAATGTTCGGTTCACCCGAACTTAGTCTTCCTTACTTGTTGATGTACGTTTTGTTAGAAAATGCAAACCAAATTAAGTTTTTCTATTCAATATGTGTTCGTACCCACAGATATTCAAAATGGTAATATTATAAAGTGATATGTTTGTATGTATGTGCATATTAACGAGCATAATTGTGCTACTCAGTGTGTGCCTATGCAAAGATGAAAGAAACGCTTTGAAGGGAAAGTGTCCCCAATGCGCGGGCGCATTTGATTGCACTATAAATGTGCCTATCATTGGCACAATCAAAACTTGGCGTAAGCAACGAATGATTTTCTTAATTTTTTAGTTGACCAACCATTAGCTTAAGCTTAGTGGTCATGGGAGCTTCTTCAATGTTTTGCTTTCAACTTTTTTAACCGTCTATCTGACCAGTTTTGCTTAACATTTGAGCAGCACCCCCTGCTGTCATTCGTTTTTAAGATGTGCCTGGTATCTGTAATCACTTGACTGCTACAAGGTGAATCGCTGCCACCGCGGCGCTTTGATTAACGCAGAATTATATATATAAATTTACTAATCGATGCGTTTATTTCTAATATACCTATAAATGATATTGCACTAACAACAATGTGTAAGTCGAATACAATATTTTGTTGATTTTGTTGACCCAATAACATGTTCTCGCTCGCCGCATTGCTACAACATAAACGAGTTTGTGTTAAAACAACTGGTAAGAGACACACTTCAGCCAACAAAATTATTGGAATTCTCAGCCTTTTTGACCTTTGCATCTGTGGGAGGTGACTTGGCGTAATAAACGGCCGCTTAATTAATGTATTCATATTTAATTAGTTTTCCTAGCCTACATAAAGATCGGTGACACAAATTGGAGTTTAGTTTGCTTGCTTTCTAAGTGATCGTCGGAAGCGACGTAAAAACTGCTACCTAAATATCTTTTGAATAATTTGAAA
>OX608082.1:58709951-59019951 GCA_951509765.1 Sphenella marginata
TGCTCATAACTTACAAATTTGTAAACAAAATAGACCGCAAAATCCAACAACAAAATACATTGAAACCAAAGCACGGGTTTACGTACATATGTAAATATGTACAAACAACAAGTCCAACACACATCATAACATAAAAGACTGCATGTCTTAAGAAATTTTGTGTATACTGTTGGCAAGAACAAACAAACAAAAGGGAATTAATTGAAGTGGAGATAAGTGCATTGTGACGTCACAGGGCATCATTGCTTAGTGTTGGAATTTTCTAACAGCGGCTTTGGTGCAGACACGAGTTCGAATCCGTGTCCGAAAAGGGATCTGATGATGAGCCTGGAAACTCTGAAACATGTAATCCTATCCATCGCTGTAGATTTTTTCTTTGTAATTTTTCTCCAATTATCAATTTTTCCCAAAAACTGACAATATTAATTCGTTTAGAATTATTGTTAACTGGTCTCGAGCTTGCTCATAACTTACAAATTTGTAAACAAAATAGACCGCAAAATCCAACAACAAAATACATTGAAACCAAAGCACGGGTTTACGTACATATGTAAATATGTACAAACAACAAGTCCAACACACATCATAACATAAAAGACTGCATGTCTTAAGAAATTTTGTGTATACTGTTGGCAAGAACAAACAAACAAAAGGGAATTAATTGAAGTGGAGATAAGTGCATTGTGACGTCACAGGGCATCATTGCTTAGTGTTGGAATTTTCTAACAGCGGCTTTGGTGCAGACACGAGTTCGAATCCGTGTCCGAAAAGGGATCTGATGATGAGCCTGGAAACTCTGAAACATGTAATCCTATCCATCGCTGTAGATTTTTTCTTTGTAATTTTTCTCCAATTATCAATTTTTCCCAAAAACTGACAATATTAATTCGTTTAGAATTATTGTTAACTGGTCTCGAGCTTGCTCATAACTTACAAATTTGTAAACAAAATAGACCGCAAAATCCAACAACAAAATACATTGAAACCAAAGCACGGGTTTACGTACATATGTAAATATGTACAAACAACAAGTCCAACACACATCATAACATAAAAGACTGCATGTCTTAAGAAATTTTGTGTATACTGTTGGCAAGAACAAACAAACAAAAGGGAATTAATTGAAGTGGAGATAAGTGCATTGTGACGTCACAGGGCATCATTGCTTAGTGTTGGAATTTTCTAACAGCGGCTTTGGTGCAGACACGAGTTCGAATCCGTGTCCGAAAAGGGATCTGATGATGAGCCTGGAAACTCTGAAACATGTAATCCTATCCATCGCTGTAGATTTTTTCTTTGTAATTTTTCTCCAATTATCAATTTTTCCCAAAAACTGACAATATTAATTCGTTTAGAATTATTGTTAACTGGTCTCGAGCTTGCTCATAACTTACAAATTTGTAAACAAAATAGACCGCAAAATCCAACAACAAAATACATTGAAACCAAAGCACGGGTTTACGTACATATGTAAATATGTACAAACAACAAGTCCAACACACATCATAACATAAAAGACTGCATGTCTTAAGAAATTTTGTGTATACTGTTGGCAAGAACAAACAAACAAAAGGGAATTAATTGAAGTGGAGATAAGTGCATTGTGACGTCACAGGGCATCATTGCTTAGTGTTGGAATTTTCTAACAGCGGCTTTGGTGCAGACACGAGTTCGAATCCGTGTCCGAAAAGGGATCTGATGATGAGCCTGGAAACTCTGAAACATGTAATCCTATCCATCGCTGTAGATTTTTTCTTTGTAATTTTTCTCCAATTATCAATTTTTCCCAAAAACTGACAATATTAATTCGTTTAGAATTATTGTTAACTGGTCTCGAGCTTGCTCATAACTTACAAATTTGTAAACAAAATAGACCGCAAAATCCAACAACAAAATACATTGAAACCAAAGCACGGGTTTACGTACATATGTAAATATGTACAAACAACAAGTCCAACACACATCATAACATAAAAGACTGCATGTCTTAAGAAATTTTGTGTATACTGTTGGCAAGAACAAACAAACAAAAGGGAATTAATTGAAGTGGAGATAAGTGCATTGTGACGTCACAGGGCATCATTGCTTAGTGTTGGAATTTTCTAACAGCGGCTTTGGTGCAGACACGAGTTCGAATCCGTGTCCGAAAAGGGATCTGATGATGAGCCTGGAAACTCTGAAACATGTAATCCTATCCATCGCTGTAGATTTTTTCTTTGTAATTTTTCTCCAATTATCAATTTTTCCCAAAAACTGACAATATTAATTCGTTTAGAATTATTGTTAACTGGTCTCGAGCTTGCTCATAACTTACAAATTTGTAAACAAAATAGACCGCAAAATCCAACAACAAAATACATTGAAACCAAAGCACGGGTTTACGTACATATGTAAATATGTACAAACAACAAGTCCAACACACATCATAACATAAAAGACTGCATGTCTTAAGAAATTTTGTGTATACTGTTGGCAAGAACAAACAAACAAAAGGGAATTAATTGAAGTGGAGATAAGTGCATTGTGACGTCACAGGGCATCATTGCTTAGTGTTGGAATTTTCTAACAGCGGCTTTGGTGCAGACACGAGTTCGAATCCGTGTCCGAAAAGGGATCTGATGATGAGCCTGGAAACTCTGAAACATGTAATCCTATCCATCGCTGTAGATTTTTTCTTTGTAATTTTTCTCCAATTATCAATTTTTCCCAAAAACTGACAATATTAATTCGTTTAGAATTATTGTTAACTGGTCTCGAGCTTGCTCATAACTTACAAATTTGTAAACAAAATAGACCGCAAAATCCAACAACAAAATACATTGAAACCAAAGCACGGGTTTACGTACATATGTAAATATGTACAAACAACAAGTCCAACACACATCATAACATAAAAGACTGCATGTCTTAAGAAATTTTGTGTATACTGTTGGCAAGAACAAACAAACAAAAGGGAATTAATTGAAGTGGAGATAAGTGCATTGTGACGTCACAGGGCATCATTGCTTAGTGTTGGAATTTTCTAACAGCGGCTTTGGTGCAGACACGAGTTCGAATCCGTGTCCGAAAAGGGATCTGATGATGAGCCTGGAAACTCTGAAACATGTAATCCTATCCATCGCTGTAGATTTTTTCTTTGTAATTTTTCTCCAATTATCAATTTTTCCCAAAAACTGACAATATTAATTCGTTTAGAATTATTGTTAACTGGTCTCGAGCTTGCTCATAACTTACAAATTTGTAAACAAAATAGACCGCAAAATCCAACAACAAAATACATTGAAACCAAAGCACGGGTTTACGTACATATGTAAATATGTACAAACAACAAGTCCAACACACATCATAACATAAAAGACTGCATGTCTTAAGAAATTTTGTGTATACTGTTGGCAAGAACAAACAAACAAAAGGGAATTAATTGAAGTGGAGATAAGTGCATTGTGACGTCACAGGGCATCATTGCTTAGTGTTGGAATTTTCTAACAGCGGCTTTGGTGCAGACACGAGTTCGAATCCGTGTCCGAAAAGGGATCTGATGATGAGCCTGGAAACTCTGAAACATGTAATCCTATCCATCGCTGTAGATTTTTTCTTTGTAATTTTTCTCCAATTATCAATTTTTCCCAAAAACTGACAATATTAATTCGTTTAGAATTATTGTTAACTGGTCTCGAGCTTGCTCATAACTTACAAATTTGTAAACAAAATAGACCGCAAAATCCAACAACAAAATATCTTTTGAATAGTTTTTTTGTAAAACAAAAAATATAAATTTGTATTGAAATGTATGGAGATAGCAGCTTTTTTTAACGATTCTTACCTCCACAACTGACCTGTGGGAATGCCACTAGCTAATAAGAACAATTTCTGGGTCAGAGCTGCATGTAAAGTAGCCAATAAGACCTACATCTTTCCCGAGTGGGCCTTAGACTACATAAAGTCTTCTTCAGATATTTTAAAATGTATTTCAGAATATTAATTGTAAATTAGGAATCATAAAATGTATTTCAAAATGGTCAACTGTACTTCACAAACGGTAAAATATACTTCAGAAATTGTAAGTTGTTTTCCAGACTAACAGTTTAACTACAAAAAAACATATATTCTGAACTGACATTGATCATTTTAAAGTAAGATCGATTGTGAAATATATTTTACGTTATCTGAAGTAAAATTTACTATTTTGGAATTTATTCTGCCTCTTCTGAAATAAGAACAAGTGAATTTGTTGAGTTTAAGCTTTAAATATATGGAAAAGAAAAATTACATTATACAAAAAGAAAATAGTTTGTTTACCTAATAAATTAGTCTAAAAACTTCATTAGGACTTTTTCTTAGTATATACATATTTTGAATTTTGTCTTGGTTCCGAATGATCGAAAAACAGGATAAAATAGTAAAAACAGTGAACAGGCTGACTATTTCTATACGCCGGTTGATTTCATTTCATTAGGACTTTTTCTTAGTATATATATATTTTGAATTTTGTCTTGGTTCCGAATGATCGAAAAACAGGATAAAATAGTAAAAACAGTGAACAGGCTGACTATTTCTATACGCCGGTTGATTTCATTTCAAAAAACTGGAAAACGAACTAGTAAGGGTTTTGAAAGCACTACAATCGAACCAGTGCACGACTAGACATTTTGGCCAAAGTCCATACACCATTACTCATTACTATCTATGTAAATATCCATATTTTATCCTCGGAATATAGCGCTTTCAATATATCAAATCAGGCAGATAATTACTTTTGATGTTCAGGGACTTATTTCACTATCAATGTTCATGTAACACCCGATAAATGAGTGTAATCGCCAGATACAATTTTTCTAAATTATGAGCACATACAAGCACTACTACACATGCACTTGGGTACATCCTAGACAAGTTCTCCAATGGGCCTGCGCAACATGCACAATGCCTACGCGTTGCGAATAAAAATACCAAAATAGACGCGAATGTCAAACATGCTAAGATCCACAAGAAACTTGCAGTAAGAAAAAATGCACGCAACCTATGATAAAATTGTTTGAGGTGTGCAAAAGCGGGAAGCAAAAAAAGAAACAAAACCACAAACACAGCGAGCGGACGCACAAATGCGCGTGTGCATGCGACGCATACAAAGTGGCGACAACAGCAGCGACTGTCACATTTAGTTTATGTCGGATGTTTATTTGCGGCTTGAGCAGAAGCAAAAAAAAAACATTGGAAGACAAATGCTTTGATAAAAGAAAAATGCGATAAGCAAAAAATTCCAAAGCTAAAACTGGTGAGCTGCTGCTGAGCACGATCAACAAACTCACACAGATTTGTGCCGATCTTAATGATTATCGCGCTGAGATCATCATTTGACTTGAATCATTTTTTGTTCGGCTTATGTTGTTCAGAATTTTGCTAAAGTTAAGGTTAAGATATGGTGGCGGCATGCAACAGCGGTATCATAAACATTTTGACGTTCAATCAAAAAATGCGTTCACCGGTCACCGTCCAGCAATCACCAAACATAAATTACCAATTACCGAACACGTTGATCGGTGAGTAGTGAGTAGCGCATGTCTAGTACGCCATGGAGCAAGATGAACGTTAAGCGATCATCAGCGAGATCTGCAGTGCGTAAGTCATTTGTGTTATAATCACTGATTGCTGTACTTGTTATTGTTGTTGTCGTTATTTGCTGATTACTTTTACATTAAAGCTTTTATCCGTGTTTCTGTTGTTGCTTCTGTATGTTTGTAACTCGGCCGTGTTCAGTATGCTTCTTGTTGTTGTGGCTTAAATGTTGTTTTAATGCGACTCCCCACGGAATATTTGTATTTCTTATATTGTGATCAATGATTAAAAAAAAGCTACCAGCAGTCAAAGGACGATAGTAAGGAAGTGTAAGTTGCAATGGAACCGATAGCTATATACCAAATAATAAGATTATAGACTTTGTGCGTTGGTCAGAGCTGGGTAGTAATGATTACTTTAGGAATTAAACTACCCTCAATTCCCCATTACATGTATGTAATTGGGAAATGGAATCAATTACTGTGCTCCACAGAAAAGGAATTGATTACATTTCAATTCCTCAACAAAAATTACCGAAAGTAATGTTCTTTTTTTGAGGAATTGAAAAAAACTGCTTTGTGGAATTGTAATTTCAAAAGTAATGGGCTTTGAAAGGAATTGAAAATAATTTACATATATAAGCAGGGATAAAAGATTATTGGCATATTTCCAATGTTTTGGAGAATATGGGAATGCCCAGAGCTAGGACATCACGCACGGCGTTCCCATGGCTGACCAGATTCCTTAGAATTTATACCAGTTTCCAGATTGTTTACAACTAGTTGGTTTGACTGCTATTATCAGGCGGAGGATGACCATACATATATACCATATATAGTTAAAAGCAATGCCTGGTGAAATTATGAATTTATGGCCCCGAAAAGTGCACCCACTTCAATCGTAATACGTTTTATATACAAATTTCCTCTTAGCATTTCAATTACTTTGGCGATTCCTTTGAGGAATTGTTATTGGAAATTCTAAATTACAATTTCCATTCCTTGTAATGTAATTGAAAAATTTTAATTCCTTTCGAAGCCCATTACTTTAGAAATTACAATTCCACAAAGTAATTTTTGTCAATTCCTTGTAATCAATTCTTTGTAATTTAGCCTAAAAAAAAACATTATTTCGGTTATTTTTTTAAGAATTGAAATGTAATCAATTCCTTTTCCGTGGAGCAAAGTAATTGATTACATTTTTCAATTACTGAGGAATGTAATTGTAATGTAATTGATTTTACCCAGCTCTGGCGTTGGTATATAAAGATCCATAGAATAAGACTACCCTGAATTAAGAGTTTCGCTATCATGGAATTCATTGTATAGGACAGGTGCAGAAAGCGTCGGAGGCTCTGTATTACTGGCTGGTAGTCATTGTCATGCGCTGGGTGCTCTATCCAAGGGTGGTAGATGCACTAAGAACGCCAGATTGTGGTGCATGCTCAATGTCATTGTAAATGAGAATAGAACTATGAACGGAAAAACTAAGCGTGCTAGCTTACTGGTTAGTTGAGCATTCCAAAATGTCTTTGATGATGAAGTCAACTTCCGAAATACGAAATCTATTAGAAATGATTTAGCGGTTGTCTATAAAATTTTGCTTCTCTATTCAATAAAAACTTCATAATTAATTAAGTTATTAAACAAGTAAAAACAATAATAATTTTTCAATCCAAAGCTTCACATCCATAGTTCATGCAAATTGGTGTCGCTAAGAACCGTTTTAGGGTAGAATCATGTAATGTTTCCACTTAAACCATTACTCTACGAATTTTTGCACTGCTGGTTATAAGCACCTTGTTATTGTTAAAGTAGCTCAGAGTTTTGTTTGCACACTTTTTTTGTTGTTGGCATACACTGCATGTTTCAGAAAAAGCTCAGACTTGGGTGATCGACTGCCACTGACGGACTAAGTACATGAATGCCTTTTTTATCGTAAATGTCAATTCAATTGATGTTATGTTGTCTTTTACCTGTGGTTGTAATAGTTGTTCGCTTTAGCAACACGACACAGATTTGTTGCATGCAACATAGCGCAGCGGTCAAGTTGAAAGTTAAATGGTGAAAAAATGGGGGCCAAGCGGCGCTTTTGTTTTATTGATCATAGCTGCAGCTACAGATACACATACAGAAAGTATTGCCACTGCAACCGAAATCAGGCTGACATCAGCTGCCGCTGTCACCGACATCAGCGCCACCATTAGCGTTACCGCTAACGCACTTTGCCTTTTACACACACACAATCAACAATACAAGCATCGAATGTACTAAAAAGGAGAAAACTCCATCAATTGGTGTATGAGAATTTTATACAAACAGAAAAGAACAATTGATTGAATATCTGCCTACAACAAATGGTATTGTATAAGCGACCCAAAGCATGCGCCACAATGTCACGGAGCCACAAAACAAGAGAACAAAGTTTACGTTTTTTAAATTTAATTTTATTTTAAAAATTCAATTTAATTTTAAAAAGAATGGAAATGCCATTTTTTCTATAATCAAAAGTCATTTGTCGAATTTAATTCATGATAAAAATCAGTTTTAAGGTCTGCCGCCCACTAGTGAAGAGAGTTGGCCGTTGTAGAATTTTGCTTATATTTCCGATTTTTCTAGCATGAACAGCGGACTCATATCAAATAAACGAGACATTTGCCAAAGCTAACTATTTGGGTTGCGGTTTAAATATATTCGCCCCACTGTGCGCGCCTCCACCAAGTTTGTTACTTAAGTCTTTTGAAATTTTTCACTTCTTGATTTAAGGCCGCCGTTCGCTGGCGTCTAAATACCGCTGACTTTTTACAACAATTGGGTGTTCAGCGCTTACGCAACTTGCTGACTGCGTATCGTGGAAATCTTGTTATGTATGTTGTTGCCAATCGTATTGTACACTGTAATTTTTTTATTCTTTGTGCTTTTGTGGAATATGTAATTGTCAATTGAAAACTACTAAAATAGACTAATTAAAGAGCTCATTGGCATTCTATAAGCACGTTTATTGCAGTGACAAATACAATCAGTAGAGTTGACTTGGGATGTCTGGCTTTGTTTTGTTACCTTTCAAGAACATGAAATGGTTTTATTTATAACTTTGGTCCGATGCATATATTCATGCGAAAATCACCCCGATCTGACCAACATAACATATTCCTTCCATATAATCAATTGTTCCAATAAATCGGGTTTGGGCTTTGTATCTTAAAATAAAAAGTTTTTACTATCGGTCACTGAAAAATTGTTCGCACAGCCGAAGACAGCCCCCTCCGTACTTGTTGTTGTGGGAAATGCTGATACTTTAACTTGATATAAATCCTTCACCCGGTTCAAAACAATTTCCGACTTTAGTTTTAAAATATTCCGCTTGGCGTTCTACATGGAATCTAATAGGCAGTTCATGCTGGGCCAGCATTTTGCATTTTCTTCGCATTTTAGCATTTAGCCCAAAATGCAGCATTTATTTTCGCATTTTCCATACAAATTTTGACAACCAAATGCAACTTTATTTTTGCATTAGCATTATAAATGCAGAAATCAAGCCTGTAACCTTCGAAGAAAATCGCGATTCGAATTCAAAAGAGTGGCAATATTGGTTGTTTTTACTTGGCGTTCTCTCATTCTCTGTCTTTCGTAAACATTCTGCAAATTTGCTTGGATTTTAAATTTGTAATTTAGCGCGCGTGTTGTGTGCTATTGCTAAAATAAATCAATCTACAAATTAATCTGATGTTTGTGAAGGGATTTAAATAAAAGATTTAATAAAAATCTTTACATTTTTTCACACGTGGCATAACCTCAAAAAAATGTTCGAACTTGCTAAATGTGCATTTGCTAAATGCGCCAGCATGAACGCTTTTTCGAAACCAATGTCCGAAAATGCAAAATGTTGCATTTTAAATGCAGCATGAACACGATATAACCCCCTACACTACCTGGTTACACTTATGGCAAGGGCCGTTAATAATCCAGAGGTGGCGCAATCTTTAACTAAACTCAGTAAGTAGCTTCTTGGCGAAGTATAAATGAAGATAGTTGTGAGCAGGTGCACGTGGAGCTCTGTCTCCTCTACTCTGCGATGTTGTTTTAAACATCAACACCAGAAAAACTCTTACTTAAGGTCACTGCCTTCCTACTGCGCTCCAATTGAGGGAGAACCGCAAATACGGTCTGATAAGGTTAAGTATCTCATAAACATGCATGAGTCATTTTGTACATTTGGAAACTAAATGTAAATAAAAAGCTGGGCTCAATCATCTTGTACTAGTGCAGAGTCATATATAAATATTCAGACTTCGTTATATGAGCTTGTGAGCTAACTAAACTCTAACAATCTTGCAACTCTTCGTTTTCTTCCGGGTCAGTAAGATTGCTATCAGGGACAATTGTAGCACACATCACTTAGCCAGATTTGATACGGGCGAAATCTACTAGAGCATGCAAACAATGAAAATAAGTATCTAAAGTCTTTTGTTGCGGGCAGTTGGTTCAAGTGGTTCCGTATCATAATTGGGCTCATTCTTTTTACTATTCCTCGCGTAGGTTTTAGGAATAAAAATAATAATTCGTATCTTAAGTTACTGACAAACAAAACCTGCAACTTAGCTCAGTGAATATCATCATATTAATATCACTCAGAAACCAAAAATTGCTAGTTAAGGTGAAGGTAATGTTCAGTGACGGTGTTTAAGCGACGTAAGCAATTTCTTTCGTTTATTTCATTTGCGCACCCGTTTATAGTTCTCAACCAGCTTATGAAATATTCTGAAGATATAGTTTATTGCTGCATAACCCAAATTGGGTTTTTCACAAAGAAATTGAAGAAGCCAATCCTGTGCAATGCCTCAGATCCAACAGTGCTCGCCCCCAATTAATAAATACAAGGTGTAAGGTGCCCTGCACCCCCCCCCAATTCTAAATGGAACAAATAAATCAAATAAAATAATAAAATAACAATAATTTTCCCAATGATCGTCCCCATTAATATGTGCTCCACACACCCCCGATCTACTCTAAATAAATAAAAAAAGCAATAAAAATCGCAAATAAAAATTTAATTAAAATAAAAAGAACTACTCGCTCCCTCAAAGCTTGGACAGACGTCAAACGCATAAGAAAGCCTAAACGTATAAGTTTTACTAGTTCCAGTTTTAATCACAGTAATCAAGATTTCAGGGTTAATGAGTATATCTCCAAAATCAGATAAGATATTGAACTTAATCACATCTCTAATTGCAGCACTAATTACGATATTACTATTCGTTTGATAGCCATGTTGCACTGAACACATTTTCGGAAGTCAATTGGCTAATGGTTCAGTTATGCTTGCATAGCATGGCATTACATTGCATGGGTTCTGTCATTTTCGATATCTGTTAAATGGGTTTTACATGTATTCGATTATACAACGCATGGCAACCCAGAGCATGGCATAGAAGTCTGTTGAATTTTGATCTCTATGTAACTTAACATACCTACTGTCAAAGCTTTTGCTTATTATTCTTATAAATTTTAGTAAAAAACAAATAAAAGCGTTGTAATGGAAGAATAGAAGCTGAAAGAATGTGTGCGAGCTCATGAAATTCTGTATGTTTCGCGAATATCTGATTTTAAGGGGCTGTGCGTTGTGCGAAGTATAATCAACATTTTCTTTTACGTGCTGTGTATTGCTATGCTATGCCCTGCCATGCAAGCTTAACTGAACCATAACACAACCGATGGATGCATTGATCGTGAAATTTTGTCTGATTTTCTCAAAAATTTTTATCGCATATATTTTTTAAAATTATTCCGAGATATCTTTTTTTGCATTTTTTTCCAGTATTTTGCTTTGATTGGCGATGAATTGCGGTATTTAGGTTAGGTTGAAGTGGATGCCAAAGAGGCACACTTAGGCCAGTAACATTAGGCCCGTTGTGATACCACATAGATACACCTTTATACCTCCTCCTCTTCGAACCACTTGGCAGACTTGATGAAGGCCATCACGTCCTTGATGTCATACTTCGCAATTTGGCGAATGTTGTCCAGGCAGCAACGTCTAACGCCGCTAAGTGCGGGGCAGTTGCAGATGAGGTGTTCTACAGTTTCTTCCATTTCGTCGTCTTTGCAGCTCCTGCAGCAACGGCGGTAAGGCACACCCAGTCTCTCTGCGTGCCTCCCAATAAGACAATGGCCAGTTAGCACTCCTATTATCTTGGAAATATCAGCCCTTCTTAGGGTGTAGATCTGTCGGGATCTCTTTGGATCCCTTTTTGGCCAGGTTTGTTTGGATATCAAACAACCTGGGGTTTGAAGCCATCTTTCGTTGGCTTGTCGATAGGTGAATTCGTTTAGCATTAGCCTGCACGTTGCAAAGGGTATACCCAAGCGTTCTTTATCAGGAAGAACTTGCTTGGTAGTACCCTGCCTAGCAAGCTCGTCTGTCCTACAGTTACCCTCAATGTCCCTTTGGCCCGGTACCCACGTGAGGTTGACACAGTTCTGCTTGGCCATCTCCTGAAGAGCTCGGCGACAGTTTAGCGTTAGTTCAGAATTAGCAATTTAGAAATAGAGCCAAGTGCTTTGATGGCGGCTTGGCTATCGCTGAAAATGAATATTTCCTTGCCGATAGTGTCCCGTTCGATCCGGGCTGTGGCCTCCATGATTGCACAGACTTCGGCCTGGAAGACACTACAGTGATCAGGTAGTCTGAAGGAGAGCTCTAAGTCGCAATCTATTGAGTAGACCCCTCCACCGACCCTCCCGTTTAGTTTGGAGCCGTCGGTGTATATGCAAATACTGTCTTCTGCGCAATAGCACCAGTCCGGCTCAACCCAGTCTCCCCTGCTGGGGATGTTTACCGTAAAGACGCACTCCGTAACTGTAGTAGTCACGCAGCGATCCGTACTTCTGGGAATAAAATTGAAATTATTTAGTATGGTGGAATGTCCTTTGGTCCGAGTGATCCAGATAGACGATTCCCGTAGACGCAGGGCTGATGTCGCCGCTGCTCGGTAACCCTCTACGTCTAGAGGAATGAGGTCTAGAATGACCTGTAGAGCTTCGCTCGGAGTAGTTCTCAGAGCTCCGCCTATGCTGATCATGCTAGACCTGTGAACCTTCCCTAATAGGTTCAGGTTTGAGGCCTTGCATAAGGCAGGCCACCACATGACGACCCCGTATAGCAATATGGGTTTTATGATAGTCGTGTAAATCCATTTGCATATCTTGGGGCTAAGACCCCATTTCCTGCCTATGGCCCTCTTGCACGTGTATAATGCAATATACGCTTTCTTTTGGCGCTGAATGACGTTTTCTTTCCAATTCAGCGTTTTGTCCAGAACTACACCTAGAAATTTGGCCTTATCGGCCAGATTAAGGCGCACGCCGTTTAGTTCTGGTAGTATTAACGGTGGTATTTTGTATCGCTTAGTGAATAAGACAAGTTCCACCTTCTCGGAGTTGACAGCGGTATTTAACAAATGAGCAAAAAACGTCATATATATAGTTAACTTTCAAATATTATATGTACATAAGCTGGTAGAATGCTGGCCTTCTATACCGAAGGGTTTCATGAAAAGGCATCTCAGAAAACATCTGCTTTTGGAACCGCTGTTTGTAGTCGGTAATAGACATGCAGTCCTCCCAAAAACTGGAAGCAGCAAGCCAGAAGTTAAAAGCGAAGCACGGTCTTGGTCCTTATTTTATTACGTTGTTGTTAACTCAGCACCACTGTGTATTGATTATTTAAAAGTGGGTATGTGTGAATGTGCTAAATGGAATTTCAATTGCACACTAGTTGAAAATTGCATGCATTAAACCTGAGCTGACTAGGCAACAAACTAAGCTTTGCTTGCAATCAAATGAATCGCCCATCCAAACTTAAACTCACCGCAGCACAGAGTAATAATCGAATTTGTAATCGAATTTCGAGTAGTTTGGGCTGTCAATTACAATATTGGGTTTTGCGGCTTTGCAACAATTTATTTCTCTGCTGGCATACATAATATGCATACCATACGCTAAACCTTTATCAACAATATCGTTATTTTTCTCGAGCTTTGCGCTTGCGCTTTTGCGTTTCGTAGTAATTTTCGCATGCCAAATGTAGCGGAGTTAAAGAATGTTGATGCAGCATATTATTGGGTTTGGTAGGTCCAAGCAAACTCACAAATGCTGTTCACAATCATTTCCATTTGTTGGCAGTGAGCATAAGTAATCCTACATAACTATAAATTTTATTTATTTACGTATGTGTATAAGTAATTTTCACCTGATTTATGCAAAAAATTTAGCTGAACCTCGTATGAACTTCCGCATATCTACTAACGAAAACTCCCCTAGTTTGTTAAATGTTTAAGCACCACATGCTGTAGTTATTTCTTTCGTTTATTTTATTGGCGTTGTATCCTATTGTAATTCGCAATAAGCTTATGAAGTATTCGAAATACATATAAAGTTTATATATTCGTTTCCCCCCCCCCCTGTTTAGTTATAAGAAATCTTAGCTGTACCTTACGTGACTGGTACTAAAAAATAATTTGTTTGTAACTTTTGTGTCAAAGAAAACATTTTTTTTTAATAAATATTGAATGATGTAATTTCATCGATTAAAATTAGAAAGGACTATAATTTTTGTTTGTTTTAATAATTATAGTCAAAATTATTTTACAGTAAATGATAGTAAGCAAAACATGACTGCACTTAATTACTTCGAAATCGTGGTAAGTTTTCATTTCTACAATCAGCATAAGAACAAAAAAATTAATATCAAAGTTTTATCTGGTTCTTCATATGACCCACCGTTATACTCTTGGACTGAAACTTATTGACTCATTTTTAAGCGTAGAGAAATGCTTGCAGTTATATCTGAGTTAAAATATGTTATTTCGCTATTGTGTTTTCTGAAACAGTGTAGACCCATTTTTGAACTGTATTACTATTCGTTCGGCGTCCAATGTGAATATTAAATCGTTGGTTGTACATACATATGTGCATACAGATATGCCCAGGAATTATGCTAGGTGATCACTTATAGGTATTTATGTAAGCAAATTACGTGCAACATATGATAAAATATATTTTTCCCATATTATCTTAAAAACACTACAGGTGTTCCATATGTAACAGATTAAATACTTAAAGGATTGTGTGAAATACAATCTGTCAAATATTGATTTCCTCACGCGCTCAGCTTGTATGTGGCTGCACTAAAATTAAAAAGGAGCAAAGCAAGACAGAGTAACAGGCTGATGATTAAAATGTGATGAAATAATGGCCCGGACAAAGATTTAGTCAGATATCTTTAAAACTGTAAGACTAGTTTGAGAGGAAGCAGACAGATGGGCGGATACGCGAACTTGTCAACATTGGTACATATATTTATTCATACCTGGGGAACTTCGATTAGAATTAGAAATCATTACAATTAGGATAATTAAGTAATCATTCGATTTTTCTTTGATTCTTTGTATTTTGATTACTAATTGATTCGATTAACAACCAAGGCGAATATATATATGGTGGTAGCAAAGCGAATTCAGCAGTACTCGCTGTACACGGAATTGTCATATTAAAAGGGAATCATTTTCTTTTATTGACAGTTCCGTGTACCAACCGAGAACTTAAACGAGAAGAAGAAGAAATCAGCTGTTCACTTACCATCACCATGTAATGAATTCGCCTTGTTAACAACGGTTTTCGAAAATATAATGTGGCATTATAAGGCAATTTTTTCAGAAATTTTTTAGAGAAGGTTTAAGTTTGAGCGAAAAAATAAAAGGTCTTATAGAGACTATCTATTGAAAGTAAAATTTGAGATTGCAATGTTTCATTCGTTTTAAGTATTGAAAATATTCAGGTCGATTAGGTATTCCAACAGAACTTCCGACGGGAGAAATTGCTCGGAATTTGCCTGTGAATTTCGATTAAGTCAATGAGGATTACAAAACTTAATTGCAATTATTCCTTGCCTAGGGCTTCGCTGGAACAGCTGATAGACCCCTTATGATTTCATTGATGATTACAATCTAAACAAATTTTATTATTACTTTTCGAAACCAAGCTTAAGAGTGGTATTTTGATCCAAAATCAGGGCTCTTACAATATGAGCTCTTAATTTTATTGTTAAGTAGTGCCACATCGCACTTTTCGATTTGCCATACAAACTACATGAGAGGTTTTTATTTGTTATACAAACTAAAGAACTGTACTCAGTAATACAAAACTCTCTTAAGGCTTGTTATATAGAAAATTGAACGCTCAACAGGAAACTTTTATGCCCAACTCAGTCGAAAAGCCAAAGTTCATCTTGACTCGCATCTTTTCTCTACAATCTCCTGAGCATAAAGCTCTAAAGGCTTAAAAATAAACTTCAAATTAAAAAAAGGAAAAAGGTAAGGGAAGTTTTCGGTTGTACCGAACACTCTTTACCTATAATGAATACCGACAAAATGATTAATGATTTACAAAATGGCGGCCTCATACCAAATTTCATCGAGGTAGATAGCTACAAACGTTTATGTTTATAAATATTTTGAGGAAAAATTTGTCAATATGATAGAGAGGGGCCGCATAAAAAATAAATTCGCAGACAAAATATTTCACAGAATTATGTATATACGGTAGTGGATTAACTAAGGCGTCTTCTCTTTCTGCTTCAAACTTACTGTTACTTAGTTGCATCTAGTGCTCGGAACGGTTACGTGTGAAACGGTGCCCCCCCAAGTTTGGTGTCTGTAATCATAGCACTTGAAGTCGAGTACGTTTCCATTGAATCATTATTCACATGCCAAACAGAGTAAAGGTGATATATCAAATTCTGCTCCGATACCAAGGTGCAATTCCGGCTATTGTGAAATGAAAAATTGTTCGCTGATGCAGAGAATTCGGTTTCTTTCTCTGATCGTAAAAATTGTGAATAAATGATGCAACGACATCAACTTTCTGCTGACTGCAGCCAAACCAACCCCAGAATTAAAAGCAGCTGCGCTAGACTATGCAAGGAAATAGCCGAAATGCAGTGGTGCATTGCAAAAGTGAAAGACAACGACAGCGGCAGCAATGGAAAACCGATTCCCAAAATGCATAGAAACCTTAATTATGTTTCAAATAGTGGGGGCCAAAGCGGAATGAGCATCTCAAGTGTTGCGCATATCCTTTTCTGCTTTATGCTTGAGCGCCCGGTACGGATATATACATACATACACACATATAAGCAATGTAGAAACACATATCTCACTTGTATATGTATGTATATGAGAATTCATACGTATTTTTGTATGCTTTTGTATTTTATTCCAAAATTTTAAATTTGACTGCAGTTTTATTTTAATGAATTGGATGCTCCCAAAAATAAGTGTTTGTTGTGGGACTCCTGTCGTGCGTGACGGCTACAGCACCACCTACATGTGTGAGTAAGGAGCAAATCGCTGGCAATTAATAGGATTTGCTTACATGTACGTACATATGTATGCACAAACATTTACATACTTGGATTGTGATGCAGCAACTTTCAAGTGCTGTTTGAGGAGCATTAGTGCAGCAAAATTGACAGTGTAAGAAAATAAAATGCAACAACAACAAAAAAATGATTAATTACAGTTTGGTTTGGTTATACATACATATATGCAGACATATGTATGTATGTACGAGTGTATGATTTTGCTCATAAATGTACCACCAAGCAACTTTTCGACTTACAAACTTCATAACGTCGTTGTTACTGTCGTCATTATTATTTATGTTTGTTATACCAAGTTGTGATGTGTAGTGAAACTTACTTTTCAAATAACCGAAATAGATATCAAAGCAGTCAAATTTTGTGATCTATCAATTAGGTGACCTTCTCTATGAAGTTACTTGAAGCGACCCTGGTCATTTCTTTCGTAATATTTTGCACCCAGAAACAATCGGCTCGTTGTTTCAGAATTGAGTTACATGTAAAGACTTGGATTTTACTTTTCAAAGTGTAACATTTTTAAATATTTCTTTGTATTAGTGTTGCGAAAATCTCAACATAGTTATGAAATGAAGTGGAGGTTTTGCAGAGACTTTTCAGGGAAGTGAAGCTGTTCGCTCAGTTAAAAACTATGATCTGCATGCAGTGAGATTAAATGTTCGGTTTAATTTTATCCTACCTCGCAACAATAAGACGATCTATACAAGCGGAAAATTTTTTTTGCTTCCAACCGACTAATAAAATTTACATCCCCTTGCATGGCGTCTTAATTCCTCACTTAAATATCGCTTAACTGTTTCAATTTGCTTTCTACACACTACAAAATCGGTCTTCAATTGGTCTGGTGGTCTTCCACTTCTTATGCTGCCACCTAAGGGTGCCTAAATGAATACATTTGTTAGTTTCAACTAACTAGGTGGTCCATCTTTCGACTTCCTTGAGACCCGTGGACGACATGGAACTCTGGGCTGGCGTATGTGGCGAAATCAAAAATAAACATCGATGATTGAGCGACATAAGCTATTTCTTTCGATTATTTCATTTGCGCTTTCGGAGTTTTTTACAACGAACGAGCAGTGCTCTCCTCCGATGAATACATACAAGGTGTAACAGGTGCCCCGAGGCGCCCATTCTATTTAAACAAATAATTTTAATAATAATAATCTTATAAATAAAAATGAATGTGTGTCTGTGTGTCTGTGTGTCTGCGTGTCTGTGTGTCTGTGTGTCTGTGTGTCTGTGTGTCTGTGTGTCCTTTATGGGCGTCCAAAGTACTCAACCGATTTTTATGAAATTTTCACAGTATATTCTTGGGATCATGGGTTAAAGCATAGGCTATATTAATTTTTGGAAAAGTGGGCGGTGCCACGCCCCCAGGCTATATAAAACTACAACTCTTCATAACTCTGAACATATTTGGTCTAAGTTAATGATTTTTGGATATGTGTGTCCTTTGGTCAAGATTTATGTAATTTTGGAAAAGTGGGCGGTGCCACGCCCACATTTTTTGTGTTTTGTTTGTACTTCAATAATGTCCAAAGTTTATGGTCGATCTCTTTTAAACTTTCAAGATTGGTTAAGAAAATTGTTGTGTACGATTTAGGCTATATCAATTTTTGGAAAAGTAGGCGGTGCCACGCCCCCAGGCTATATAAAATTTAAATTCTTCATAGCTCTGAACATATTTGGTCTAAATTAATGATTTCTGGATATGTGTGTCCTTTAGCCAAGATTTATGTAATTTTGGAAAAGTGGGCGGTGCCACGCCCACATTTTTTGTGTTTTGTTTGTACTTCAATAATGTCCAAAGTTTATGGTCGATCTCTTTTAAACTTTCAAGATTGGTTAAGAAAATTGTTGTGTACGATTTAGGCTATATCAATTTTTGGAAAAGTAGGCTGTGCCACGCCCCCAGGCTATATAAAATTTAAATTCTTCATAGCTCTGAACATATTTGGTCTAAATTAATGATTTCTGGATATGTGTGTCCTTTGCTCAAGATTTATGTAATTTTGGAAAAGTGGGCGGTGCCACGCCCACATTTTTTGTGTTTTGTTTGTACTTCAATAATGTCCAAAGTTTATGGTCGATCTCTTTTAAACTTTCAAGATTGGTTCAGAAGATTGTTGTGTACGATTTAGGCTATATCAATTTTTGGAAAAGTAGGCGGTGCCACGCCCCCAGGCTATATAAAATTTAAATTCTTCATAGCTCTGAACGTATTTGGTCTAAATTAATGATTTCTGGATATGTGTATCCTTTAGTCAAGATTTGTGTAATTTTGGAAAAGTGGGCGGTGCCACGCCCACATTTTTTGTGTTTTGTCTGTACTTCAATAATGTCCAAAGTTTATGGTCGATCTCTTTTAAACATTCAAGATTGGTTAAGAAAATTGTTTTGTACGATTCAGGCTATATAAATTTTTGGAAAAGTAGCCAGTGCCACGCCCCCAGGCTATATAAAATTTAAATTCTTTATAACTCTGAACATATTTGGTCTAAATTAAAGATTTTTGGATATGTGTGTCCTTTAGTCAAGATGTATATAGTTTTGAAAAAGTGGGCGGTGCCACGCCCACATTTTTTGTGTTTTGTTTGTACTTCAATAATGTCCAAAGTTTATGGTCGATCTCTGTTAAACTTTCAAGATTGGTTCAGAAGATTGTTGTGTACGATTCAGGCTATATCAATTTTTGGAAAAGTAGGCGGTGCTACGCTCCCAGGCTATATAAAATTTAAAATCTTCATAACTCTGAACATATTTGGTCTAAATTTAAGATTTTTGGATATGTGTATCCTTTAGTCAAGATGTATGTATATAATTTTGGAAAAGTGGGCGGTGCCACGCCCACATGTTTTGTGTTTTGTTTGTACTTCAATAAGTTCAAAGTTTATGGTCGATCTTCTCTAAATTTCCAGATTGGTTCAGAAGATTGTTGTGCCACGCCCCCAGGCTATATAAAATTTAAATCATTATAACTTTGAATATTTTTGGTCTAAACTAATGATTTTTGGATATGTGTGTCCCTTGGTCAAGAATTATATAATTTGGGAAATGTGGGCGTGGCACCTGTTGATCTGTTTTAAACTTTTCCAATACGTTAAAATCTTCGTTGGGTACGACATATGTACATAGGCTACATTTGTAAATTCTTTGGAAAAGTGGGCAGTTCCAAGACCACAAGCTAAGTAATATTTCAATTCGTTATATCCCTGAATGTATTTGCTTTAGTGACATTTTAACGTTCTTAAATCTTAATCAAAGCACTTAATTTTTTTTGTTTGTTATTGCCGTTCATACATATCCAGAGTATTATAGGTACATATTGGATATAATTAAATAAGTACTAACTATACATCTGCTCAGCAGCGCATAATGGTTTTTGTCATACCCATTGAGTTCAAAAGATCCGTTTTTTGAGTTGGACATCCAAAAAATTTATTTGTTTATACCAAAGACTTTAAAGCCACAAACATTGTATATCCTAAAGCACTGCAATAAATGGAATGTTAAAAGTTAAAGAAAAATATTTGAAAATGTATTTCTAGGGAAATTACTGGTCAGGCAGAACAACGTCTGCCGGGTCTGCTAGTAAGATAATAAAATCGTCCCCACTCACACCCCAAATCTATTTTCTAAATAAAATAATAAATAGCAAAATATTAAAATAAGTTTAAAAAAAACTACTCCCCCACACTAAACTTTTCAGTTGCAAGTCCATCTGTTGGGCTTTAATTATCTGCATCATGTTTCTAACTGCGCGCAGATGATTCGAAGGAAGTTTCTCTCGGGTACCATATTCTTCCGATACCATGAAGGATCCCTAATGATCCATCAGCAAAGGTGTGATAAGAGATTTAGGGAGCGTGGTCTTTGTTTGTCAATTTGGGAATTTTCCTCTTTTTGGTTTTCTTAACGATATTTGCTCAGTAGCCGAAGCCTTTCACAGTTTATAAAATTAGAAAGTCCCCAACTCTTTTCGGCGTGTGAATTATTGTTAAGCCCCACAGCTGGGTATATATTCCTACATTTGTTTCTGTTATTGTTGTTGCACCGTTTTGCTGCTTTGATTAATTGAGTTTATTGTCGATTGAAAAACGATTTTTCGAAAACCACTTTTCTTCTCGACAACAACTATTCCATTTTTTTATTGCCTGTACATAACTATGTACATACATATGTATTTGTGTCAGTGTGCATGGATGTGTGGTGGTATGTATGACTGCCTTATTTGCAGATAAATCTCAACGCATTACTAACGTAATGGGGTGCCAATTTCAACTCGTTTGACGGCAAAATTCTGGTAATTTATTAAAAACTCAAGCAGGCATATAAAATGTGAGTTGGTTTTTAGCTTACACACTTTTTGTAACTTATTTTATGATGCATGTTCTACACTTCAATTGAACGGGTAAGTAGTCGCAGTGAAATAAATACAAAATTGTTAGATATGTTTGGGCGCATGTTGTCGGTTGTAAGTTGTGTGTATCAATAATGAATTGATGTTGTAATTGAGTTAATTAAATCGATTTTGACAGACTAAGCAGACTGAAAGTCAGCTAGATTTAATGAATCTTGTTAGTTTGTGAAAAATTTGTTAAATTGTAAACAAGTTTTAATAGCTCGTTTCGTTTAAAGACTATTTGTATGATGCATTGGATAAGTTAATGAATGGATAGGAATCAAGATCGAATATGGATGACGAGAATTCAATGGAAGGAATAGTTTTTGCTCTTCATTTTGTTAGAAGTGTGTCTGTCATTCTTTAATATTTATTTAGTTGCAGAAGACTGAAAACATGCTGAATAAATCAGGATTTGCGGATTCGATAAACGCATACTAAGCAAATTAGTTAATAAGGAAAACTTGTTAGCAATCAGCGCTTGAGCGCTTTACCACAATGTTTTGATTAGCCCTCATCAGATAATATCAGGAACATGACAAGTTTTGTAAATAGCAGGATCATCTTCCTACAGCCGTCAAGAAATCTTAAACTATAATGATGAGCCAATACCTAGGAATTGATTGCAAATTTCAGTCACTACCTAAGGACCTACTCACTTTCGTTCCGTGCAAGTTCTTTAACACCAACAATTTTATTCCGTGAGTGTCTACAGATTAACAGTTTTCAGTAATTCCGAAAGTTGTCTCGAATGCGAAGTTGTTGTTCTCAAAATATAAGTATCCATCTCGCTGTTAATATCCCCATTAAGAGATTTCAGTGATTGGCTTGATGTTTTTAGTTAGTATGCTGTCCCGGGCGTTTTATCTGGACTGGTTTTAAAAATTTTCTTCTAATAGCTCAAACCAACTCTTAGGAGTCCACAAAAAAATAATAATAGCTATAATAATAGCTATTTGGCGGGATATTTCTTCCACCGAAGAGATTTAAGGCGAGCGTCTCCGCCAATAAAATAAATTAAATATATTTCATGGCGGGGAAACACTCAAATACTTTAAAAGAGAAACGCGGTTTTAATTCTACTTTATTGTTGTTTTTGTTTTTTTTTCTGAAAAAAACTGTGCGCAGAAAATTACGTGAATAGGTAAAACTTCACTCAACAAACATTTAAGAGCTCGATTAGTATACACCTCACATCCTGCAGAAGGTTAAAATTGATTAAAGGACATTACACCATCCTCGGAAAATTTACGAAAAAGGAATATCTAAGATCAGGGTTATCGCTACAATCACACCTCTAAATTACAAACACTGCCTATTAAAAAAAAGAATACTTCCAAAGATCAAAGATATGAGCACTTTAAATGTCCTCTTTGTTAAGTATTGGAACCATTAAGATGAGCATGTGTCTATTGAGTGTGCGGATAGTGGACCTAAGCTGTTAACAACATACAATTGCTTATAATAAATATAGTCCTTTCTCTGTTAATTAAAGCGGAAAAAATTTATTTTCATTTTTCAACTGTTGACCTTTTTTCGCCGTGACGTCAAAACATGTGAACATGTGTGTAAGCTTTTGCCTTTTGGAGCATCCATTCTTAAGCCAGAACTTTATAACTAGCCTATTTGTAGTTTAAGGCGCTGACGCATTTCAATTCATTTGACAGTTATGTATGTATTTCATTTACGCATCTAACAAACAAGGTGAAGTTCTACATAAACTGATAGCTCCAAGGGGCTAATTATGGAGTTCACGGTTGAATGTGCGACTTCAATAAAAATTGTATTATAAAATAAAATACTCAATACTGCACTTGTTCGATTCTTTATACATAGTTGTTTACATGCCAACGCTTTTAATTTACGACTTTGTTCGAACATTTACCCTCCACAACTTGCTAACGTCCCTTTAGACTTTCTTTGGTTAGTTGAATTATGTTTTCCCTGTTGGGCTGTTGTTTGTCTACCGTTCGTAGAAATTCAAACAACACACATACATCTATCTACCTGTTCTCATGCCTATTTGGATTTTAAATTGGATTTTAAAGATACGCTTAAACGGCGTAGAACGGCGCAATAAAACTCTAGAATTTCCTTATTATGAACACTTCAATTTAAATAGCCAAATAAATATAAAGAAAAAAAAAATTAGAGGACGGTGAAAGCAGAGAAAGAACAACAATCATTGTGAGGCTAGAACAAAAGCAATGAATAGGGCTCATATACTCAACAGCCTAAACAAGCGATAATCTACATAAAACGCATAACGATAAAATACTTATTTTGTAACAATGATTCCAATAAATTAGAAGTGACTTGAACGAAAATAAAGCGAAAGCAGTGGAGAGATATTCTTTTTTTTTTGTTTAGAAGTGCATTTGCCTGCCGTGCACAATACCAGAGCTGGGTTGAAAATCAAAGCATCACAGCATCCAAGACCGAAATTGTGTTTTTTTTTTTATTTTATGTTGTAACGCATTTCATCACGTGCAAGCAGTTTTTAACCACAACTCATTCATTTCACCTGAATTTCATAAAGTACACACATTTTATAAAGAAAAGGTTTAATCAGTAAACTTCGGTTTGAATGGGTTGTTGGAAGAGAATTCGATACTAGCAGCATTGATTTCGTGCACAGTGGTTATTAATTGGAAAACTCCTACTAAAAATGCTCAATTAATTCCCTGGTAGTTCTTTATGCCCTTCGCTGGTTAGGGGTTATAATCATATATATTATTTCTGTAAGGTCTTTTTGTGTTTGCTCCTAATTTTCTGCTCTCATTTCGAACCAATATTAATAAATGAGGTAACGTTTTAAAGGTGTGGGTTACCTCTACATGCGAAACTATATATTAATTACAGCATTGCTTTTGTTTAAACGTATTTTATAAAAATTAATTTGTTTAAATAAACCATTGTGAATGCACAAAATAATCAATTTGTACTGCAACGCCATTGTGAATCAGAGACTTTATCTACTGGGTTGCAGATGTCGCTGAGGGTAGTGGTGAAGTTCTGTGCGCAAGGGTCCATCTATTATACCTTAATATCAGTTTCCCATTTTGTCAGTATTATGGCTGTAAGTTTTGCCACAAGCTAGTTCTCTTGTCGTTACTGTAGTAACAATACGAGTACCACCACCTGCTGTGTTGGTACCATCACTCTTCAGAAAATTACCCTTGTTATTCAAATGTCCGTGTGTTGATGATCCAAACTTTTATTAGAAAAGGGCCTTAAGAAAGCATCGTGGTGACTGTGGCCCATTAAAGTCGACTGGTGAAGTGTAAGCTGAACAGAGATTATACATACATCCCTAATGAAATATGATCGGCAACCCAAAAAGACGAACGAGTGGACGACGTCCTGACAAATGAACTAATTATCAAATATTTAATTATAATTGACATATAATATTTAATTAACATATAATATTTAATATTATATTTAATTATAATTGCACAAAAACCTTGAAATTAATAAATGTTAAAAATATTTCCTTAAAAGACGTGTTGTTGGTTTCATTACAAATGTCGTCTTTTAGTTGTCACATTCAATATTTTCTTCCTTACCCTAGCCCACAGTGCCATTGTTCCAACAACCACATGTTCGATGATACTTTGAATATTTTTATCTCCTTCATGTTGCACCGATAGTTTAATCAGTTGAGAAATAAAAATTCAACTTAATGATGTTCACCTTAGATATTGATAATACTGGTAACAAGAACAATTAAAACCAAGACACAAGTCAAATACTTGTACGAGTATGAAGATTAGTTAAAATAGTTACAAAAACAGTGGCGAGAACAATATGGCTGAGTCAACAACAAAATCGAAAGCCTCAGAGTTCTTGTGGGGTATTCCTGTGAATAACTTTGTGTTGTTGAATCCAAGTGATCTTATTTACAACCGCTGTCAATGAAAATGATCTTTGAGCTGATCTTTAACTGGAAAATTGTGTGCCGGCCTTCCACTAACTGCAGTTAATTACTAAGCTTGTTCATTTCTTTTGTATTTTTTTTTTTTCTTTTTTCTTTTGATTTACTGAAATTAAAGATGTTCCATGTTTTGGTATTATCTTTGTGTTTCAATATCTCCCATTTACCTATAAAGTGTTGGAGATCTATGTTTTTATTGGTAGAAATTGAACTAAATTCGATAATAAACTGCAATTTTACTTTGTCTATTTAAGTAGAAATTGTCCATGTTAGTGGTATTGCACTTCAGTTTAAATACCTTTAACTTAATCCACATACTATTAATAGGTGATTTCTATTGTTCATTGCTGCTCTATTAGAGATTTAAGTGGCTAAATATATCAAGTGCAACAGGATTGTTACATGAAATATCTAAACGTAGTTAGAAATATGTATGTACGAGTTTCACAAAAAAATGTGTGAGAAAGTTTGAAGAATTTATTCGAAATTGATGTGCCAGTCGAATGGCTTCGGAACTTTTTCGAAACATATGCTTATAAAAAATTTAAAAGTGGGTAGGGTTCCCTTTACATATATAGCAAAACAAGATTTAGTTTTTCATTTTGCCAAGTATTGGAAGAGGAGCAGGGAAGAGTCATAGAACAAAAGAAAACGAAAGAAGGTAGTGCTATAAGAAGTCTAAAAAAATAGTTTTGAATATTGCGATACTTTCGTCATCTTTCATAATTTGGAGGCTTTTGGTATGTATCTTTCGTAGCTCCTACCTGTCGATTGAAGCCATAAATCGTTGAGCTAGTCTCTCGAATAGGAAGGCCAATATTCTTTCGACACAGTTCATGGTTCCCACCTCTCCATCAAGATGGCTTGTCGAGAGAGGACTTTTCTTCTGAATTGTTTATTTTCCTTGCTAACGCTGGTTTCAAGCTAGCAAATTATTTCACGGCTGCATATTTGGATCCGTAGTCAGTGAATTAGCTTGATGCCAGCAAATACTTCGTATTTTTCTAAATCACTGGGACGGTAAATTTTATCGAACGCTTTTCCTGGTCAGAGAAATCTGAACTCACATCGGTCTCGCAAAAAAATTTACTGTTACTTTAATCTCGTTATGTTCAAATTATTCTCTCCAAAATCAAGTTAAAGAAATTGTACGACAGACAGTCAGAAGATGACCTTCACTATAATTTGTCATAGTGTATAAGATTTCAGTGAAGTCAAACTTGAGACATAGCCTTTCTCAATGTAAAGAGTTCGCATATACATATGTATGAGCTTAGGCATATCGGGAATGTATAATTAAAAGCCGCGGTTTACTTTACCGCGCCTTTCTTGTTATTTCACAGAGCACACTTATGTTCCGTTCTTGGGCCATACTAGGGTTGACCATATTTTGTATCCGAAATGTGTTTCCAATGCATTCTTAGATTGTGGGGGATTTACTGTTTGAGAGCTGGAATGTTTCAATCCTCACCTCATCAAATGTATTTTCTAAAAATACTTTCTTATTATTGAAGGCCTTAATTTCTAATAACAAAATATTTAAATTTTGACATTTAAAAAAAATTTATTTTATATTGTAAACACAACCAAAGTCAACAATAGTTAAAATAATTTAGTTGAATTATTTTTGCAACTTCCTTGTTTCAGTTTCGAATCCTAATTAAAAAGTTCTAAAAATTTAGCTTGAAATTTATTGCCTATTACCGCATCATCCAATAGGTTTGGGTGGAGTAAATAAAGTTCTAAATTTTATAGTTGTTTATTATGTGCGTACATATGTACATTAGGCAGAACAAAACTACCCGATTTACTGTGAATGCCGCTGAACCGTGATATCAATATTCATAGAAAATTATTAAATCTTAATGTAATTTGAACATAATTTTTATTTTATTTTAATCTTTATTAGCGAAAAATTATGTAAAGTAACAACATTATTATTTAACTTTAAATATTGTTCCTTTTTGTTTGCTTTTGAGCTCATATTTTACAACTTTTTGTTCCCGCAATTGCCTTCGCAATAATTTGTCATGAGACAATAATTTGTTTGCGAGAATTAGTGTTAATTGATTGCTTGTCAAATCTTAAACATGCAAGACCAAACTTAACAGAGTATTTTCTCCTTTTCTGTGGCACGTTTTTTTTTTCTCTTATAATTACAAAAACCGCAAGCATTGTTTTTTCTTCATAGAATTCGTTGCACAAAGGGAAATAAACTCGGTTTCTTATTGCAATCGCTTAATTATGGGGAATGAATTGTTATGGATACACCGAACAAAATGTTTCGTTTTGTTTTGGATATCAAAATTTTAACGGATATTATATCTATATATGTATTTACATAGACTTTATTGGCCCCTATTCGAACTCAATGCTCAATGTTAATTTATTTTCCATAAGCAAAAAAAAATCATTCACTCACTCTTTCCATCAAGTAATAGGTATTGGTTTAGTTTTTCTGGAACTTTCAAAATATTTCAAGATTTTTAAAATTTTTTTCAGTGTACTATCAAAAGTACAATTATGTATATGAAAAAATAACAAAGCAATAAAATAGTGTGCAAAATGTCAAGGCAAATAAACGAAGAATAGTGCAAAGAAAAACACTTGTTAATTTCCATTAAATTGCAACAACTTGACGATGACGACGGGCGGTCATTGTCATATGTATGTGCAAGTGTTTTATAACAATACCCACCAAAAAATGTGCTATAAGTCGCATCAGCACTGGTTTTCCGAATTTGAAGTAATTGCATTATAGTATAGTTTCCAGAACAATGAAGTGAATAAAAGGCACTTATTCAATTCAATTGTGGAGGTGTTTTGACTCAAGCGGCACGAATAGGAATGGAGACCAATATTTCCTATCGAAGATATTATCTTCCGATACCGAAGAAATTTGAGAGCACCTCATACAGCTAGTCAAAGTTAAGTCAATCCTCCGAAGAACAATTTCTTGATTATTACAAAATCTGTATTAGCTTGCTAACTTTCATGTTTCTGCACCATATATGTATATATGTATGACAAAGTAAGCGATTATATCTCATGATCTTTAATAAAGTTACGTAACGTCTGATACGTCAAGTACTATAAGGCTTAGGTACGTCTGTCTTATAATTAACTTAATATATATAATTATAATTAACTTAATAGTATATCCCGTGGTCGAAAATCGACCACCTTAAATTAGTATAACTTATTAAATCCTATGTTCACCACTACCATCAGCGACATCTACAGCCCAGTAGATAACGTCTCTGATTCACAATGGCTTTGCAGTACAAATTGATTTTTTTGTGCATTCACAATGGTTTATTTAGACAAATCAATTTTTATAAAATACACTTAAACAGAAGCACTGCTGTAATTAATATATAGTTTCGCATGTAGAGGTAACCCACACCTTTAAAACGATACCTTACTTATTAATATTGGTTCGAAATGAGAGCAGAAAATTAGGAGCAATAACAAAAAGACCTTACAGAAATAATATATTTATATGATGATGATGATGATAAGTCAAAGTGTTTCGATCGTGAGAGCATAAAGTGTTACTGCTGTTTCCTTGTTTTGTATGCTAACTTGCGCAATTTTTTAGTGGGTATGAATGATTGCATCTATGCTGGTTGATACAATAACTCGTATGCGATTGCAATTGACGTAAACGTGCATACGTGTTCACTGTTTTGTGAAAATAAAACTTCTCCCAGAAAAATTAACTGAAGAATGACTAACATGACTAGCAAACATATTACTTAAGATTTTTATTTAATTGTAGAGTTGCATTGTTATAAACCGCTTACAACATGAATCACATTACAAGAACTAAATAGCAAAATCGCAACAACAACAATTGAATGGCAAATTACGTGCCTATACGAAAAATTGCAGGTGAAATGAATGAGACGCGTACACAAAAATGAGAAAAAAAATATATAAAATGATAGAAGAAAATTAAAGTGAAGAAAGCACATATTCCATTGCCGTAATTATGAGAAAGTGATTCAAAACTAACCCTGTAGGAAAGTATACCCATGTATCACGTTGTACATGTACATTAAGGTGGATCGACGAAAAAAGTGTTTCCAGTCCACCCCTAGGATTAAAGATATTTTGAAGGCAATCCCAAAAAAAATTTTTTTTTTGCCACGACCCCCGATGGGCTATTTACTTTTTTTTTTGGGATCGCCTTCAAAATATCTTTAATCCTAGGGGTGGACTAGAAACACTTTTTTTTTGTAAGGGAACCGATCCGCACTAATGTAGGTACATTCAAAGAATATTTTGTATTTTAGCGGCATAAGCTAAAAAAACATTTGGCGCAATATACCTGCTAGGAGATAAAGGCCCAGTTTCGATACTATTTTGTGTGCGAGCTGCTCCTAATTTTCCACCAACATGCAGGACCTATGTTTTTTTTCTGACTCCGTACGGCATCTGCTTGGCAAACCACTTTAGATGTTACCTGCCCCAGTACTCGAACTTCGAACCTTCGGTGTGGTAGGCCAGCAACATTACCTCCGCACCAAGGCAGCCGCTGTTTCACATACCAGTAAAATTTTCCGACTGGGTAGTAACTTTGCACTTATTTTTTTTTTTTCGTGGCATTCACGTTTGGCTTATTACCTTCACATTCAGAAATGCAAGGGCAAATTATGAAATTTGAGAGATTTTTTCTTTGCAATTTTTTTTCGCTAATAAAAAAAATTGTTACTTTTAAGTTGAGTTCTTTTAGATTTCTTTTGCACATACATACATACAAATTCTACTCAATTATTCTGCAGTTCGTCAGCAAAGAATGTCAAAACATGTATAAGTACGGGTTGATGTTTGCAATAACTAAAAATTGAACTATTTGAACATTTATTGTGAGAATGAAAAAGAACTTTCCCATTTTACTAGGAAAATTCCTACAAAAAAGTGGATTCAATAGGATTGTTACTCTTTTATGCTAGTATCTTATTTTTGCTCTGCAATCTCTCAAATACGGAAGTGTGGGCGTTACTCACATGCTAGTGCCATGCCCATCAGGTTTGGTCGCTTAGATAATAAGTTAAACTAATATAAAAGGAATTGTATTTTATCCAATTAGGAAAGTAAAATATAAAGAAACAATTCAATAACAATCATTTGTGTATACCAAACGAATTTCCCAGCTAAAATTGCAACAAAAGCCCATGACCCAACTTCGTGGCTCCATTAGATAATTCTTAAGTCGCTAGGTATGCTGTTGTTTCTCAATTTGCTATTTGTTGCATTCACATTCTCATTGTTATGCATTATGCATTATGCAATACGAGAAGATATGACATGTGGGTTGAACTACTTAAAGAATGAGAGTGTAACACAAAGCTTTACTTCCTGTTCCATAGTAAATAGAAAGAACAAAAAATTCAAATGGAAGTCACAATAGACGTAATAGAAAAATAAAATACACAACAAATGTTACGAAAAAAATAAGGGAATAGAAGATGCATATGCAGGGGTAATTGTTACAAATCAAAACAAAAAATTGTGAAAAATAATTGAAAAATTAAAGATGCCATCCCTACTTGCTCACATGTAGGATGACGTTACATCCGCACGTACAACAAAAAAGATGCATTCGAGGCCTCTGCTGTTACGTTTTTGATGGATTACTTGAGGGATAAGATTAGAAATTGAATGAGAAAAATAAAGAATGGAGTAAAGCGAAAAAGTGTAGGCAATCACGCAGACATTCAAGTACACAGCGCTCACAAATTTCAGCGCCGTAACAACACTAGGGTTAACGGGACTTTGCCCTCCATACCTGAATAAAAAGAATAAAATAAGCAAATGGGATGAAATTAGTAAAATTTGTTATGTATTAATTTTGGCCTCAATAGGACCTGTTTGAGGTTTTGTTGCATTCAAAATTTTTTTATTGCATACAATTCATACATATCGCACACTAAATCAAAAAGAGTCACAACTCAAAATCTGAGTAACTTTCAGTTAATTGCTTCTGGATCGCACAAAAGTGATTTGATTTTTAAAAACTTGACATCACTGTGCTCTTTAAAGAGTAACGATAATAGTCAAAAAGAAAAATATTGTATGTACTGGCTGCACTACTTTTTATTAGGCAATCTATGCCAAGAAAGCGACCTAAAAAAATTTTGAGTTGTGACTGTTTTTGATTTAGGGTGCGATATATTCTTGGAAACTTTAGAACGGTTCTCAAATTCAAAAACTGAAGTATAGTGCAGATTTTATTTGTAATTTTTACTACTTTCTAAGCCACTATCGGTGTGGTATTCAGTTTGTACAATAATCTGTAATCTTATGTAAGAGTTTATAAAATAAATAAAGTAAAATGTTTACCACATTAAATACCAGAAAAGTCTAGAAATTTCAATAGATTATTTGAATTGATGAACTTATGGTCTCATGACAAAAGTATAGCTTTGTTTATCTCAACAGAAATTAGACTAAATAACGTCCTTTGTACAGTGTTTAGTGGGAAAGTTTTCTTGCCTTTTAACATACCTATCCCAAATTTTTTTTTATGTGTTCGCCTGCTTTGATTTTTGTTATACCTAGATAACTCTTCGGTCCCCTAAAACAAAACAGCGTGCCGACTACTCTGCCTTGTTTCATGAATGATTGCCTGAGCATACATCGCTGCGAACAACACGAGCGAAATAAGATACATCTATTCCAAAATTTGATGCAACCAACAAAAACAATGCTTTTCAGAAAAGAAAGAGAAATAAAATAGAGTAAAAGATTTCTTTGTACAAAGCAAATAATTGTTGCTAACTTTACAAAATGCCAGGCAATTTGAATTGTTACAACAAACGCACATTAACCTTCCTAGATTTGTCAGGTACCTGCGAGACGAAGAGCTAATTCTTAAACGTTTTCTGCAGGAAAAAAGGTTGAAGCAAAACAACATTTGGGATTTATTTTCATTTACTTGCTCTTCATTGTTTGTGTTTTTTCGTGCACGGCCGTTTTCGATCAGATTTACTATTTGCTCTGCTCTTGTTACAATTGGCCTTAAAAGGTGCAACACATGTTGTAAGCCAGATTTGTGCTCTTCTGCTTTAAGACGCTATGTGTTGCAATGGATTGCAAAATTTTTACTTACTTACAACACCTGTCATCAAATGTACATACATACATACATATTTTACTTACTAACTTACCTGCCTCCAATTGTTATGCATTCGCACACGGCATAACTGCATACATAAGAAGTTATGCAGCTCAACAAATACGGTCATACCGTTGCAGTTTGTGTTACTTATCAGCTGGCTTATTGGATAACCTATGAGTTCATCGAAATCGTATCGATTGCGTTTGTTCGTGATTTCCCAAGAAATGTGAGATTTTGCAAGGTAGCAAAAGTTATTCATGCATATTTATGTGAAAGGAGTTGATAAAGTATTCATTTCTTTTTCTTTGAGTTTCTGTCTATGGTTATGAGAAATTTCTGCACATTAAGAAAAGTGGATTGGAACAAGTAAGGAGTGTATTAGAATACACATAACTTTTCTTAAGTGCCCGATACTTACCTAGTACATTGGAACAAACTCTTCAAAAGTGTAAATCTAAAGATATGTACGTAGCCAAAGCACAATCGATTGTATGAGAGCTATGCGTTTTATTGGTCCGATCTTGCTGGATCCGACAACTGATTAATATAATACCAAATGGCGGCCCCAAACCAAATTTTATAAGGATGCCTCTAAAACTGAGGGACTGGTTTGCGTTCAAACAGATAAACGGACATACATCACTAAAACGACTCAGGCTAGATCATTTCGAAATACCTGTATATCTCTTCTTTTTTTCTCATATTTAGAAACATCGGACCAAAGTTATAATACCATTTCATGTTCATGAAAGGGATAACAAGTGATGATATGTAGAAAGTCCACGTAAAACTTAATGAGATTCAGGATTTTGCCGTCACTCTAAAGTTCTGCCTGTTTTTAGTAAAAAGCTTTTTAAATTTTGCTTTTCTGTTTTAGACCAGAAGGAGTTGAGCATGCAAAATATCAGAACCTATTCTCAATTGTGTGTATTGTTTGGATCATAATTAATAATAATTTGGATTTTTGTAATAAAGGCAAACAAGTTACATCAAGTCGTATCTCACCACTTTTAAGTACATATTATTATTTGATTTGGAGGAAAATTTAGAATAACAAAGTAAACTATTATACTCTTATAAAAAAAAGGTGTATCTATTTAATTTTTTTGTGTCACCACGCGCTTACTGTTGTGACCCGAGCAAGTTTTGAAGTTTTTTACCACAGTTTCAAAAAGAAAAATTGATTTGTCAAAAGTTAAAGTTTGGTGAGTTTTCCTCTTTTCGATGAAACTCTGGAACTTATAAGATTTTTTTTTTAAAGTACCTAATTAATCTTCGGTTTTTTTTATGCAACGAACGGTATAGTAAAATCTTAAAATATTATCCAAACTTTTGCGAAGAATTTAAATTTCTTCATAGCATCTAAATCACTTTTAACCATACATACATATATGTATGCATGCTCAACATTTCATTATTATTTATACAGCAATTATACAAATTTTAGAAAATACGAGCAAGAGTACTATACAAACACTTTTATGCTTTAAAAATTTATATGTATCTGTCCAAACACTCAGAGGTAAAATGCATCAAACTTATGGCCAATGGAAAATAAACGAAATACATTTTTTTTTTTTATTTGAGGGCAGTAAATTTTGAAGATTTTCCTTCCGATAGAAAGATATATTTTAAAGTTTACATAAGAAATCCGTGCTTAAGAAAATAAATAAAGATTTTATAATTTGAACACTATTCGGAATGAAGGCGTTTTTCCTATATATGTACAATTGAAATTTGAAAATTTGGGTAAGTTGCCTGAGCAAGACAAAATTATTACAACAAAACACCACAAAATAAATCTAAACTATATTATAGCTGGTCAATGATGGCATTGTGGTTTTTGTAGGGATGGCGATTTTGTTGAAATACTCAGAAGTTTGTACTACTTATCTTGATTTACTAAAATATACTAATTTTGTGTACCAACAAATTATTTTAATTTTTTCTTTCACAGACCATTTTTAAATCATCCTTCACCTTGAATGAGCTCAAGGCCAAGAATAACAAGTTTTATGAAATTATAATAGTTTTTTTGTTTAGTAATTTAATTACTTAGTAAAAGCTTACGATTAAATAGCGAAGGAAAAATAAATACATTGGTACCATCACTACCCAACAAACAGTTGGGAGCGAAACAAATTGGGAGCGAAGTGAAATAATGAAAAAGAAAAAGCTTCATTGTGGAAAGCATATGTATACGTATGTACATATGTATCTAGCTTGGACAGTTCTCAAGTTTTTTTCTGCTGATAGCTTAAGCTCTTATCAGTGCAATTTACAGCTGAAGGAAAATACATTTTTTTACTTTGGCCATTTTTAGCTGCTGGTTAATTTTCAAAACTTGAATACGGGCCAGTGAAATACAACTAAACGTAAATTACAGCTTTGAGTTCTCAACTAATCAATCCGTCTGCATTTGGAAGGCAACAAGCTGACTAAAACCAGTTCTTTAGATTTAAGTAAACTAGCAGAGAAGTGGATAGATTCGTGCGTTTAAGAATTTTTTGCAATTCTGTGATTAATTTTTTAGAAATATTTCAATAAAAAACCGCTTATGGACAAACCGACAGCTGGTTAAATGATAGCAAAAACTCCTGGGTCGGTCATTATGTGTGTGTTGGAAATCCATAGCTTTAGAAAAGCTTTTAAAAGACACAGTGTGGCTTTTTTTTTTTTCTTTGACAGCACGCAATTTTAATGTTTGATTTCAATGAATGGAAAAATGATTAGCTTCAATCGAATAACTAAATAAATTAGTTCGGCTTTATTCTGAAATTCTATTCTGAATTAATAGCCATAAAATAAATATTTCGATAACAATTTTCTAATCAAAACCGACGCGATATACATACATATGTAGATATGGCCGACAGTGTGATCAAGCATTTTCGAATAAACAGTGAACTTTTTGTTTTTACTTATTTGACCAAAAAAAGTTTTCTTTTGGCTATCTGCACTGCTTGTCTTTTCACTTAAAAAATTATTATGGAAATGACAGTAAATTTAAAAAGCTACAAAATAACTACATAAAATATGAAATTTAATCACTCAATAAATTAAACAAATATCGTAAATACATACAACAAATATAACTAGGTGGGTAGCAAAGAAAAAATGCTTTTTCAATAAATTTCACTGTTTAACAAGCTCCCTGCTAGCTAGAATTTAAAGAAAAAATTAAGTTGCGTTGCGAAGTCTATACGCAAAGTGAATATTTCACAATGATCTGCTTTATGTGGCTTGCTACACAGTATAAAACCTGCACAATTTAATTGAGAAGAATTTGGATATACATATAGTCGATTCCACTCAACTACTCATTTATCTTCATTGTTCACAAGCTTCATGATCTGAGTAAAAAATAGAATTTCCAATTATTCTCCCAAATCAAAGCGCTCCTTCTTATAAACGTATGCTCATTGCTACTATGTTACAGATACTTTCACTCTGACTAATTTATCTAACTGCAAAAACTACCAACTCAAAGATACTTCACTCATAATTTGGTATTCATGTTCATATCATCATCTCTCCTATCATGCTCACAATTCATGATCTGAGTAAAAAATAGAATTCCCATTCAATTTCCCAAAACAAAGTGCTCTTTCTTATAAGCGTGTGTTCATTGCTAGTATCTTGCAGATAATTTCTCTCTGACTCATTTATCTAACTGTAAAAGCTACCAACTCAAAGATACTTCACTCATAAATTGGCTTCATTGCTAGTATCTTGCAGATACTTTCTCTCTGACTCATTTATCTAACTGTAAAAACTACCAACTCAAAGATACTTCACTCATAATTTGGCTCAATGCTCAGTATTCATGATATGAGTGAAATATTCAATGTCTCATATCATCTATGCACCTAATATACGCTCTTTGGCCTGGCTAAAAAGACTGCAACAAAAAAATTATCTGAAATCATAAAAAACTTGCCCAACCGGTAGGACTTGTGTCAATGCCTTCTTGCGTCGACTGAAATCTTTCTGTGGTTGCATCGATTTTTTTGTTGTTAATACTGCTACTGCTTGTAGACAGGCCTAGGCCTGGCTATGTTTAATGCTGCTCTCTATTCGCATTTTAGTACGTTCAGTTCCGATTTTTTGTAATGGCGTTTAAAATCCTCTCAGCTGCATCTGAGAAATTATTTTAGTAAATTGAGAAAGTCTGCATGGTATAAATGAGTACTAAATGAGCGCGTTTAAGGTTTGAGTAAATTGAAAAGTTAATATTTTAAATAATTTTCTTGTTATTTTTTACCAGCTTGAAGTAAACAAATTTGGAGTTCTTTTCGAAAAGAAAATTATAATAAATTGAAAGTATGTGTATAAATATATCTTTTAATGCCTATTATGACTATCAAAAGAAATCAGGCATGAGTTTACTTTAATATTTCTCAGTAAACATCAGATTGCTTGAGACGACCTACTGTTTCAAATGCCAGTACTAATTTATAATTTTTTTTTAAATATTCGGCTAGTAAAATTGTATTTCTTTCTGCAGTTATCTTACACTTTCAAATTTTATCTCAAAAGAAGACAGCTAGCTCCTACCGTCTCTCATCGAATGTACTCGTACCTTGCGTCCATAAAACCCATTTCAATTTAATTTTCACTTTTTCTCACGCATTTTTGATCTAACTCAAACTGGTTTTAACAATAAATGCCAACTCAAAGTCAAAGCCAAAATCATAATGAGTCGTTTAGACAGCTACGCCAGTGAGTCTCAACGCCATTGATCAACCGCTCTTGCTTCGGTATGCTCATATTTCAACAAGAGGCACAATAACATTCCAACAAAAATAAAGTGGAAATCCTGTTTGTTTCTCAGCAAATCCACTTTTTCAAACTTGTTGACTGAATAACTAACTCTCCTTTCTCATCGACCAAAAATGCGTACTCATCACACCACTTTTAAATGCATTTCTTGAAGTAGTAACTCAACCACGCTCTAGCTACTCCAACAATTTGTAGTTTACTTTTAGTAGTTAATCGACTGCATGCACTTTGAGTAATCAGTAAATGAGTAGAGTTCGAGATGATCACACGCGTTCGTTGTGCTTGTCGGAAAAATTGCAAGATCTAAATGAAAAGTTAAAATATATAAATTTAGTTTTAAGTGCAGACACAACACAAAAAAAGAAGATAATTAAGTGCAAGTGTTAAGCTAAGCGAAAAGAAGAATACAAGTAAAAAAAAAAACAGCTCTACTCAGGTCTAAAGAATGAATATTAAAGTTCTAAACAAAAAAATTACCAACTCAACGAATTTAAATTAATGCTTACGAGTTCGTTTCGTACGCCACAGACACAATTTGGATTACGGTTTCCGGTTGCGCGTCTCGTTTAACTTGTCGCAAACAAACAATTTATAAATAAAAATCTGAAAAAATAAACTAAGCAAAGTAAAAACAACAATGCAGTGTTCCTTGATATTTTGTGTAATATTATAAAAATATTGAGAATAATTGAAAATCAAGTTATAAATTTTTACTGCAATAAACGCATAAAATTTGTGTAAAATGCGCAAATTGAAGAAATAATCAGCAACACTTTTTGAAAAGTGTCTGTGTGTGAGTGCTTGTGTGTAGAGTGCACATGTGCAAAAAAATCATATGAAAAGTGCACAACTTAACACCTTGAAAAGAAAAATTGCACATTTAAAACAACCCAAAATTTAAACAAAATCCACATCCAAAACACATTATGTCAACAAAGATGACGCTCATCTCAAAGACGATCCTCTCCGTCCTCATCACCACCATCATACCCATACTCGGCGCTGCACTAAGCAAAACAGTGCTCTATCAGGCGCCCGACGAGTGCCGCTGGTCTGGCACCAGTGAAATAGACATTACGCTCGTCTGTCATCTGCGCACCATCAACTCTGAATTGGAGAACACCAACTTCAGCGTTATACAACCACAGAACACGATACGTCTGCGGCTTGAGTGCAACGATGCGCTCTTCTTCCAGAGCAGTCTGAGTCCAGATTCATTTCGTTCGTTGGTAGAGCTGCGCGCCTTAACTATTGAATATTGTAAACTAGGCAATATTACAGAGGGCTCCTTCCGTGGCCTGCAAGATTTGCGCAATCTAACGATACGCACACACAATGGCGATTGGTCAACCATGTCGTTGGATATTGCGAGTAGCAGCTTTAGTGAATTTCGTCAGTTAGATCGCTTAGATTTAAGTTTGAACAATATTTGGCTAATACCAGATGGCATGGTTTGCCCACTCAAAGTGCTCACGCACCTCAATATATCACACAATGAAATACAAGATATTGGCAACTTTCATTTTAGCGCAGCGCTTAGTACGCGTAAATCACGCATATGCGGCACAACACTGACACATATCGACTTGAGCGCAAACAAGATTGCTAATCTGCCTTCGGCAATCTTTTCTGGCTTGGGACGTTTAAGTAATCTAAATTTAGCGCGTAACGGCATGAATTACATTGCAGATCGCGCATTCGAAGGTCTGGTGTCGTTAGCTGTGATTGACCTCTCTGGCAACCGGTTGACCTCGTTGCCACCTGAACTTTTTGCCGAAACCAAGTTTGTGAAGGAGATCTACTTAAAGAATAACAGCATAAATGTGCTTGCGCCTGGTTTGTTTAGCAATCTTGCTGATCTCCTTGTATTGGATATGTCTGCCAATGAGTTGAATTCGCAGTGGGTCAATGCAGCCACATTCGTCGGTTTGAAGCGCTTGGTGTTACTTGATTTGTCGGCCAATAAAATTAGCAAACTAGAAGCTAGCATTTTCCGTTCACTTAATTCGCTGCAAATACTTAAACTAGAGGAAAACTACATCGATCACATACCGGACGGTGCATTCGCCGATCTGGTCAACTTGCATACGCTCGTCTTGTCAAACAATCGCATTTCGACAATTGGACCGCACACATTGCGTGGTCTCTATGGCATACTTGTGTTAAGTCTTGACTACAACCGCATCGCTAAGATAGATAATCTAGCATTCCGCAACTGTTCTAGCATACAGGATTTACATTTGAATGGCAATAAGTTGCTGATTGTACCGGATGCACTAAGCGCTGTACCAATGATGAAGACGCTGGACATAGGCGAGAATTTAATTACGAACATTGAGAATTCCAGTGTATCGGGAATGGCTAACTTGTACGGTTTGCGTTTGACCGAGAATGCTATTGAGCACATTAGACGCGGTGTTTTCGATCGCATGACATCACTGCAGATACTTAATTTGTCGGGTAATAAAATCAAAGGCATCGAAGCCGGCGCACTCCATCGTAATATGCAGCTGCAGGCTATACGCTTGGATGGCAATCACCTGAAGAGCATCGATGGCTTATTCACCGAATTGCCAAATTTGGTATGGCTTAATATTTCCGACAATCGCCTCGAAAAGTTTGACTATTCACACATACCAACTGGATTGCAATGGTTGGATGTGCGTGCCAATCGCATCACGCAACTAGGTAATTACTTCGAAATTGAAAATGAGCTAAGCTTGAGTACATTTGATGCTAGCTCAAATATGCTAAGCGAGATTACAGCAAGTTCCATACCGAATAGTGTAGAGATTTTGTATTTAAACGATAACATGATCAGTAAAATTCAGCCATACACGTTCTTCAAGAAACCCAATCTGACACGCGTCGACCTCATACGCAATCGCCTTACAACGCTGGAACCGAACGCTTTGCGCCTATCGCCCATACCAGACGACAAGGATATACCCGAATTTTACATTGGCCACAACCCATTCGAGTGTGATTGCAATCTAGATTGGTTACAGAAGGTCAACACTGAGTCACGCACGCAACCAAAACTCATGGATCTCGATCAAATCTACTGTAAGTTGTCGTATGCGCGCGGCAAGACGCACGTGCCGCTTATCGAAGCCAAGTCGAATGAATTTCTGTGCAAATACGAGGCGCACTGTTTTGCGCTATGCCACTGTTGTGACTTCTATGCCTGCGACTGTAAAATGGAATGTCCCGATCGTTGTGCTTGCTATCATGACCAATCGTGGACATCGAATGTTGTCGACTGTTCACGCTCCGCCTACGATCGCACACTGCCTGCACATATACCAATGGATGCCACGCAGCTTTACTTGGACGGTAACAACTTCCGTGAACTCTCCAGCCACGCATTTATAGGACGTAAGCGACTAAAGGTGCTGCATTTAAACCATTCGCGCATTGAGATTGTGCACAATCGTACATTCTATGGCTTGCTAGAACTTGAAGTGTTGCAACTTAACCATAATAATCTGCGTCAACTAAATGGTAATGAGTTTCAAGGGCTAGATAATCTACAAGAACTTTATTTGCAACACAATGCCATAGCCAGCATCGACACGCTCACATTTACACATCTCTACCACTTAAAGATTCTGCGTCTTGATCACAATGCCATCACTGAGTTTGCGGTTTGGAATTTCCTGCCATCTTACTTGAATGAACTACGTATCGCGGGCAATCCTTGGTCCTGTAACTGTGGATTTATCGATCAACTGCGTGAATATGTGAACCGGCACGAGTCAGTGCAGGATAAAGTGAAGTTGCGTTGCTCAATTTCCGCTGGCAACAATGGCTCTCTGGCGGGTAGCAACAACAGTGTAGCGAGTGCGCAACAAACAGGCACCGATCAACTGGCGATCTACCTCAGCGGCGATCCTATGTTGGATGCGCAAACTCAATTTGTGGCGTGCAGCGGCAGTCTGCAAGCACCGCAACACCAATCACCGTACGGAATTGGACATGGCGCAGATCCCAATGATAATGTTATCATCAATGGCAATATGACCTCGACAAAAATGATACTTTCACAGCCACCAATGCACGAATACGTACCGATACTGGTGGCCATACTGACCAGTTTTGTTTTTGTGATTATCTGCACCTTGCTCGTGTTCATATTTCGTCAAGAAATGCGTGTCTGGTGTCATTCACGCTTTGGCATTCGTCTTTTTTGCAATGCCAATCGTGACGTCGACAAGAATGAACGTGAAAAATTATTCGATGCCTTCATCTCTTACAGTTCCAAAGATGAGGCATTTGTTTGTGAAGATCTGGCGCCCATGTTGGAGCAAGGTGATACGCGCTATAAGCTATGTTTACACCATCGTGATTTTCCAGTTGGCGGCTATATGGCCGATGCTATAGTGCAAGCGATTGATACTTCACGGCGCACCATTATGGTACTGTCCGAGAATTTCATCAAGTCAGAATGGTGTCGCTTCGAGTTCAAATCGGCGCATCAATCAGTGCTGCGCGATCGCCGACGACGCCTCATACTCATAGTGCTTGGTGAAGTGCCGCAAAAAGATATCGATCCTGAGCTACGCCTCTATTTGAAAACCAATACATACCTGCAATGGGGAGACAAATTATTTTGGGAAAAGCTGCGTTTCGCGTTACCCGATGTGCCCAACAATCAGCGACGTATGCGTAATGCGGGTGGTGTTTCGGGCGGTTGCACTGGCGTTGGCGTCCACATGCCAATCGCTCAGCTACCGTCTACGCATCATCACCACCCGCATCACATACTGCCACCCGGTGGTAGTGGTGGCCCTGGCAGCAATATGGGTCCTGGCAGTCATCACCTTCATCATATGCATCCGCAAGCAGCGCTTCAACATCATCAATTACAACATGCCAGCTTTCGCTCGCAAATGCATCACAACATCAATGGCAGTCGACAAAACCATAACCGAAACAATTCCGCTGCTGCTGCGCAACAACAACACCAGCAACAGCAACAAGCGGCAATGTTGATGGGATCGCCTGCGCAGTGCGCACAGTTACCTTTACCCTCACAACAGGGTCAACAGCTGCTGCCAACAGCGTCCAGTGGAGGCGTACAAGCCAGTAGTATACAACAACAACAATTGCCACCACCGCCATGTCCTAGTCCGCGTAGTATAACAACGCAATCCTCAGCGACGGGTGGTAGTTCGCAGAGTTCCGGTCGAACAATGGGTGTGCATATCTAAAATTGGGCGCCAGGTGTGATGCTGTGTAAGTGTAAGTGTAAGTGTATATAGTTGCTAAGTGCGTGCGCGACGCCTAATGTGGTAGAAAGGGCTGAGGTAGTGCTACTTGTTGGAGTAGGGGTAAGAGAGAAATGCGCTGTGGACTAAGTTATAATATGCAATTTGACATTTTGTTATCTTAAATTCCAACGTGTGTGTAAGCATTATGATCGTAGCATTCACTTTGTTATTCACATCGGTAAACGTGGTGCTCATTCTGCCTTTCACATTTTCAATTTTCGATTGCCGATTTGCAAACATTTCCCAAATTAAGGTCAAACAAATCTGTGAAACAGAAACCAAATACTGTTGAAAGGTAGCAGTTTTTTAGTACAAAACAAAATACATAAAGTCTGCATATTGAAATCTCAGTTATGTATAAAAACGTACTCTTTCCAATTAAAAAAAAAAAAAAAAGAAAAAAAAAAAAACAACGAATAAAAATCGAAGAATAGTCAACAGTCGATTTTTGTTTGGCATTGAACATTTACTTCGTGCAACATGTCTATTGGCAACATGGTGCCCATTACTTTTGTGAATGTTTTATTTTATTTTTTTTGTAGTCACTATATAGCGTTGAGTATGCATACATATGTACAAGTGTCTGCGCTTGATTTGTTTGCAGCGCTGCATGCCAATTGTACGTTGTTGTTTCATTTTTTTTGTGAAAAAGAAAGCTGTTAGTCACGTTAAAGTTGTCGCCCGTCTGTTTGTCGTCTGAGTGGCCAGCGCCGAGCAATAACTAACAAAATTACATACGTGTTTTTAGACTGCATTACGTTGAGGTATTAACAAAATTAACCCATATACGCCAAGGGCGCCATTTTTAAAACGCTTTGTATTTACGAATTATTTAAGAACGAGGCTATTTCTTTTGGGTAAAAAATTAATAAAGGAATTTTTATATTGCGCAGCAAGCCTAGCACGAGACTGCCTAAGTTCGATTTTCAAGTTTTAATGCTCAGCAAAATAAATAGTAACTTTTTATAATTGCTTTGTGTTCTTAGACTCGACTCAACGAAAGATAAGAAGAAACCCCTTAAACGATTGCTCATAGGCTATCGCGGTATATGATTCACAACAAAACTTCTGTTTAAAATATTTTGGATTGTAAGGGTTAAATATTAATTGTTAGAGTGGTTACCATCAGTTGCAGTTTTTAGATAAATTCAATTTCTTTTGCTCTATACCTAAAGCAAGCTTATGATACTTTTCATATTCGACTCAGTAATCTTACTGAATAAAAGTAATTAAAAAGAGAACAATTTTTCATATATACTTATGTATGTATGTAAGTCTTAAATGAATGAATGCGCAATGGCGACGGAGATCTCAAGAGTTTCAATGTCATTTCTTATATACATACATATGTACATATACATAGTCTTAATTGGTTAATAAATGTCGCCATGATATCCAATTATTTAGTTTACTCATTTGGTGTCTAACTGAAAATTAAATGTAAGGGTTTCATCAACTATCTATTTTTTTATTTATTATGTAAGTACATATGTATGTATGTATGTTAATTCTTTCCATGCACTACATATCTATAATTTTGCATAGTCAACAATTTTTGTTTCAACAATATTTTCATGATTCAGGACTGGACTTAGTGAGATCTGATGCGCGCGTACTTTTCATTCACCAATTTTAGAAGACGAAATTAGATCTGAAGTAAAAAGAAGTATTCTGGTGCTCCCAGGCTGTTATAAAGATGTTCCGAACATTATTTATTCACAAGCAAATTAGAAAAAAAACTTTAATTTTATTCTATTTACTTTCACTGTTCTGCTATTTCACTTCCTAATCAAAAATTCATTCAGTTCAAGTTGTGCACCTATGTTAAAAGTATTATCCCTTAACATAGTTGAAATTTGTGAGCTTGGCTGCTCACATTTCGGGCATATTACATGTCAAACAACAACAATTGCAACTTGTAAAAACAAAAAAAACTGCAGCAAAGCAAAACAGAAAACTGAGACGCACACAAAAATGTGCATATTTTGCACGATAAAAAAGAAAAAATAAAAAAAAAAAACAATTCGCGACATAAATATTATGTTGACCATGGCAATGTTATTACTTCGGTTGTTGATGCTGCCAACCCCACCAACACCAAGCCACAATCAAGTAACAGTGCAACCAATGCAGCCGTGCGATCGGCAAATACTAATGGTTCAGTTAAGCTTGCATAGCAGGGCATAGCATAGCAGTACACAGCACGTAAAAGAAAATGTTGATTATACTTCGCACAACGCATAGCCCCTCAAAATCAGATATTCGCGAAACATAAAGAATTTCATGAGCTCGCACACATTCTTTCAGCTTTTCTTTTTCCATTACAACGCTTTTATTTGTTTTTTACTAAAATTTATAAGAATAATAAGCAGAAGCTTTGACAGTAGGTATGTTAAGTTACATAGAGATCAAAATTCAACAGACTTCTATGCCATGCTCTGGGTTGCCATGCGTTGTATAATCGAATACATGTAAAACCCATTTAACAGATATCGAAAATGACAGAACCCATGCAATGTATTGCCATGCTATGCAAGCATAACTGAACCATAAATGCGATGATTGGGAATTTGTGTAGAGCTTGATGTTGCTTTCGTGCTTGTTGTTTGGTGTTGTTGTTGTTCATTATGCACGTTTTACATTGAAAAGCAGGGTGCTATAGTTGTTTGTAGTAGTTATTGTTGTTGTTTTATATCAAGTTGTTTTTCTTGCACACTGCCCATTATGAGTTTCCTGTGCTCCGTGGCGATATAGAAAATTGATGTTGCATGCAACAATCAAAAAAAAAAAAACAACAACGAAAATAAACTGAAAAAACAAACCACTGAAAACACAAAACAACAACAAAAAACCAGACTAAAAAGTTCAATACAAAATTGAAGCGGAAAGTAAGAAGAAACAGTAAAAAAAAATTAAGTAGAGACGCAAGAAAAAAATAATAAACAAAACCCATCATAAAAAGCCAGGCAGACGAAGTTGGCCGGTTGCAGAAAATGGCATAATAAAGCAAGAAACAGGAAAAAACTCAACCAAAACGCACACACACAAGCTCACTACGATATACAAATACCCACACAAGCGTACATTAAAAAAAAAGTGTAGCAGTCAGGGCAGTGACTACGTCTCTGAATATGCCAAATCGACGGATAGCCAGATAGCAGACAGGCAGCTGAAGACGAATGTCGATGACGAACAAAAAGTGGTGCAGGGTTTATTAGGTAGCAAGAAAAGGGCCAAGTAGAATAGGCAGACTGGCACATGGTAAGCCGTGAGCCGATCGGCGACAACGAACGGCAAGATCACTGCATGGTCGAAACGAAACAGACTGCTAGTTGTCAGGGCCTGCCATGCATAGAGTGTGTGAGATCACTCAATGTTGTGAAAGGCAGTTAAAGTAGCATACAAATTCAGAGTGCAAGTTGGTTGAGAGCTGGCGAAAGTAGATGTTACAAATTGTTAAAAGATATGCAACAAAAAGTAGAAAAGGCAAAAGCTGTGTAGAAAAATGTAAATAAAGCGAAATGATTAGTAGGAAAGCGAAAGAGGAAAGGGAATATTCATAACAACCGTAAGACGTCAAACTGGCGTTGTGTCTAACAAGCAATGCGGCAAATCAACTAAAGGCAAGTGAATATCGATCGTTGGTAACGAAAGAAGGCTAAACAAATGTGGCTTAATAACATACATACATACATACATATGTACATCGGTTATTGGCTAACGAGCTGACTCACTGAGCGCTCGACTTGTTGACTGTTGCATGCTTGAAATATATGTATGTATGTATATACATTTTTAATTATGCTCAACGTGCAAGAAAAATAACAAAATACCATGAAATGCAGCTCTCTGAAAATAAAAAAATCATTATTCAATTTAAGAAAGTTAACGAATTTAATATTTTTAACATTTATTGATTTCTAAATTTTGCAAAAATTTGGTATTATTACTTAATCGGTAAAATGATACAGAAGGTTGAAAATGGAAAGGTTTTCATTAAAGCTGTTAGTAGTGTTATCTTTGTATGGCATCTTAAAATAGAAAAAAAGCGCAACTTTTATTGTGGAGCTTTTAGTTCCGTTTAAGCTACTATGAGAAATATATAGCCTTTTTATTCTATTACAGCAATCCTATAGTCTACAAGATTTAGATAACAATTAAAAATTGTGTAAGGCTGGAAGAAGTCTCGATTCGTAGGAAAGTCCCACCTTTCGTAACTAGAGCTTCGTAACATCGCTATTTGTATGTAGGCATTTGGCAGAAGAGTATAATTAAGCCTTGAGAACTATTCGTTTTAGGAAGGTCCATCAAGCTTCACTTTTTTATAATACCCCTTATTTTAAACCTGGTTTCCGAAGAAGAAGTTAAAACACTTGATACTTTTACTATAGAAAATTTAAATGAAGAACTTAACAGTTAATACTTTTTGCCAAATTAGCACAAAACGTCCAATGCCGGAAGCGAATGATTAGCTTTTATTAACGGAGTTCAATCTTTAGCGCTTCACAGTGAACATTAGCTAAACAAATTTTTAAATTAAAATTAAATGAAAACATTCCATAATTTTTCGAACAAATGCGCTTGTATAACAGCTATGTAACACCGATGAACGCTCTATCTCTGTCTTACATATACACCCAGCCACCACATTAAAGTTCAGCAAAATCAATGCATTTTGTATACTTAATAATGTATCTAATTTAACTGAATTATGCAATTACCTTTTGAGGTTGCTTGTAAATACAAAACATTGTGATATGTATGTAAAAAATAAATATATATGTATAAATATAGTTAAGTAATATATAAATGTAATACATTAAGTAAGCGAAGAAACTATGATTACTATAACTTATGTAGAAAACGCTTAGCTTCTAAGAAAACGAACATACTACGTCCTAAAATTAAATTTAAACTTAGTGTTCAAGAAATTGTAAGAAGATAAATTTGAAAAAAAAAAAAAAAAACTAAAAAATTTACGAAAAAGCGCTAAAACTAACAAAATGAAAATGTTATAACAGAAGTCATTAAAAATTGTACATAATAGAAGTAGAAGGGCATTGAATATGGAAAATCTTCGCTTGAGCATTTTCAAGTTTTTTCACCGTATGCCTTAATAGAAAACAGACATAAGAGATATGTATATGTAGCGGTGAGTGTTTTTATTGCTACGGTGAATTAGAATTGCAGAAAGCACCGCGTTAGTGCTAGCGAATGTGTTTTTGTATCTCAATTTCTTCTCACTATTAATTCATGGCCGACGCTTTTCCTGTTCATACAAACTGAAATATAAATACATATATATAAACACAACACATTGTACAAGAAAGGGTTAAGCTTTGTTCTTTGTTTTTATTCTGGAAATACTCTCGCTAAAGGCCATATTAATGTAAATAATCAAATGACAGACTGTAAAGTATCCAATAAACTAAAGCAATTATATTTTTTATTAACTTTTACATAGCTAAGCCCAGCAAATAACAACAAAAAAGGCCATTAAAATTTCTGTATTTAATATTTGGTACCAACTGTTAAAAAAAAGTATCCAAATTTCAGTATAAAATGAAAATTTTAATAATAAAAGGCAATAACTCACGAAAAGAAAGTTAAATGACTGATTATTTTAGTAGTATGTGGCAAGTTATAAAACGAAAAATAATAAGAACAAGCATGTTTAAATTTTACAGAATCTAAATAAGTACTGCAAAAAATATCACGCATCAGTAAATTTTATTTGTTACGTTAAAAAGGAATTCAACAAATCATCTGTGGAATGGAATATCACCTTGCTTCAGCTGCCGTTTCAATAACGACCTATCTCTATATATATTTCGAGATAACCCTGCTCTTATCTTTTTAAAGCAAACCACTGCTAAAAATTTCATTAAATAAGGAAAGTATTTTTTCTAACAAATTTTGAGAGGCAGTAGATATAGGGTGGCCTTCCATCTTCCACGTAGTCAAACGGAATAATAGAACAACTAAATTAGAACACAAATTTTAATATTATATAAAATTTCATAAGAATGTGTACAGAATTGTATACGTACAGTTGCCACTGTTTTTTGTTTTTAATTTTGTACTAATTTTTTGTTTGTTTTTATGTTATGTTAATATAAGCACAACTAATGTTAAATAATTAGTTTAGCACATGAAAATAAATCACTACTATTGTTTAAATTATGATATTAAAAACTAAATAAAACACAATTAATCTAGGTAAAATCAACAAAACCTAAGTCGTTAAACTCGTTGTTTTTGTAGTATATACATAGATATAGATAAAACCAATTGTATTATAAATCAAGAAAAGAGCAAAAAGACGAAAAGTACGTTTAAAAACATTAAATTAAATAAAAATAAACTTTTTTTATTAAAGAAAAAATATTTAAAACAACTTGCTGTGTTTCAATATTATTTGGAGATTACCAAGAATCAAGTTACAGCTATTTGGATGGAGAGCGGTATAAGTATATAAAAGAAATGAAAGAAGACACGCACAAAGGATACTCCGTTTTTTTAAATCCATTCCGCGGCTGTTTGGTGACACCTTCTTTACTAATCTTTAAACATTTTAGTGGGTATTTTGTTGCGCTATCGTTTATCCACAAACGCCGAAAATTTATTAGAAAGTCGGAGAGTGCAACTCATTTGTGCAACTCTGATACATACTTGAGTGAATATGTACAAACATAAATCTTGCTTTTATTTAGTAGGTACTCATAAAATTTTCTACTTCAGAGGCTTCTTGCATTTTTTTATTTATCTTTTCATCCATTCTCAGTGACCATAACGAAATGCATTTGGCTCGGTCATCCGCTTATACGAGTATTGTGGGCAGAGTTCTGCGAATTATTGAAGCTGAATCCTGAAAATATACAAATCCCTACAAGACGCTGCTGATGGATGCATCAGGATTTTCATATTGCTACTGCAAAACTGATTGCCGATTTGTTCTAGGCGCTGATGACCCCTTCAGCGCTTCCTTACAAATGACGGCTCAAATGTAAGTTAGCTGTCTTGTAGGGATACAAATACAACTGCGTATGTTCCCTGCAGTGAAACACCAAACTAGTCAGACACCATACTAGTATACAACTACAATTTTCTGGTTGAAATCGTACTAGTCAGAAGAATTCTATTCCATACTAGCATTCAACTACAATTTTCATGTTCAAATTGTTCTAGTTTGAAAAAGTTCAAACTCTAATTACCTTATATGCATTCTTTTAACTATGAAGTTATTAAAACAAAGTTTTCGTTTAGTTTTTATTTATTTTTATAGCTATTATATGCATTTTTCAGTTGCATTGACCTTTTTCAATCCAAATTTTAAAATATCCTTCCAATTCTGCTTTAACCTTGTAACGACACTGTATAAGAATATTCCTTCTAATGTGAAAATGCATCTGGAATCTTGAATTGGGAATCAATATGCAAAACTGAACTATTTAAGTGTTTTTTTTTTAAGATACAAGGTTACAGCAGAAATGAGACGAAATGCATTGAAAGGTTCAATCATTTTCGAACTAGTTTGATACTAGTCCCACTGGGCTGAAATTTTACTAGTTCATTTCATTCCATTTTGAACTACTATGCAACTGGTATATTTCAACTATATGCAAACTAGTATGTATATACTAGTAGATGACTGGTATGTTCTGGTCGAAATCTGACAATTGAAATGTCGTAGGACATCAACATTGTAAAAATACCAGTTGCTTATATGAAAATATGACAGTTGGCTGACTAGTTGGGCTTAGTGAGCATACTAGTTGTAAAGTAGTTTTCAACTAGTTGGTTTGATTGCAGGGTTCATACTCGTGTTTGTATGTATGCGGCACGTATGAGATATACAATTTGAAAAAGAACGTTTAAAAAATTTAACAAAAATTATGTTTTAACATTTTTCTTTATCTAAGCATATCCTTTGGTATAAGATCAGTCCGCTAAATAGTTAGTATGCCGTTAAAAATACATACAAATGTACAAATATACACATTGTATGTACGTAGATCCCCAAAAATATTTTGGACCAGCGTTTGGGTGCACTGTTGGGCAGCAAATTTCTTTGCGCCGCAGACAAAAAAAACCTACAAAACAGACACTTTGACATTTTCACCTGTTCCTCGCCTGGGTACGGGCACGCTATTTCATAAATGATTCTATGCGTTTACTTCATTACTAAGAGCTACTCCGTTAGATTCGGTGGATAGCTGCTTATCTGTTCAATATGTAATCTAATTAAGAGTCATTGATGTTGAATTTTTAAAGGTTGCCAGACTAGGTATGATTTATAATCATACATTTTAGATGAGATGGATTCAGAATTGTAAGAAAATTAATATCGATTGATATTTAAGTTTACTAATGACATATGTTTTGAAGAACCGGATATTAAAATTCAGCTGAAAGGTAGTGAAAATTTATTCAAAACTACCTACGAAATTCACATATTTTTGACTTAACACATTTGACTGCATGTCCAGCTTTCAGTCGCGAATTAAAAACGCTCCAGCCGATCCAAAGCCAAATACGCTAACTACAGAGTTTAGCCATAGGGCCGGTTTCACGAATGCGACTATGACTAAAAGTAAGTCACGATTTAAGTTAATACAGATTCGGGACTTACATAATTTTGGGTGATACCAGCTTAGGATTTTAATAATTTGGAACACCGCAATCCGGTCAGCTGTTTTATACATATGTACATAGCAATTTTTTGGAATCTCCCCGTCCGTGAAAAGAATGTGGGCAGGTAAGATGGCTGTGACCCAATTGCGCTGGCCACAAAAATTGTGGTTATGTACAAACATTGCATAAAAAATCAAGATAACACAATAACTGGAAGAATGACAAAGAGACAAATGTCGCAAGTGTAAACGCAAACTCCTAAAATCCCGGTATTGTAAAAATCCAAGTTATAAAGTTCGTTGTTTAAGTCTTTTGTTTGCTGTAGTTGTATCGCTGGGAAATCCATTCCAATTTTTCACCACTGCTCAATTCCGTTCTCGTTCGTGGGCTAAGAGTAACGTGATCAATAGCGTAGGGAAGAGGCATTGAGAAAGAAAATAACAAAAAAAATTTTATTTAATAATTTAATACAAAATAAATGAAGTATATTAAAAAACTAGTTAATGTGTATGAATAACAATGAATGAATGAACTCAAGCATAAAATCATTGTCCATATTAAAATTGACAATGCGAAAAAAGTAAAGATTTCTCCAGTAGAGTTCCTCGAAATATCAAAATGCTTACTTCCAAACATAAAATGTGTGTAATTTCTTGTTGGTCACGTCAAACGCCTCAAATGCTTGCACCCAAATTAAATATAGATTTTCTACGAATTTTCTTTCTCTGCAGATACGCCATACAATTCGTCATGGCTGGCAACACCAACCAGCAAAACTGCAACCATGTCTTATTTCAGGGATAACACACAGTTGGCCCAGACTCAATACCAACAACCTGCTGCAACAAAACGCAAATTGACCTTCATGCCCTTCTTTGCGCTGCTGACTTTTACGGCTGTCACTATGAGCTCTGTTGGCTTATCAATAGCACAGTAACACAATCGTACCTACTCAAATATTCAACGAAAAAGGTAGGTACATACATATGTATGTATGTAGGTAGGTGAGCCGGTCTTGTTAGACTCGCCAGGGTGTTACGTTATTAACACGACTTGCCATTGGATGGTAAACAGTTATGACCGATTTGTTGAATGTAGTTTGCTTATCAGGAACAAGAACTTGAAATTAAATGCCTGAGGTAAGTGGCATAAACAGATACGAGTCACTAATAAAATTTCGAGCTGTGCGCAATAAGTTCGTACTGACATAGAGGAGATATGAAGTACAGCGTTGCCACAGCATTAAAAAAGAATCAACAAAACAATTAAAAATGAATTACCAAACAACTACCTTTTCATAAAAACAAACACATAAAGGTTTATTTGAAATTACAGACAAATCCAATAACATTCAAGTATTCCATTTTATATGGAATTGTGAAAAGAAAAATAAACGAACTGTTTTTATAACTCTTTAACTAAATATATATATGAATGAGTCTCCGTCCACGTATATTTATGTAATTTTCACCTGGTTTTGGTTTGGAAAATTTATTTTTACTAGTTTTCTTTAAGATAATGGAACAAAATCTAATACAGAAACCGTAGATTATGTTTAATAATTTATACGAAATTGGCCAAAATTCGACGAATTTTCTTCCGAATTTTCAGTTTTTTTTTAGTATGCTGTTCCGTAGTCCATTCAATTTTTATGTAATAAGATGTTAATTTTAAGTCGGTAACACATTTTCCTAATTTTTGGCAATCTAAAACCTCAGGCATCGAAAAAATCACCAAACAGAGCAAATAACTACCAAATTACCAAAATCGTTAGAACGTCAGAAAAACTACTAATTTTGCTTAAAAATAACTATAACGGCAACACTGATATACATATGTATGTAGGCAGCTATATAGCGGCACCGTGACAGTTAGTCAAAGCGATAGCGGTGACGTTTATTATATCTGACTTTGACAATTCTATAGAGCTCAGGGCGCAATTTCTCTGCTTTCATGCTTGTGTGCAGATTAAAAGTCTATCCTTGGTCAAGGTCGTACACAGTGGGCATCGTTAACTTGTGGCTTGCAAATATGCGGTTATAAGTGAAGATTTTGCGGTATGCGGGTTATCTTCACTATGGTTTCGCATTTATTTTTGACATTGCTGAGGTGAAAACTACGGAGTAGTTGACAGTTTCATTGTGGCATCTTTGACACGGGTTGAAGGTCACGTTATTAAATTGACAAGAAAAAGTAAAGATCAGTTACCCAGTGGAAGATCTGTAATTACCATAAAAATTTAATTATATGTCAAGTAAAAAACAATTTTCAACAAAGTAACAGATTCTTAAATCTATACAAAACGTTCCACAAAAAATCCCCCCAAAAATAACAAGAAATATTTAATTTATTTGTAATTTATAGCTAATCACTGTCACTCAGGTCATGAGTTCATCACATCAGTTTTGGAATGCGTGTGGGCCGGACCATGTTAAAGCTTCTAATGAGCATTAATCGTGGCGAGTAACAAAAGTTCGATAAGTAGTGACAATTTACAGAGTTTATGAAATATCAGATAAAAAATGAAAGATGAGACTACTTTTGGCCGTATGACTATGTAGTACTAGATTTCAGATAAATTGTTAGAAAACAGTAGATTAAATGGTGAGATTTAAAGGGTCGCTTGAAACGAAGTAAGTTCACTCCTCTATATATGTATGTATATAATCAGGAACTGATAGGCCAGTGCGAAGCATTGTAAGCCCGTTCTATCTGAGAATTATGCTTAACATTCAATTTGGAGGAAGCAATTTAAATATACATATCAGGGCTACCAAAGAAATTTCTATATATTTATAATAATTGACTATTCACTGGTGGTGGCCTATACTTCTATCAGTCCCCACATACCCCCCTTGAGTGCGTTCATGTGCTTGAGCTTTTGACAATCGCATCCGCTCGGACATACATTCTTTTCTATTTCATGTTCTATGCATGAAACATATGTACATACATACATACTCGTTCTTATGTTTAAGTACATAATCATGTTTATTTAATGTGTACATTTAATCGCCTACAGTCTACGCACGCTACCAGTCGTACGCTTTGTGACACAATTTAAATTGTCAACTTGACATTGGGTTGACGTTCCGGGCATTCACTTGCATATTTAATGTTAATCAACTCTTGTTTCTACATATCGAATTGGAAATGACAATATGCTGCTCATGGACTCTGCCATTTGATTAGGGAGGCCATGTCATTGGAATGTTATGTTTAAGTCCATTTGAATTGTTAGATTAGGTAAACTCAATAGGCGCGTTGCAATTAAAATGGACACACTGCTAGGTGAAGGAAGTAGTACAAGAATTAGCAGGTTATTACGAAAAAAAAAACAAAATTAACTATAAGTGACCGACAGTTTTTTTTATTTCTGTAGGTAATTATCAGGGTTGTAAAAGAATGCATTCATATGCGAATGAAATCAGTTGAAATCTTATTCAAGACTTCAAATTTTGAATGCACTCATTGACTAAAGAATGAAAAATGAAGTCTAAAGTCTTTTTGAAATCACGACTTTTTAGTCATTTAAAGAAGTCACTTACTAACTTCATTTTTTGAGTGAAGTCACTAACTATTTGCAACAAAAATATTTAACGATCATGTATGCCACAGGTAAATTGACTTCAAATGACTTCAATTCACTTCAGTGAGACTTTTTATTCAATGAATCATGAATAACCAAAAAATGAATGAACAAATGAATTCGAAGTCGCAGAATGAAGTCTGAATGGTGACTTCATTTTTTAAGTCCCAGTCAACGAATTCAAAAAATGACTGCAATCGTTTCTCGATAAATCAAATGAATAATTATTCGCAAAAGAATGCATTCTTTAACATCTCTGGTAATTATTAAAGTAAAATTTACTGTTTTCTAACCTAAAGCGCTGGTAGCAGAGTGTTGTGTTCAGTCCAAAGTAGCAATTGTAGGAGAGGGAGAACCGCTGATTTTCTTCTAGGATAATACTATTTTCTTCGTTAACGTAGTTTTACTTTTGAAATTGCTAGGAAAGTACTTTCCTGATGTTGCCGAACCTGTTGTAGCTCAAATTATTAAAGCTGATCATCATTTGTCAAAGTTGTCGAAGCTTTTCTGTACAGACATAGCAGCGTGTAGGCATCTCCTTTTCGAGCTATGAAGAGATCGGTAGAACACAAAGTACCACTTTTCGTAATTTACCCGACACTGTATGGCCTCTTTCTGTTGATCGTAACTCAAGTAAATTCGAAACAAGCGTGAGGAGGAAAATGCAGCATCTCGCTGGGCAAGGAAAGACAGTAATCACAGGACCAAGTTATTTAAGAGCCCAAGTGGGAATTATAGCAACGCGAAGAGGCAAAAAAACTGGTATGAAAAACGACAGGCGGAATAGTGTGAGGACTGCCAGGAGTTTTGAGATGCTGGCTTATTTAATAATAACAGAAAATTTTATCAAAAAAAAAGTAATCATTGATAACCTGGTAACCGATCCACAGAGTCGAATTATTATTATCGAAAATGGTATCCCACACCCAACTTTAAAGAAGTAAGAATTTCAGTATCTCTGATTATAATAATTGAGGGCTGCTAAATGTACAACTAGAGCTGTGTAAACATGAATGCAGAGATAGATATATATCAACTCTAAGGCAAATACGCTTCGTAGAGCTTGTGCTTAAATTGCAAACAGCACTAGGAAGTTCAATGCTGACAGACAGAAATAAAATATCCACCATCTCGATTGAAATCTAGTCAACAATTTTCCAGATTTCTAGTTGCGCCCATATGAGACATGATTCTCTAAACACTGTATTTCTATCAAATGCGGATCGACATTACTTATCCTCTGTTTTCTTACAAGTTTGCTGAAAGTTTATTGTCAAAATGGTGGCGTAGTTATGCGGAGATCCATCACATAATGAGAATTTCAAGGCATTTAACTTTCGCTCCAACTTTGAGAGTAGTCGATATATTACTACATTCTTATTTAAATGACGATTAGCGTTCTAAACAATTTTGGCCAACGAACAGAGCCTGTTTCTTCTTTCTGCCAATTGGCAGCAAATGGAAATGTAGACCGCAAATCCGTCTATTAATTCATCGTGAAAGGGTCTGTAAATATTTCGAAGAACCTAGAAATACTATTTGAGCCGCTTCTTCAGATGTTGCCAGTGTACCAGCTTCTGCTTCCAAGAGTATGGGGACGGGTGCGATAAGTGACTTAAAGAGTGGTATTCTCGTTTTTCAAGATAGGACTTGTCTACTCAGTTACTTGATTTTTCGTTGGATTTCTGGAATGACATTATTGTTGGTGGTAATGCTGGTTCCCAGGTCACTCAAATATACTTCTAATAACTAAAATAAAAAAATAATTTATGTATATTCGAGCTGGATGGACCTACAAGCTTCATGCTGACTCTGAATGGAAGCCGTCAAAGGAAGATGAAGATTTATCGGGAATGTGTAGCAAATTAAGAAGTTGTACGGTGTGAAGTTACAAGTTTAGAATTATTTACAAGAGTTCAAGGAAACTTTGAGGGTACATGCCAAGGCTTCACTTAGTCTACTACTCGTATTTATTTATATTTTGAAGATTTTTAAGGTATATATTTTATAATATTGACTTGGCAATAGATGGGCAATAAAGAATAAAATTTTCAATATTTTTCCTTTCACTTTTCTAATGGTACGGTTGCCTTCAAGAGAAATATCTAAATATATTGGTATTTGCATTTCCAGCAGGGTATTTACCGTTGTGTGCCCATATGCCGGAATGGCCTTACTTGATTGCGCTTATCATCGTTTAGTTCGATAAAAACAAATGTTTGGGCGTTGAATTTTTCTATTTTTAAAATAATTAAAATTCAAATTACTCATTAAAATAGTAATAAAAAACTTTAAAATACGCTAATTTAAAAACCAAATAAATAAATTGAAGAAAACACAGCGTGTCTTAGCTCATTAACGAAGCTGAATCAAAGCATTTGTTTACACAAACATATAAAACAGCCAAATTGCTTACACACAAGGCGCACCAGAAGTGAAACTTCTTCTGAATACTGTTCATATTGTTAAATGGAGAGTGTTTTCCCTATTTATTGCTGGCGAGAAAAAATAAAAGTCCGAGTTGTCTGATTATTTTTGTCCGGATAAGAATAAAAGTCCAGAAATAATTTTTTCTTTGGACTTTTATTTTAAAGGGATTAAAAGTCTCAGTCCCTGTTTCTAACAAAAAATTTCGATTCGATTTGTAAATAAATAAATAAATAAAAAACTGACAATTAAAATTCATTACGAATTATTGTTTCTCTGGTTCTCGAGCTTGCAAAACTTACAAATAAATAAAATATAGTTACAAAGAAAAAATGTTTTTGTTTTCAGTCAGAATAGTAAAAAGCATGGCAAATTAGCCAAATTATCTTATATTTTTCGAAAATTTATTTTGATTATTTGCAAAAAAAACATTCACCCATAATTGAACTGAGATTTAATCATTTTTGAGCTATGGTTCCCAACATTATCACTGAAACACTTCCAAGAGCAGGCTAGAAGCATTCACTTAAAAAAATTTACTCTTTGTTGCTCTTTGAAGCACTTGCAGTGAATAAAATGAAAAAAAAAAACAACAAATGATTTGTTTTTTCATACAACAAGTTAAACAAAACTTTGAACAGCAGCCGGATTCCAGTCATCGCTAAAGCTTAATCTCGATCGCCAAAAATCTCTTAATACATTTTGGCAACTTTTGGCGACTTTTGCGATTCCAGTGAATGACAATTTCCTAAAATCTCCATTTTTGGTTCATTTTGATTCATTTTTTTGGCACATTTAAGCGATGAACACGAATGAACCAGATAACGTCATCAGCTGTTTTTGGCGACTAATTTAGCTAAGTTTGCGATTCTGGAATTTTAGCCATCTCGTAAAATCTCTATTTTTCTCCTAAAGCATGCTTATTTTGGCAACCAAAAAAATCTGTTGCTAAAATACAAAATATATGATAAAATGTTAGAAATAAGTTTTTTTATGTAAAAAAAAACACTCATTGACATAAAATATATGCCATTTATAAGAAAAATAGAAATTGGTAATTGTTTCCTTTAGGAAACAACTGCTAAACCACGTCCCAAAAATGTGGAAAGGAGTATCAAAGAAGCGTTTTCACCTCTTATATATATAACTTTTAGGACACTCGTGGCTTGGAGATGCTAAGAAACATTTCTGAAATTGTCTGTAATTAAATTTTTCAGTGTTCTCGGCGCCCAAAGTATGGGGTTTACATCTAGTAGCATTTGTCTATTTCGGGCTATTTTTGGTGATTTATAGCATGTAAGGAATCACAACTAAATTGACAGATGACGGTGCTATCCCAGCGCCATCAAGCGAAAAGATAACCGTACTACATTTTAGCTAGGCGACTTGCGTTTCAGAATTGCAAATTAGCGAAATCTCCTAATTTTTTGAGAGTTCATTTGCTTTGGCATTTTGGCGAATTTTAGCAATTAGGCGATAGCGATGACTGGAATCCGGCTGCAGCTAATGCCAATACTGTTGGTCATGACTTTGTTCATGACGATATCAAACTTCACATACAAAAATCAACAATCTGTCTTAAACAAATGAAAACGAATTTCAATCTCCGTTGATGAAGATGATGTTGCATAGCGCCGATAGACGGAATGATGACTATCAATAAAATTTATTTACGGCAAACAAACGTTGGCACATCGAATTCAGCTTTTCTCAATTGATTGCATTGCTTTGTAGTCCGAAATCTTTTTCTGCTGTCTGCAAACTTAGCATTTCCGTTGCTTTATTGCGATAGGTTTTATGTAACGTTCAGATGGGGGTAATACAGATTACATACATAAGTGTTTACATAGTTTTGTACATATGTAATAAATTAATTACGATGATTACCAACATCAAACATCAATTAGATAAATGGAAAAAAAATAACTACTAATATTTAATGTACACGCTGTTAACTGTACTGCGAAATTAATCTGTTTTGTGACCAAAAAGGAATTTGCATACTTTTCAATTCGTAAAAAAACAACGTTTTCTAAATAAAGACTTCTTGTATAATACATATGGGCATTTCCATCGTAACTCACGTTACATCAGAGACAAAATTTCACAAGTTAAAACTATATATTTTCTTATATTGGACATTTTTTTATAATATTGTAACATCGTTATATCCCTCATGTGGAGCTCTGTTGGATATGCCAATTTTTTTTAATTAAATTAATTAAATTAAATAAAAAATAAAAGAAACTTGTTCGTAACTCACGTTACAATTTTGGACAAAGAGTTTTAAAGGGTTTTGTGTTATGCAAAATTCTCTGAAGTGAATATTATTAACTTGTTTTTAATAATGGGACTTTGATTAGAATTGATTGAAGTACGATATATGAAAATTTTGCAAACCTACTTTAATTTGCTTCAAAGATATTTAAAAAAACCTCCGTAACTCACGTTACAGGCATTTCGTAACTCACGTTACTTGCGAATTGTACAAAAGTAAAACTTCATAAAGTCAATACTGAGACTACAGGCTTGTCGAAAATACCCTAAAACAAAGTAATAGAGACACGCATCTCCTTTTTTTGTTTCTAATCAAAGAATTTTGTACCATTTTATTATCCAGAATTAACATTTTTCCACACATACATTTTTCGGTTCCAAAATTAAAAAAACGGCGTTAATGAAAGAGAGTATACGTATTTTGCAGAAGCAGCTTTATTACATTAGTACATGCAAGTAGGTACAGATTAAAACATAAGTAAGAGTTCAGTATAAGTTTATTTAATTCTACTTTACGAGCTATAAAAGAGTATTGAATAAAGTTTATAAGCAACTATAAGCATTTATTCCAATAATCTAGCCAAGGGGCAGTGTTGCCATTTTAGCCGTTTTCCGGCTAGATCTAGCCGTTTTTTTTTCCATTTAGCCGGGAAAATTTGAATCTAGCCGCTAGCCGTTTTTTAGCCGTTTTTTTATATTTTTTTAGCCGTTTTTAGTTTTTTTGCCAATGTAACAAACAATTACATTTGAATGAATGGGAAGTCGTGGGTTCCACTGTAGAATTTTGGACACAAGTTCGGGAGTATAAAAATGCTTTAGGGGAAAATCCTTTTGCTGCTCTTGCTATATTTGTGTTTGAATTTTTAGTATTGCCTTTTTAGTATTGCCACCATGAAAAAACAAAGCAGCGTAATAGAATTACTGAAAAAATGCTAAATTCAATTTTGTATGTAAGATATGGACTCAAAAGGGAAAATAAGTGCTGTCATGACTTCATAATAACTAAAGATCTCGTTACGCTTATGAATAACTCTAGCATTTATGATAGTTCAGAGCAAGATATAGAAAATTGTGATATAGAAATATTGTAAAATGTATGTATATATGTACATTTCCCACAAATTTATTAATTTTTTTTTTTCATTTTATGCCATGAAAGTATATGTTACTTAAAATATATTCGTTACCTGATGCGTTATTTTATTGCGACTTTTCATTAAGTCACATTATTTTTAAAACAGTAAGCTCTGCTTAAAATTTTGCTCGTTGTACCTTTTATATAAGCACATCTATGTAATAGATATAACAAATATATGTAAATGTAAGCTTTATATTGAGGCTATTTTAAAAAATACAGATTTGAATTGTTGAACTATTATAGCTCTGTATATTAGGATGCAAAGCATCTGTATAAGAAACTTTTTTTTATTGTTATGAAATTGGAGGCATTTTCTCAAGTAAACCTTAAAATTCATCTAAATTTTTTAAACAAAATTTTTGTTTAGAGTGAACTTTTATATTTAAGGCTAGATGAGAAACACTCCTTTACATTGTAAAATATTTATATCATTTGTTTTAATGACAAAACAACGAATAAAACATGTGAAAATTTGACATAAAACTGTTAGCTTTAGCGGTACAAACAAAGAGTACAAATAACTTAATCACCCCTATTCTGCATTTCGACTTGGATCGAAAATTTCTCCGCTTGGCAACTTTGGTATTCTGCGTTTCAATTCCGCTACGTTCAACTTCGAAACTTCCAATTCTGCTAATTCTGCACTTCGATCGTAGCTCCGTTTTTCTACGTTGGAATTTTGTTGGCGTATAAATGCTTGTTTTTTATTTTGCAAACAATTTACGATTAATTCCCGCGATTTTTTGTTGAAATTCTTGAAATTTAAGTAAAACTCGTATGTAAAAGTTGTAAAACGCTCGCTATATTTTGTTTTTGTGTTCTAATGATGTTTTTTGATATGTTTGCAGGGTAATTGTTTGCGACTGGTGGCGAGTACTAACATTTGACCAAAAATGTAGGGAGGGATATCAAAAGACGCTTTTCGATGTCAGGAATGTGAATCCGCCTACGGAGATCTAATATTTTTGGACGCGCATTAGCATCGGCACCGGTTGTAAACAATTACAAATTGGACTAGCATTCAAAACACCAAACAATATTACTAACAAAATTAAAACTAAGGTAATGGCTTTGACTTTGCCATTATATCCAAACGTGCACCGGCGGCCACTCCACAGCACCCACTCATACTCTGTAAACTTCTTTGTCAGTTCCGGGGCGGCCAATGTCTTCCTCCAGCGAAAAGTACCACCTGATGTCAGACTTAACATTGACATGTGTAATGTTTGCTCGGCGTATGGTGTGGCCCCACGATGCGACGCCAACCATCTGTGTACCTGGTCGGCAAAGCGCACTCTTCTAGCACTAGCTCTATGGAAAATACCAGCTACCTACTGACGATGTGGTAACATCCACCAACAGTGTCCTCTTGCTTTTTGTTGGTCCTTCGTTGTCTGCTACAATCAGTCAATTGATCTATAAAATTTCACTCAATTTATTCAATAATGCTCAAACATATACAATTAAGTCTATAAATCATAATAAAGCTTTACTTTTATTTCAAAAGTAATAATTTGTGTAACTTAAATTGCTTTGTTATGTTTCAATTTCACACATTCCAAGGCAAACAGCTGACTTCGAAAAACTTATAGCTCTTCCTCTTTTTCTTTCGATCCAAGCGTAACTCAGAATGCATATTTACGATCCAAGCGGAGCGTAGAGCGGGAACGTAATTGTTATGCAGAATAGGGGTGAATATTATAAAATATTTATATTATATGTTTTCATGAAAAAAATCGAATAAAACGTGTGAAAAGTTGATTCAAAATTTTTAGCCGTTTTTTCGGCCAAAATTGTAATTTTTCTCGCCGAAATTATTTTTTTTAGCCGTTTTTAGCCGTTTTTTTTTCTCGATCTAGCCGGATTGCTCGAAAAAATTCTGGCAACACTGCCAAGGGGACGTCATCTTCGTTGATGTAAAAAAAAATACAATCTTAAAGGACTTACCCGTTAAATAGGTATATAATATTAAGTTTGAAACAAATTTATTACAACACTTCGATTTAATAATAATAAAATTTATTTGCGCATTTTTATTTATAAACGCGAGCATATCGACAGGTCAAGTATTATAAAAAATTCACGATTGAGATGCTATTGGGATGAAAACTATGTGCAGGCTACTGAGTTAATCAAAAAGCTATAGGTACACATTCTGAAACGAAGTGAATTTTTTAAAGGTATTAATCCCTCCAAATTTCTATTTGAAAAAACTTAGTATTGTATATAGCAAACTTTTTTTAAATCGACGAAGGACTCCACGCAAAGCCGCTTAGATCTCGAAAGTAAGAAATCATTTACCGTAGGCTACAGAAAATGATCTGTTATCCGGTATTTGGACATCACAATTTGAGAACGGCGGTTAAATGGAATATTGACCAAAAAATATATTTTTGCCCTCTGGCGAAAGTCAACGGCTACAAAACTATTAAAAATTAAATATTTGTTAAAAAATGTAGTTATATTATTATTTTAGAAGATTTTTATAAAAATCGTAACTCACGTTACAACAATAAATCACTAATAAAAAAGTACCTCGATTAGATGAAGCGGTAAAAACACATTATACCGAGATGACCTCCTGGTCAAATAGAGAATATGATTTTTTTTTAAATTTTAACAAAAATCTTGGATTTTAAGAGCAAAAACCTGTATTGTCGTAACTCACGTTACATACCGGAACCTACTTTGCATTTTCCTTAATAACAACGAAACTATAAGTAGGCTATTAATTTTTTTTTAGAAATTCACTGTTAAGACAACGGTAATGAATGTAGTAGATATAAAGAAAGATAAAATTAAAAAACAATGACACTAATATCTCCTCAAAAATTGGATTATTTTTACTTTTTTTTTTTTTAATGTAGTCACTATTTTAAGTAGGCATTTAATGTAGTTAGGTTTTAAATTTGACCAAGATAACACCTTTTCATGAAAGTTGCATGTTTTTACTATAACTTACATGCTATATAAATCAAAAGCAAAAGAAAAAAAATTTACGATTTTCACTTTCTCCGGATGGAAATGCCCATATATGTATGTATATTTCTACATAAGTAAATAAAGAACTTATCAAGACTTTGCCTGTTTATATTTCGATAAAAGATTTGAGCTTCCGTATTTCTAGTAAAAGGAAAAATTTACCAACTACTTAGATTTACAGTGGCAAAAAAGAGATTCTATGTGACCCATCCCAACTACAGCTCACAAGCTAGGCTCTAGGATGTTTAAACCACACACATCTTTATGTGTATATACTGAGCCACTTTCACAAGAACAAATGCGGAAAACTTCAGTGAATGCCTAAGTGGACTAGTCCCGCCCGTATTCCTCCTCTCTAAGTATTGGGCCAAGGCACCATTCTAGGTTGTTCACGATATCCGATCGAAAATATAGATCAAGTATTACTTATTATACCATAATTTCCGCGGAAAACGACTTTCTAGTTTACTGTATTTGTTTGAAAAGTACACCAACAAATATTACACTCTGTCGTTCTCGTACGATATCGTGATTGTGTAGTGGTCTACTATACCTAAGGTATCGGGTGAAAAATCCTACCCTCGAGAAGCTAAAAAGTCGGGCAGGAATTGAACTAATTTGTACTTCTTTCTGCAGCATTAGTTACAAATTATATACGCATTTCTAGATAACTATGTATGTATATACATATATCTTTATAAATATCATTAAAAGCCACACAAATGATGTGCACATATGTATAATCTATTTTAATCTATTTAACTGCTCTCTGCCTTTTTTATTATTGAACAGTAGCTACACGAACTTCAACAAACTCATACCGCTAGTAGATATACTTTATCCACCGTATTAAGTGTATTTTTTCGGTTGTCATGATTTTACATTTATTCCCTTTCTTTATTAGCGATTAATCTCTTTCTAATTCGAAATTCTGTTTTAAGTTGAATGCCTATTGTATTGTAGAAAGAACTTTTGTGAAAAGAGTAGATGAGCAAATGCTGTAGGCGAAACAATCTAAATATGAGAATATACCTTCCGTTATTAAGGCCTACTTAAAATCTTCTGGTCTTCAATGTACATACATACATATGTATGTATCGATAGATGCGTACATTTTAATACAAACACATATGCTTGCCAGACTAAAAGCCTAAATTCATATTTTCCTATAAAGCGTGTTCAGAAAATCATACAAATGTTTGTAGCAAAATTCCCCAAGCCCCTAGGGATTACAATTTCAATTCAAAACTTTTGGTGGGCATTTACTTTCCCAGAAAAATAAAAGCACCTACATTTTTTTTACTTCATTGCTTAATAGCTTTTTAAAAAAAGTACTGATATTAGATTATTAGTATGATACTCGTAACTTGACCTAATTATATCTTATAACTTTAAACGACTTATTCTTGTATATTTGTATATTTGTATATCCACTACTATCTCCCGAACGACTTCACCGATTTTAATGAAATTTGGTACACAGGTACTATGCTTTGTTTTAAGATTTTCTACTTTGGTGTTGCCACTTGGGGTGGCCCTTAGGGTTGCCACCTATATCAATTTTTTTTTAAATATTTAGCAATATATGGCAATATAGGTATTTTAGGCCGTATACCAACCAAAATATTTTCGAATAGGATTGCCACCGGAACGCATTTTATTTATTCCTTCAGATATAGACCACTATCTCGGGAAAGGCTAAACCGATTTCGATGAAATTTGGTAGATGAATAGTATGCTTCCCTATTAGATTTTCTACTTTGGTGTTGCCACTAAAGGAAGCTTAGAGGGTTGCCACCTTTCCGAATTTTTTTAAAATATTAAGTAATATATGGCAATATGGGTATCAAATGAAAGGTATTTTAGGGCGAATACCAACCAGAATATTTAATACACAACAGGTGTCGCTAATGTATGTTAAGTGACTTTTTGTGGTTAGTGTTCGATATTTTGGAAATTTAAAAATACCGAGCAAGTCTCGGTCACCCAGGTACTTATAAAATAAATGTGCTAAGAGTATACGGGCTGCTGATCGAAATATTATACCTGCTTACTTACTTAAAATGTGCTGAAACAACAAAGACACCAATAATAGACACCCAGAGATCTTAATTATTTTACCAATTGGACCGTCTATCAGAGTGGTGGTCGTCCTCTTCCTCTGCTTCCAACCATGGGTAAGTGTTAGGTATAGCCCATCATCAAATGTTTTTCGATAGTCGCTTATAGTCTTCCTCTCGTCAATTTAAATAAGGAAAACAAATTATTTTACACTGAGTTAAAGAAATGTTTTTGTTGTTAATGAGGAACAAGAGTCTGATGTTTGTTTTTACATAGATTTGTTTACAGACAGTTTATTTATTTTGCTCATCCATTGACTACCGGCGTTTGATTGACTTCGAATCCGACTTTTTCCCTACTTTTACAGCTTGCATCTGGCACAAGGCATCTGTGTGTGCATTAGTCATACCAAATTCCTGGTATATAATTTTACAATTCTGGGATCAGGGCATTAGTACAGAGTTTTGTGTTTTCGCTATTTCGAAATTAAATTTAAAAATTATATCAGTTATGTTCTAGGATAGATAATATGTTGGAAAAAAAATTGTTTTCAGGATGAAAAATTTTAAATTCACATGAAAAAATGGTACTCTTGTTATGTTTAGAATCCGCGTTAAGTCACTACTTGTAATGGAAGATGTCACATTTTATTAAAAAATTGAACTTTTCAAAAATATTGCACGTCAACAAAAAAATTAAGATTTCCGATTTTCGTTACCTACGGTATGGGATCCCGAAATTATCACTCTTATAAATAGGTAAACGTGTGCCTATATAAAAATATGAAAACGTTTATAACGACTGTTTAATAGTGTCTTTATGTAACTCAAGAACATTTTCTCCGTTCGTTTCGGTTTCATTGTATCAAATAAACCGCACCTACAAACATATGTTTTTACCTATTTGTATAACAAATAACAAATTAAAAGTCAATAAATCGATTTGCTAGAGTAAATATTTTGTCTAGTTGTAATTTTTGACTTAAGGTAGAGCATATTTTTTATTGACTTGACTGAAATGTTGCAGTTCTGTTAATATTCCAAATCACTAGACTTTTGGCGTCGATAAATTTTCCGATTACAATGGGGTGCCTAATAATTAACATTTATAAATTATAAAAAGCGTCATTTAAATTCGGAAAGTCTTATTTTGATTTGTTTCTTCCTAACTTCGGTTTCTTCTTTTAACGGCGATTCTTCATCAGTCAACAAATAGACCATAATATTTTCATGCTGCGTCTGAATATAGTACTTTTTTTCCGAAACCGGACAAACTTGAAGTCATAGAACATGGTCATAGGGTATGTTGGGCCGTGGTCTAGCAAATAACGCATGTTTATGTTAGCGGATAATACAAAATAAACATTAACACAACAAAATTAGCTATATCTTCACAACTCATTGACCTGCATAACCTCTCAAAAAGAAAATAAAAACTATGATTAATAGCAAAGAAACTGCCGCCGAGGAGCACACAACTTTATACACGTTAACCCACTTTTAGCAGGTACTTCGCCTGAGCGCCAATGTATGTAGAGTAAGTAGATCACTGATGACCTTTCCTGACAGAAAAAAATTGAAATAACGAAATTATAAATAAAAGTAATTGTACGTATGTGAAAATGGTACTACATACATTATATAAACATACATATATTTGAGTAAATACCTGTATGTAAATATATATGATAAAGCATTCTTTGCATGGTAATAAAGTATTAACAGTCTGCGATTTATACGTTTTGCTCTATTTTATGACGCATTTTACTGCTGAAACCAGACAACAAACATTAAAAAAAGTTATGAAATATTATAAGGTGTCTGAGTTAAATAACAAACAAAAGGTAGCAAAATTTACTAATATACGGCATAGCCGTAACTAATCTAATGTTAATGAGATTTCTTTTTTTTGGCGCGAACACATTTAAACTTTCATAGATATGCCCATAAGTACTTCCTACGTTTCAAATATGGATGTATAATCATTAGGGTGTACTCATAAATGTACCTAATATATGCCTACACAGCCATCCTGTTAAAAGCAGAGCTCATAAGAGTAATGATCTCTAGGCTCAACATTACGGATGATAAGGGTTTGCCATATTTGATGCGAAGTATTACATAACCTTAGAAGACATAATTTCACCCCAAACATTGCTGATGGTAAACCGAGTCCCAATTCTCGCTGTACGCCAGTATAATTCGGGAAGCAGTGTAATGGTCGTAATCAAATCAAACATCAAACTGAACATAATTTTATACCCTTGGCGAAATCACCAATCAGTTTCAAAATCAGAATAAAACAACGAAGCCAAGGCATTTCTTTAATAACAGTAGGTTTTAAAAATAGATTTTTCAAAGAGATAAAGATTTAATAGATTAACTAGAAAAAACTAAAAAAAAAACTTCTAAAAACATACTGAGTTTTTTTTTACTTTTAAGGCGTTCAATTTTTCTTGTTTGAAAACTCTTACTTAATAATCAATCTTTATCCAGGAAGGCATAGATATAGACATTACAGAGATGGTTTTTGATTTATGAAGAAAACCTATCACAATTTAATTCGCCCTACCATCTTAGCAACGAAACGCGAACTTTCCAAATTTTGCTGGGAAATATCAAAAAAACGGCAACTCTGCATAACAGCGTTTAGTGAAGGGCAAGTAATGTCAGAAGTGTTAGCAACATTTGCGCATTGCAAAAGAGCATGGTTTAAGTTTCTAGGTTGCTATGGCTTGTTGGCCATAAAGAGCCATTCACTTTTGTTTTACTATGGATATATTTTTATATGTATTTATCGATGCGGAAATCTGAAGAAAAAAAAATTACTAAAATATGCGATATTTAAGATTTTAGTGTTTACATACACGTTTATGTAAATTTTTATATTAAGCAATAAATGTCTAAATTGTACAGCGATCACTTTATATTGTATGAATTGTATGAATTATCGAATTTACATATGTATGTAGCTATATATAAATGCATACCGTTGAGTAGTATTATGAAGTAATCAAAGTATGTAATCAGTTTCCCATAAAATTTAGTCTATTGCAATAAAATATGATTGCATAAATTATTTGTTCAATGATGGATGGATTTAGTCTATGTATGCGCATTTCCTGCGTAATGGACCTTCCGCTAATAGCCACGCTTGAGGACTCTAATGAAGACGTTCATTTCATATTCTTTTTGATAGCAGTGCTAAATATATTGAAAAAGATAAAACATTTGCGCATTTTTTATGTGATTGACCAAGCCTAGCAAAAACCCGGACATCTAGTTAATAAATACAAGTGCATACCTCTTCGAATTTCCCAAACGTTTGATGATTCTCAAAGTGGATAATTGCCACGTCTTTTCTTGTTACCACTTTTATGAACGTTTGATTTATTGACTTTGCAATTTAGTTCCGTACCAGATAATCGTAAATATTTTCAAAATTTAATGCCCCTTTACACAGTCAACATCATAACTAGCGTTTATACAGTGACGAACCTCTTTCCTCTCTCATTAATGCTTTGATTTGTGGCGCTGACGAACACAATTAGTTTACATACATAGGTACATATCTTTGTATTATTTTGTATTTTGAACTCTTGATTGAGATATTTTTACGAGTTTTTAATACAAAATAACATCTCACTGATGCCTCGTTGCTGGCTGGTTGTCTCGACTGTTGCTGCCTTATCTTCAAGCCAATTACAATCGCATGCCAATATGCTAAATAAAATCGCCTCTAAAATCGACGATTTAGGGTCATAAAAAAGTGTACCTCATTACATTTTAACTGATGGAAGTGGTGTAGGTATAGCGCAGAAGGCAATAACAAAGAAGTGTTGGTTATGGCATTTTGATATTTATTCGTCGGCGAAGTGTACAATGCCTTTGTGTCGCGAATTAAAAAAACAACGAAGTAAATATAACGAATATGGTGCAATGTTAACAAAAAGTAGTTAAAAACTAGTAACTAAAGCATTGGAATCGAAAGCGAGAAATGTGAACAAAAAAATGTTTAAAGAAATAATAGCAACAGAGAAGCAGCAAAAGCGTGAACGCATAAAATAACGAAATTTATTTCTCCCACGATCGCGCCACACAAACCATCAGCGTAAGTCCGTTGCATTTGGGTGAGCTGAGGCAGCGCTTCAAGATACTCCATTCAGTGCGAACGGCATGAGTTTAGTACGTGTACATGTAAATCTCGCTAATGTTTTTCCACACCAACAATCGTTGTATTGCATAGTGGGGAGTTATAATTTTTTTCTTACTAAAAATCAAACTTTAACAGTTTTTGCAGTTTCATGAATAGTTTCATTCAATTATCAGCTGGACGAAATGTTGAGTATTTTTTCTTTTTAAAGTACGATCTATCTATGATCCCTGGAAAACACGATGGAGCATCAGAGTTGAGTGTTGGGTACTTCGAGATGGATTAGATGATACAATTAGCGGATATCGCCATCTAAATTGGACTATCTTTTTATGCATATGAATGAGGATAAGTATTGGAGTACTCTGATACTCCTTAAGTGGTATTCTTTGGATGACGGAACTGAGTAATAAGAAACTTCCCAGGAGATATCAAAGTTCTATGCTTGGTATAGACAAGCAGTACTGATCTTGAAGAACAGATAAACTGAAGACTTAAATGTAAGTAGTGTGGTTCCTTTGTACGAATGACTTTGAAGAACAAGTTTGTGTTTAACAGATTATTGTTTTAGCAGATTATCAAAAGAAAAGTTTAGCAAGCTTTGAGCATACGTGATCAAGTCATTTCCCCTTAAAACATAGGTGGCAATGTTGACTACTTCAAACTATTTTCGTTGGCGAGATTTGTTTGTATTGAAAAGCTGCAAAATGACCCATAGTGCACAGCACAAGAAGGTATATTACAAACATATATACATATGTCCATCGGCATTTATTTGTAGAGCTCTTTCTTTTTATTTATGTGGAATGTGCTGACTCTGCTTACAATATGTTTGTATGTTTGAAAGTCCGAGGCTTTTAATTTGAGCACCGCTTTTTTACAAACTTTTATTACTTTACCACACAATTTTATTGTAGCTTTATTCAGTTTAGTAGTTTTTGGCTCAGTAACGCCCTCTTGTCCAATGATTTGATCTTTCTCATTTCCTTGGCTTTGTTGTACTGCTAAGCTTTTTTTCAATGCTAAACACTTGATTATTTTTGTTTACGCCAACAAGATTAAAATTAAATTCAATAATGGAAAGAAATTTTTATTTTTAGTTACATACGTACATATATGTATTAGAGCATGATGAGTAGTCGTAGATATACATATATATCGCACCCTAAATCAAAAACAGTCACAACTGAAAATTTTTTTTGGTCGCTTTCTTGGCATAAATTGCCTAATAAAAAGTAGTGCAGCCAGTATATGCAATATTTTTCTTTTTGACTATTATCGTTACTCTTTAAAGAGCACAGTGATATCAAGTTTTTAAAATTCAAATCACTTTTGTGCGATCCAGAAGCAATTAACTGAAAGTTACTCGGATTTTGAGTTGTGACTCTTTTTGATTTAGTGTGCGATATGTATGTATATATTTATGAACATATGAAAGCATGAAATAAGTATTAAATAAAATTAAGTTAAATTTTAGAAAACAAGTCAGTGAGCATAATTTTAGCTTTTTACTGTCGAATATGTTTATGGAATAGGCCGCTATGAACATATATCGCCATTTAGAGATAAAATATTAGGATGCAGTATAATGAATTACTTAGCTGCAAGAAATTGCATATTCATGTTTAAATTGTTAGAGTGGAAAACTCCTAAATATTTATATTATAAGCTGCAGCTAACCCGGTCACAGAGACACAATATGTTAGTTATACCCAGACACAAATCTCTTACATCTGAACGAATGTTTTTCATAAGCGCTGTAAGACTTTGGAACTCTATCCCAGAAAGTGTTAAGATTGGACTGAATAGGAACAACTTTAAGACAAAGCTACATCAACACTTTAGTGACCTTTGAATTCAATAAATCTTTGTGCAAACCCTTCTCTATATCTATTCACCATGTTTTTCTTTTCTTTACAACAATATGTGAATTATTTATCTATTACTTATGTAAATACATGCATTTAAGCACTTATCATATATAAAACATTTTCATTTTGGATAAAACATTTAAGCTAAGTTGATGTACATATAAAAGACTATGAGGTCTTAGTTGTACAATTAATGTATTACTTTATTAAATAAATAAATAAATAAATAAATAGATGAACGTGCTAGGCTTCGAGTGTCATGTGTCATATATTTCAATAAAGACCTTCAGCAAAACATAAAAAACCTATTCCATTTAATACTAAAGTTTTTAGAATTGCGAAATAGCTGTTGTGCCGATATCGAGATGCTTTAATTCTACAACGCTAGTGCTATTCCCGAAGACTGGGAAGTTTGAAATAGGCCATATAGTTGCAGTGCACTATGCCGAATGATAGTTGATGATATATCCACTGGCACTACCCGAGGACGTCTATATTCCGCAACTTGAGCTAGCCATTGATTAACTGGTGAATCCTGGTCAAGTTGTCGACAAACAAAAATCTTTTCCTGTTCGTTTCTTATTTAGGAAGGCTGATTATAGTAAGCTTAGGGCGGAAGTAGCTAAGATATGTAGATTGGATGTGGAAAGTAGTGGTCTGCATTTTAACAATACTTTACAGCCTGTGTATTACTGTCTTGAAGGTTTTCAGAAAAAAACTCTAGGTAGTAAGGTTGCAGGAAAGATGAGACGCTCGGCCTTTATCCCCTATTAGATATATCTCGCCAAATAATTATTCATCCATTCATGCCCGCAACGGAAGAGCGTCTAATAATTAATGCGCATATTTATGACTCAAATTACAGCTTTAACTTGAGTCCAAAAATGAGAGTATATCTTCATAAATGCAAACATGAAAAAAATCTAAAAATAAATTTCCTTCTTCCCAACGTTGTGCACTTTTAGGTTGAAACATAAACGCCTCCGCTGGCATTTGCATTTTGAACAAGGTAAACAACAAATTATTCGATACTCAATAAATATGACGGTGCTGCACTCGATTGATTGTGGCCATCACTTGAGTAGCAGCAGTAGAGACAGCTGTATTGGAGAAATTTCAGCAGAAGCGTCGACAAACGTCAACGGCATGTCAAAAGAATGCCAACTGAACAATCCCACTTGACACTTGGACGCACCACTACGCAAACAATGTATACACTCTACAGCTGGAATATGTATGACAGTAGTGACCAAAGAGAAGGCGGGAGCAGAGGCACGGCCGATAAGACTTTGTAGGTGAAGTACTTACTTGTGGCTACACATGAGTACACAGTAAACACATTAACGCTTACATTTCTGAATTATTTATTTAAACACAGCCAATGTTTTTTGACATCTTATACATACATATATGTACATTTGACTGGGTCGAAAAAATAAAAAAATGTTCGCTATTATTTTGATATATCTTATTTTATAGTACAAAGTAAGATATATGTCTGCAGATTACAATCAATTAGTTACAGCTTACGAGCTAAAATTAAGAAACATATTTTACAAGTATATGAAGTGAAAATTATAAAAATAATTTTAATAATTTACAAGAGGGACTCTATAGATTAGGCTCAGTACTACTCTTAAGGGAGCCTCCATTAGGGACTTGTCAAATTCTGTGAACGAGGAGGTTGAGACCAAGAGTTTGAGTCTCATTACATGTCTAATGCAGCAAGTAGATATTTTTGAATACCATACCGAGCAGCAAGTCGCAGGCATCCATATTCGTATCCTGCTTACTAAAATCATAGCACAAACAGTGAAGAGTTTCATGCAGCTGAAAACCTCGACCTACAATGTCTAACGAAATAGGATGAAAATGTCTCGATGATATAAAGGGAAGGTTAAATCAAAGTTCGCCAAGCAAAACTGGGCTATTTACAATCAATTTTGGGAGTTTCACTAAAAATTGTATGCATAAGTTTTAAGCGACTACAGAAGGAAGAAATGCTAAATTTCTTTACGCGAAGAACAAAAAGTATTTTTGAACCGACTCCAGCTTATCGCAATGAATCGGGTACTGTGGGTTCCAGATTATGGAAGCATATTGGCCTTACCAAAGACGTGAAAAGAGCTTTAGTAACATAAGGGTCATTGAATTCGTTGGCTCTGTTCACGCAAGATTCAATATAAGATTTAAAGTCAGGTTTAGGATCCATTGTAGTACCCAAGTCAGTAATGCTAGTGACTTGCTTAAGAATATAATCATTAATAGAGTAATCATATGATCGGTGAGATTTTCTGGTGAAGCTCATGTACTTGCACTGCGGAAAATTTAGGGACATATCGTTCACATTACACCATTCAACTAACATATTCAGATCTGATTGAAGGCAAAGGCCATCCTCTGGTCGACGGATAGGCATAATAGTTTATCGTCGTCGGCGTACATTAAGGGTTTACAGAACTTGAAAACGTTACGATAAAAAAAGAAATAAGATAGGACCAAGATGACTAACTTGGGGAACACCAGAAGTTACTTTTATAAATTAAGACTTGTAATTATTAAATATTTCCTGTTCGATTCTATCCCTCAAGCAAGAGGACTATCATTGCTGGTCCAAGGTGGGCGCGAGGAGAGAATTCCAATTCTGTCTATTCGTACTAATTTCTTCCTCAAACCCCGTCTACCTCTACCCCTTCACTTTGCTGTTCCCAATTCTTTTTCTCTACTTTCTATAGATATCTAGACGATGTAGAGTTTCCCTTTCCAAACTCATATCTCAATGTTGGATAGCAGTGTTAAGAGAAGTCAAAGGTAATAAACAACTTAAGTTTTTATGAAACGAACGAGGTCCCCCGCTTTACCCTGAATGAGAGCGTTTTTGTGACTTTACCGCAACAATAATAAATATTTATTCTTTCATCTGTTTACGCTCTACTATTCTCAGCACGCAAAAGAATACATTTTATATTTCTTTTCTATTTATTTATTTATACTATTTTTTAACCATTTTCCCCTTGAATTCTTGACTTTTGTTGCAGCGAATATGTTTGTAGGTATATACTACATATGCACTTTGCACGCTCCGATATTGTTTGTTCTTCAAAGAAAAACTCAAATACTCAAGTAAGCAAACAAATAAGCAAAACGTTGCCTAAAACAATAACAATTACTACAGATACTGCAAACGTAGGACAGGCGAGGAAACCACTCAACTAAATGAACATGAAAAATTCAAAGGTTATAGAGCGGCAAGAAGGTAAAGAAAAAACGATTTGTAGTCATGTACATACCTAAGTGCATTAGTAAGAATTATTGGAGAAATTAGTAAAGTGCCTGCAGAAGGATGTTTGAATTGGCAACAGGCCACTGGATAACACAGGAAGCTCTGATTTCGTTAGTTTACCGAAAAATTTGTACTGACAAGCAGAAAGTAAATATATTGAAAGCTGAGAAGGAACATTTTTAAATAAACATTTTCTTTTTCTCTCTATTTACTTACAATTTGGTAAATAAAAATAGGACGAATACGATTCATAGGAAAGTCGAGCGTGGCAGGTGTGTTTGTTAGAGGTAGTAAAGTATAAACAATCACCTTAAATTGGAAAATACTCATCAGAATGTTCAGTCAACATAAAAACTAGCACATCCGCCCTTATCAGATACTAACATTTTTGGTTGGTTCGAAATAGTTAGCACTTCGGCCCCGGTACGCAATCTCAGGAAATTTCACTAATCTCCTCTAAGAAACTGGCAGTTTCAATATGGTTGGATCATATTCGTTTGATGTGAGATGAATCGCTTAAGTCGAGTTGGAGTCTAAGTCGGGTGCTGTGAGGAGATACACCAGTCATAATTGCGCCGAACCTTTAACTTCCCCCAGCATATATGTACATATGTATCTGTTTGACCAATTTGGTGCCGTTATAAAAAAAAACGGAAGTCTGTTTGATGGTTTTGCGGAATTAAAAATTTTCTTAGCCATAGTATGATGGTCCACATACATACGTTGTAATATATGTACGACCGATTGCTTATTTGTTAAATTTCCGACGCCGACTTTTTAGGTAAGTAATACTAAAATAATAAGCTTTGCAATGTTTTCTCAATGGTGTCGAACGAAACATCGACGGTACCTCTAAAACCATTTATCGAAGTTGGATTTCTAATCGGAATAGTCACTAGCGCAGAAAAATTCAACTAAGAAGCCGCTGTTGGTCGGGTAAAACCTCCTAGTCATTGTATTGCAGCCAAAATTAATCGTTAAAATTCTATGCTTTCCAGAATCGAATTGTATTTTTATTGCCCTTATTGATTTTATAAATCTAGCACAAGATATGTTAAAATGACTTTCTAAAGTTGGAAGTAAATACCTTCAGGTGAACAAATGCTATCCCTATGCAGGTGTGGCACAACTTACAAGGATCACATGAGCCCATAGAATCCGGTGCAATAACATTGCACTAACAAGCATGGCGACTACGCCATCTAACTACAAGTGGTATCTTCAAAGTAACCAACTGCACTTCAACTGAATACTTGAAGTGACACAGTGCTCTGCCTTTTTTATTGAGTTTGTTTATATTGTTTTAAACGGCGGTGGTCTCAGGTGTAGTGTATATTATAATATATGTATGTAGCACAATGCACTTAAGAAAATACCTTCTAGTCTTTCACAGTGGACTGTTGTAATATGTTTGTAATACAAATCATGGATAACGGGACTACGCAAAATATTCCTTGTTTGTTACAAGTAAGGTTGGGTTACATGCATTGCGCTTAAAGCTAGACAGGCTTACTTAAGCTGTAGGTTCGTTTTGATACCACTCGTTACGTGATGGGGTTCACCGTGCGTTGAAGAGTGAGCTGTTAATCCGGCGTACCGTATTAAATTGTACTAGGGAGCTTACTGTGCGTGAGGTATCGTCAGCTGAGGCGCTTGTGAACTTTCCTCGGATTTCCGTGAAATATCTCAAATTTATCCCCATTCACATCTAAAAAAAAGTACGTTATGATATACACGCAAATGTATTAATAAGAGAACTTCAATTGGGAGAAGGCATCCAGTAGGTTAGAAAGAGTTTTAAGACAAAGACATCATCCACAAAACCACTATTATATATGTATCAGCAGCTCCTTAGCCATTACTTAAAAACGCAATGAAAACCAGAACACTCATAAATGAGTAACCGAAACATTTAGATTACTCAAAAACAAGAACTGCAAAAGTGGAAAAAGTGGTTGGTGTTGCTGCCTTCAGAGTGATGTCCACTAGGGCGGTTTGAATTTTTTCAATAAAAAAAAAACTATGTATTCAACATTTTATTTTGTTAGCCTCCTCTTCATGTTCGCTTGTGTTAGTGTTGGGCTGTTGCATTCCCTGCAAAAAATCGAAATACTCCGTTCCATAGTCCATAGAGTACTCCCTAAGGAGTATCGGAGTACTCCAACACTTATCCTCGCTCATATAAAAAAGGTGGTCCAATTTATATGGCGATGGCCGGGAATTGGATAACCTAATCCGACTCGGAGTACTCCATTTCTTTGCTTTTGAATACTCTATAGATCACCTACATGAGAGTACTCCCAAAATACTCCTATCGGATTACTCTATGGAGTATTCAACAGCAAAGCGAGAGAGGGAGTAGGTGGTCCTCAAAAAGAACACATACTCCCTCTCTCGCTTTACTGCACAGTACTCTATAGAGTAATCTTTTGGCAGCATTTTCAAAGTACTCTCACGTAGGTGTTCCATAGACTATTCAGCAGGGTGCTCCGATATGGATTAGGTGATCCAATCGCCGGACATGGGCTTATAAATTGGACCACCTTTTTGTATGAATGAGGATAAATGTTGGAGTACTCCCATACTCCAACGTTTTTTTACAGGGATTGTTAATCGATTTGTCAATTGCATTTAATCGATTTATTAATTATTTAAAAACTAGTTGCATTAAATCAATTGTAACTAAAGTATTTGCAATTAAATAGATATTAGAAGTTATATTAATTACAAATTTAGGGGAACTACATTTGTTCAAGAAAAATTGTTTCAACCCACCCTAATGCACATCGCACTAAATTGACCGCAAACAAGAAACACAAATACAAATCTTCAACTCACACCAATTGTGTAAGTGTTCACGAAGAAAGCAAAGTGGCGTTTTCCTGTCATTTTACAAGAGTCATCATTGCGCACTTGAATATTTGAAAATTATTAATAATTTTTGTTATGATTTGATGACGTTTGATAATTAAGTTTTGATATTTGATGGCAACATTTTGTAAACTTGTTAGTGTTTTACAGCTAGATCTTTCTGTTGGCTATCATACGAAAAACGAGTTCATGAGTATATCACTTCAGTTTTGGCGCCAGATCACCAATTACATATGTACATACATATGTAGGTCTCAGCTGACAAAAAAAGGCATCTGCATTTAATAATTTTTAAAATAGGCAAATCTTCATATATTATGGGGTTACTGAATCCAAGAATTTTTTGTTGCTGCTTATATTTAACAAGGCTCGTCGTACAATGTCAAGAGTTTGTAATGTGCCTTAGTAGTTGTAAATCCACGAATTCACTATTTATACAGATCTGAATATCCATAATAATAGTTTGGACAACAATCAAATACGTTCTCTCTGTTGGAGGTGGTCATTCGAAGCAGGAGTTAAAATAGAGTATATAACGGTGAATAAAAATTTTATAAGTCTTCCCTTTATAAATATAAAAAAAAATAGAATTTTAACAGGAAAAAGTTCTTGAAGGAACATTTTTCTTTTGCATTGCTTTGTCATCTTCCTATTTGTGGTTTTTGTATATGGTGAATATATGTATATTAGAGCGGCCCTTAGTTCCATAGAAAAAATTTTTTTTTAGTTTTTTAAAGTGCTACCTCTTGAAATGGTTACATATAAGGAAAAAATAATCCTCAATAAATATTGACTCAATTGACCAACGTTAACCCGTGCCACAAACATGTTGAAATAATGAACCAAGCCACTTTCCCCACTTGTGTGGCATTTTTAAAGGCAAATATTTATTTATACATATATTAGAAAAATCAAATCATATATTTTCATTTATTTATTTATCGACTAATAATACATAAATAGGTATATAACAGTAAGAAATAATTAATTCAGATTCTCCTGAAGCCCCATTGAAAGAGTTAGTTTTTGGCAATTCGGATATTTTTTTCTATAATGCGATACAACTTGTATAATGAACTGTTTCTGATCTTCATCTGTGCTTAGCTTGCAATTATACTCCTCTATTAACCGTACCGCTCTCTCCGCTGTGTCATTTACAACTTTAATTTTTTCCGCAATTTTTTGCCCCTCTTTATACGCATTATTATACCCCCATTCGAAAGCTGATTCATTTAAAAAAGAGGAATTTATACCAAATCGATTAAAAAATAGTTTTGTTGCTGGACAAGTAAATTGATGCAGTTCTTTGCTTATAACTTCTTCTACTTCCAAACGTGTAAACATGACTCTTTTAGGTGGACGCATTTCTTCTTCGGGGTCAACTACATTATTTATATTCGTTCGCATCTTCTCTTTAATTTCAAAGTCAATTTCATCATCAAATAAGGAAAATGCCATTGGTTCAGGACTTAAATACCATAGATGATTAAGCAACTTGCATAACACTGTATCCGATAATACTTCATCTACATTACGAAATTCATGCAAGTCCTTAATTAGCTTGAAGTCAGTATATGGTGCTTTCGTTGACTGGTGACTTAAAAACCAATACTGCACATAAATTTTGACTATGAAGATGCAAAGGTCACGTAGTGCCGAAGTAGTAGAGGCATTCATCTTAAATTCAGTTCTAAATAGATATATTTTCAAGGTATATATGGCCTTGGACATCCACCGAGCATGATGCATTGCTCCTGGGTATTTAAAACTTATATTTTTCTTTGTAGACTCTCCTAAGAAAATCAAACAAAGTGTAGAAAATTCTTCATAGTCGTTTCGCGTAAAATTGTGTAAAGATCTTAAAAACTCAACTATTGTGTATTTATCGACGCTGAAAATATCATTTATTTGTTTTTCTTCAATTCCGGGCAAGAATTTTCTTTTATCTAACTTTGGCCAGGCATCTTGAAATCTTTTAAATAATGGAACATTGGGGCCAGACGATTTGGGAAATTTACACTCAAAAGCTGCTTTTAACAATATTTCACTTATATGATGCCTACAGGGCAGGTAAAGAAGCTGTCTTTCCAGAAGGCCTTCTAGAAGAACACATGCTCCATTCAGTGCACCAGTGTTGACCGCAGTTGTGTCAAAGCAACAAGCTTCTATAGTACTATCCAAACCCCAGTCACACAAGGCGTGAAATACAGCTTCAGCCTGCATTTTCCCAGTACCATTTTCAAGTGCCGGAACATGTAGAATTTGTTCTATATCTCCATTAGTTATAATTATCGGAAGTCTATCAACTGTTTCACGACCCATTAATCCAGGTAAAAGCTTACCATCCCAGTGAACTACTGCCGCATTCAGTTCAATGTTATTGAACATATTTTTTATTTTTTCAGCTTTTGCCTTTCGAATTGCCCTGCGAGATCTTTGAAGGGATGTTCTATTAAGCACTAAAGTATTTAAATTATGCCCCTACGCATCAGCAACAGCGGAAATTAAGTGCATTGCTTCTCGATCACTTATCTTACACTTGTCCAGAGCAGAAATCACGCGTTCATTAATCACCTGCTGTCTGCCTCGTCTTATTTGTGGAACAGCTTTATTTCTAATTTTACTATTAAGTTGTTTTATAGGCTCATTATCATTCATAGAAAAGGTCGACTCACTTTCGCTCGTATCAGAAAGCGGTATTTCTTCAGCTATAATTTTAATTATTTAGTTCTAACTATAATTTCAAAGCAGTATGCATTAAAAGCCGATACAACTTACCTGACTCCTCCAATTCTTGATTCCACCTCTCATTAACTTCAGTAATTTCCGATTTTTCTTGCCTCGTAAGTTCATAGTCAATTCCGTGCATATAACCTGGACGGCCCTTTTCTCTCTGTTTTTTTAAAAACTCAATATCCTCTTTATTTTTCATTATACTCAAAACATTTTGCGAACCGATGTCAAAAAGATCGTCAAGTTCACTTACAAATTTAGATTCTGTCTCTTTTTGCTTCACGGACTTTTTTTCTGCCGGCTTAAAAGAAAATTTTTGTATATTCCTCCATTCCTCATACAATAATTTTAATTTTGGTATACAGTTCTTTTCACTTTGAGTCGGTATTCTTGCTTTTTCCCAAAACACCAAAGTTTCTCGAATCGCTAAACCCGCACTTTCTTGCAACGTAGATTTTACAACTCTTAAGTTAAAGAATAAAACTTTCAGAACTTGTCTTTTGGATGGTAATTTTCTACCAATAATTTGTGAAGAATATGTTCCTAGCAACAATATCTCACAATCTTTGCGCAAAATTCTTTGAGAAGTGTTAGCAGAAGCCATCCTTTACCGCGCACTTTAAGTCACTCAATAAAAAGAACTGAGGAACGACTGAAAGTTGCATTCCCTTCTGCTACTGAGGCGATTGTAACGGTTCTAAATATTTTTTTTTTAGTTTGCAAACATGTCTGCGTTTGATTTGCATGCAGAGCAGCGAAACGTTAGCGCGACTAGCCAGAGTAGCACCTACTAAAAGTGATGTTGTCAATGTGTACACTTCGGCTCTTTTGTGGCACGGGTTAGAGTTGTTCAATCGGTTTGAAATTTTTAGGCAATTTTTTTTTTATCACCTGAAACCATTTCAGGGGGTAGCACCCACAAATTTCCGATTTTGAAAAATAAGGGCCACTCTAATGTATATACTACATAAGCCAAACAACAATTTTTCCATATCACTTTATTCGAATTTCACAGAACACCTAATCAAAAATCGCAAGACCCTATTTTGCAGACTTTCCAAAAAATATTAATAAAATTGTTTTTGCTACATACATACATGCATATGTATGTACATTAAGGTGCCTCGCCAAAAAAAGTTGCACTGTTTCCACCGGAATTTCAAAATTCACTCTTTTCTAAGGACTCCCCCAAAATATTTCGAAAAAATATTCAGATTTACCGGAGCTAAACCGCGTTAAAAAAACGCTAAAAATATCCTTTTTTATAATGAAAAAATATTTTATAATAAAAAGCATCTGAGATGATAGAGTGCAAAAGTTAAGCATAAAAACGTTTAAAAATTTTATCAATACTATTATTGTATACCTGTGTGCTAATATTCGCAATGTGTAAAATTGGACCAAAAAGGGTTGAATTTTGCAGAAATGACAACGTCTCGAAAATACCATTCAAATGATACCCTAATCGTCCAAATCCGTCAATAATTGGCTGAGTTATTAAAGTTTTCCACAAACCTACCCCTCGAAATATGACCAAAAACAGCATCATACATCTTAATATTTGGATTGCGTTGATAAAATTTTTAAACTTTTTTATGCTTACCTTTTGCACTCCAGCTAATTCATCATGTCAGGTGCTTTTCATTAAAAAATATTTTTTCATACTCCTTTTATACATAAAAAACGAGATTTTTAGCGTTTTTTTAAAGCGGTTTAGCTCCGGTAAATCTTAATATTTTTTCGAAATATTTTGACCAAGGTCTTAGAATACATTGATGTTTATAATTCCGATGGAAACAGGGTGTCCATTTTTTTTTGTATGGAGCGTGAGGCGCCTTAATGTACATATGTTATCATTTTAATTTTTTATATACCTCTCATGAACATGAAATGGTATTATAACTTTGGTACGACGTTTGTAAGTACGGAAAGAAGAAGAGAGAGACCCCTTTAAAAATATACCGAAATGATCAGGACGATAAGCTAAGTCGATTTAGTCATGTCCGTTTGTCTGTTTGAACTCGAACTAGTCCTTCAGTTTTAGATATACATATCTCGATGAAATTTGGTGTGGGACGCCATTTTGAATTATGTATATTAATCGTTGGTCGGAACCAGCAAGATCGTTTGTTCCGATAAAAAGGGTTTGGGCTATGTATATTTAAATTAACAGTTTTGAAGAGTTTGTACCAATTGCAAGTAAGTATCGAACACATAAAAAACTTATCCGTATTCATGAAAGGTATAGAGTCTTCGGCACAGCCGTATTAAATTTTTTTTTTAAATTTGCAGCATTCTAAAAAACTTTTGCTTGGACAAAATACGCCCCCTTTGAACAAACACCTCGAACAAAAGCATCACCTCTTGCCACAGGGTTCCGAGAGCGGCAAGAGTCACTCTGGCCCAGCTTCGATCTGAATATAGGCAAAAGTCTTAAATATACCAACTGAGCTTGGAATATTTGCCCTTCACGTGGTGTGTACCCTCGCCCGACTGCACCAAACATTTGTTGACCTGATTGTGTACACAATACAAATTTACTGATAATACAATTTTAACATATTAATAAAAAAGTTTTAATTTAGCATTTCGCAATTCAAGGGAAATAATTATAATAAAGGAAATGAACGGAAATACATACATTCCTTCCTCTGCTCATTCAACTAAAATAAAATTTATTTATTTATTTGTTCAACCATGGGTGCAAAAGTCTCGTTTTGTTTTGTGTTCTTTTACCCATAACTTCTTTTGTTTATAGAATTGTTGTTTTGCGTGACATGAAGTGGGTGCGCTCCATGTACATTATTTATATATACATACATATATTCATAAGTAAATACATAAATATTAGTTTCCATATATGCAATAAGAATTGCCCCAATTATGCACGAGACTTATTTCATTTATTTCTTTTTTAGGCGCATGGAGGCACAGCTCAGCAATTTTTGTTGAAATGAATGAATGAAAGCGAATTATCTTCGATTCGGCTTAAGTTGTCAGCAACTTTCAAGAATGTCTCGAATTCCAATATACATAGCATTGCAAAATTTATTTACAGAGCTATGAGCCGACGCGAAAGGGAGGAACTCGTGATGGCAGTGAACAAGGCGTAAGAAGATGCGTAACGACAAAAATAAGATTAGAAGAGTGTGTGGAAAGAAGCAATTGTGAAAGCTTCAACATAACTAATGAAATTAATTATATGATTTGCACTTGTTACTGTCACCCTTGACACTATGTTCAACACTTTCGCAAGATAAAAAATTACAAATTAAAATTAAAACTGGAATTGGAAAGCATTGACATAATAGAATGAATCACGCGCGAGGTTATGTTTGTGTAAAACCGCCCGCATATGCTCACTTAGCCTTCAAAAGTTGAGACTATTTTCAAAGTGCGATGACTTTACGTTGGCATCTTCTAAAAAAATAGTTTTAAAGCTAACTTTCTTCAAGGGTTCTGAATGTTGGCACCTTCAGCCCTCTATAAATATCTATCTCTTTGGAAAAAACTTCTAGAGCTACTGAGTATAAGGCTTCTACTTTTGATTGAAAAATTATGTTTATATTTATGTTAATCCTAAGCACGGGTGGAAATAATGTTGGATTTTTAAGGAAGATCTGAATTGGAGTATTTAAGAGAACAGATCTGCGGAATATTTACCCTCTTCCTCTTTATTTCAACATCGTCTATCGGGGGAAACGTGGTGGGTCCTATCAGTTGTAATAAGATATGGGCATAGCAGCAAAACTTATTCGGTGGCCTAGGGGATGTTCGCTATCGATATCTCACTTAGCCAAGTCGATCATCAGAAAAGAATAGCAATGTGAAGGATGGCTGAAGCGCTCGCTTGGTTGCCCAACGACTGAAGCCGCTTTAATCCAATACCAAAAATTGTGCTTTGGCGTCCTATTGTGTAAAACTTTACCTAATAACTTCTGAAAAATATTTTTTTATATGGACTAAGTTGTGTATTTTTAGTTAGTTGGCACGTAGACAGGTACATACATGTATGCAAGCAGTTTGGGCGAAATTAATAAAACGGCGCTAATTATGAATTGGAAAGTCGAAATGCTTAACAAATATTTGGAAATTAGTTTAAAGTGCATTGAAAATTTTAAAATTCCATATAATTGTAAAAGGGCGGAATCTCGTCATGGAACATTTCATTGCAACTTAAATCGTTAATTGAAATGAAAATTCTCCTTGGGCAAAACTATGAAGACTACATGAAGGTTTAAACCAGAAAAAGAGAATGTGTAACAAATTGTTAGCTTTGGAATTTTCGCTGGCAAGCTTTGAACTTTTCGCGCTTTGAATAGTGAATCTCTAATTATCAAAATGAGAAAGGCTGTAAATCGATTAATTAAACTTGAATTGCTATGTTAACTGAAATTATTTCTTTGGTAAAAGTAAAACAAATTTTAATATTTGCCTGGATGTCAATAGACATACTTCTAGGTAAGCTCTATCCAAATTCCCAACTTCCAAAGCTTAAGTGTCGTCTGTGATACAATTTTCTATATAATAAGATAGCTCTATGAAAGGACAATCGCCTGGCATTCACCACGCCAGTGCCACGAAGGTTATGCCCAGCATTCTTTTGCATGAGTACAGAGCCCCAAACGCCCCCTACGCTGTTATGTAAGAGTAATGTGTGTCTATTTTATTGTCTCGTTTAATTCGCTAGCTTTCTTAATAGATGCTAATATGTGTCTAAATAGGGTCTGCACCACTTAACTTGAATAGCTGAGCAATTTTCAAATTAAATGTCTGCGACTGTAATTAAAATCGCAAAAATGATCAGACGCTAGAAAAATTTACAACAAATACATCAAACTGAAAGCAGAAACCACAATATGATGAGACGAAGAAAATCTAATAAATTGCGTAGCTAATTGAAATTTGCTTGTTGAACAAAAAAAAAATGTGCAGAAGTACTTATCTATGGTTACATGCACCAGCAAAAAATTTATGTACATTTTTATATGTATGTACATATGTATGAATGTATGTATACATAGGGATGCCATTATTTTGCATTTCTGCAATCCCGGAATTTCGGAGCCTAAAATAGATAACAAATTATTATATTTGGAATGCGTTTCTTTTTTTTTTGATGAATACATATATTTCATTAAAGGTAAGGTTTGTTTTTTAAAGTGCATTTTTGAAGAAAACTTTTTGAACTCTTCAGTGAGTTTGTTTATGTAATGTTTTTAACAAAATTTTGATGACAATACTTTTACTTATTTTAAGTGGGCATTTATGTTTTTGTTAATCCAAATTCTATTTATCAGGCAAATAAATATAAAATAGGCATGAGAGAAAGGAGCATTAGTTTATTGTAAAATCCGTGTTAGCCCAAGTTGTTCAATTTATAAGTAGCACAATCAACAAAGGAAATTAAAATCTTCGAAAATGATGCACGTCAACAAAAAAATTTGCATAATTTTCAATTTTAGTTTTTAGAAACATATTACTAATCCCGTTAAAATCAGGATTGAAGGAGCACGGGATCGCCATATCGTCATCCCTAATACACACATATCTACAAACCAATTTTTTTGGAGCTTTGAGCGCAATTAAAAAACTTTTCAAGGCCAATTGACTTCATTAACGTAATTTCGAAGCTGAAAGCTAGAATGTGCGTAAATAAGAAAAAAAAAACCATGGCAAATACATATGTTGGTATATATGTATGTATGTATATACACACATATGGGTTAATTGAACTATTACTTTAAACTTCAAGTATTTATGTAAGTAAGTATGAAAGAATAGCGATTATGGAAAGCTCTTTAAATTTGAATTTATAAAACTGTGTCCGTAAAGAAATACTAAACGGATCAAGGTCTGCATGGTATACAATTTTATAGATTTGTTAAAAGTAATGACGTATTATTAGGTGTGTTGGGCTACAAAAATTGCATTCAAAATAATTAAAGAAATTGTACAAAAAAATTTATAAACTTGCAAGCAAAAGAGCTGCCACTTTTTTCAATGGTTAACAAATTAAAGGTTTAAGTTTTGGTTTTGTTTTCCTATGACACAATCAGCTTTTTTTCACCGAATCAGATTTTTTTCCTTGGCTTTTGCAGGGACTCTTCAACTAGCTAAAATATCTTAAAGCTTTAAACTGCACCTGAAAGCTAATTATTTGAACTTTTAAAGACTGAAAATACAGGGTACCACAGAAACAGTTTAGTAAAATGAAAAAATCATTTTTTTTAGTGAAAGCTAAATGATTAGAAGTTAGAGCTTTAGGGGCATAGAGGAGAATGAAAAGCGTAAAAAAGTGCATCGGTATACATATGGGCATGGGGGCAATCAAAAGTAAAAAAGCAAAGGGAGATATAATGATAAATTAAGTGGAAGCGCCGAGTGGGTAGGGAATAGAGTATAATTGTCTTATGAAAGTCAAATGTCTGTGATTCACTATAAACACATATTCAGGGTGCGACAATCACAGAGTGTTTAAAAATTAATCGTCAAGCTTACATATTTTTAAAAAACCTAAAAACCCATTAAAACGCCACATCTGAGGTTTCTGAAACCTATCTCCAGTTTATTTACATATCTTTTGAATTTAAATTTTTCCCTTCTATTTATTTAATTTAATACACATATGAATGTTTCTTCTACACTTTGCGCCCATCTACATATGTATGTATGTACATACATATGTAGGTATAAAAAGCTTAATTTTGGGAGTCGCTATAATTATGAAATGCACTATATAGATGTACATATGTATGTGTATGTACATTGTACATGTTTGTGTATGTGAGTATGCTTACAAAAAGTGAATTTTATGAATGTAAAAATATTTACAATATTACATTTCCCTTTCCTTCGAATTATTAACATGTACATATGTACTTAGGAGTATGTTCATATTGTTGTGTTTGGCCGTTATTTTTGCACACTCGTGGAATTAATTGTTTATTGAAAGGAAATATTGCTTGTTGCAAAAAAAGCAAAAAACGAAAGTTTCGCTGGAAGAAATCATACATAGGAACACACTCTTATACAAAAGTAAGCACAAACACAATAATCAAGAAAATAGTCAAACATTGGATATGCTCGCCGAGATATTTGGATTACATGGTTTTCGCCCACGCAAGGCGATGAGGAGAGTTTACAATTTCTTGTAGGAGTATAGTTTTATTGCTTCGCTTCAGACGTTTCTATGTACATATGTACATATGTATGTATAAATTAATATGTGTGTAGATAAACAATTTTTAACCATAACTACCTTTCATCAGTCAACCATTCTGAGCGACAGTGGTTCATTTATTTATTCATTGTGTGATTATTGCCATAGCATATCCTATTACTTGTGGTTTCGCTCAATGGATCAATGCCTTCACATAGCAGAAACTATGAACATCGGTTACTACTTATTGGAGAATGTGCAGCTTCAGTACGCCCCGTTAAATGTCAATGTCCGCTGGTTACAATTTCAATTGTTGTGGTTTCTAAGCCGACGACTGGAATAAATAGCCCCTTAGGAGCAAACAATGCAGGGGCGCAAAAAAATACAGAGAAAATAGTGATTCAAAATTAGATGGGAAAGCATAAAGAGTCAGCAGTAAACAACATTTCAGAATATATGTGAAACAGGTAACAAGACGAGGTTGAACTAGCAGTCAATGCGTAAACTTTTATACAACAAAAATCTTTCTTTAAATTTTTTTCTCCGTAGATACAATAATCAGCAATCCCAAAGGGACCACAGAAATGGTATATTAATCTCTACATATACATATATGTACAATAATATTGTTCATCATTTAGCTGATAGAATCTACATAAATCAACAGTGTTTAGAATTTTTGGCTGTCTGTATGTTTTTGGCAACATCATTCAGAAACTGCAGAATAGAAGTGAATGCAGCTTTTACCGTTTTATTAACAAATGTTTAACTTCAAAATTCAAGGTATCCCTTATCGCAGTGACTCTACAAATTTATCGACTTGGGTGATCTAAAATGCTTGAGTACAAAATGGATATTAAACGAAAGGTCCTAATAAGTTCTTAAATAAGCGATGTGATAAATTTCCATGTCTCATAAAATTGAACTCAATCTATTATAAGTTCTGAGAAGCAGCGAAGTATGGCTGGTTTTCATAGTATAATATTTAAAGAATTAAAAACCGCTTTGGGGCTAGACCTCAGAAAAGATAAAGAAAGAGCTTTTCCGGTCTTTGGTCACCTGGTTCCATTTTTTTTTTTTTTGATGACTTGGAAAGAAAATTTTGCAATCGAAAATACAATCGAAATGCCACAAACCACTGTTCAAGGGCGTCCTAGGTATCAAAAACTCTTTCCTAAGGTAGGTATTTAGGTAATTGCCGTCGGATGAGAACCCGGGAATGCTTCAGAGCTCTTTACTTATGGTCCTTATAGTTGATTTGGAAATCGTCTGCCTCTATGTGACCTATTGACTTACATTGAAGTTCAAGAGTTCAAGCAGTTTCTTAGGGACCCATATGTAAATTTTTCGTGAGCTCTTTACTTGGTACTTCTCAAATGACTAGTGGACCAATCCTATAACGAGTTGCAACAACAATTCATTTGCTTTCTTTACTACCAAAAAGGAAACGTTCACTTCCACCAAATTGAGCGATTTATTAATAAAATTGCTGGCATTTTACCATTTTTTCAGCAGTTTTTGTCGGGTTAAATAAAGCGTTGCGCTTAAAAATTTTTTTTAGCTCAAATGGAAAACTGAACTATTTTGGTGTTTTTATGTCCCAAAGTGGCCGCAGTCAGCACAACATTTATGTTTGTAATTTTTTCACCTCTTTGCTATATTCACAATCAAACTGCACAGATTGTATAGTAATTTTTGAATTATATGGTGGGGGTTTGAGCGTGGTTCACTTTCTCCTTTTATTCACGAGCACCATGCGAATTACGAAATTTTTTTAACAAACATACATACATAAATACATACACATACAACTTTGGCCACACGCTACATGTGGCCACTTGACGCACCAAATTGCCCACTTGATGCAGTCGTTTAGTGTAAGTTTGTGAAAAAGTGCAAAAATAAATTGTAAAACACAATGCAAACGGGGAAAAGGTGAGCGGTGGTTTGGTCGACGTTTGTGATGCAAGCTCACAAATTTGCATGCGATAAAATATAAAATAACAAAAACAACCATAGCAACCAACTGGCGCGCACTTGGTTAACTCCTTACCAAGAGCGCATGCGCACCCCGACGCGTTGTCTAATCAACGTAATAGATCAGCGACATCATCATCGTGGTCATCAGCAACAGTCGCAGCCACAGCCATAGTCATAACATCAACTGGCTAGTGTTTTTACATAAACGCACACACTCAACCCCAGCAGCTGCAATGAAAACAATGAGGTCGTCAAGTTGGTGGGTCGTGTGTATTGTCTACCGGATTATGGGGGGGGGTTATGTAGGAAGAATTTTGGACAGATCTCACAATTTGCTATGCGCATTTTCGGCCAAACGCTAGAGTGGCGATCATTTATTTGGCGTTGTTGCTTAGATTGTGCGCGCGCGCCTATAAGGCATTTATTATGTGCGTCTAACAAGATAATTGGGCTCAGATACTTATGTATAAATATATAAACGAATATTAGACAGCCAGTCAGACGCTTGGTTAACAGGCGCCTGATGGTTGAGCAAATGTTTATGCAAGCCTGCAGGTTCAGCAATGAAGGAAACTGTAGTTTGGGTCGAACCGAACAAAACCGACTTAGCTGTCAATCTCAGCAGCGTGTGACGTTGCCCCTCAATCGAAATACGAAAAATTAGCTTAGGTTGGATTAGTTGACAGCGCAACCTACCAACAAATAAATATAGAAATCCATAATTTTAAAGTAGTTGACTACTACCCTATTGGACTCCCAGTGTCAGTCAGTGGCCAGTCAACACGATGGAGAGATGCGACTCTCCAACCTAATTCATTTCTAATGGCAGTGACCTTGGCGGTAAGAAGTGTCTTATGTGAAACCTAGTTTGGTTTCGAATAGATCACAGAATTATTCGTTTTTTTTCATCCTGAGCAGTTTACTGTCGATGCCTACAGCTGAGTATAAAAATACATATGTATGTACATACTCGTAGCAACAATAATATTTACAGTTGCGCATGTGCAACGATGTCCGGCAGGTTTTTATATAACAATTTATTAATGGGCTGGTCATATTTGGAATCTGCAGTTTGTTTAAATTTTCTTTTTATACGATTTTTTAAGGCGAGATTTAAAGCTTAAACTGCAAATAAAATTGAGAGTTAGCATATTTAGTACCTTTTTCCAAAGTACATGTGTATATTTTGTTTGATTAGGCTTTAATCAACAACCAATCATGGACTTCATTAAATATAATGATGTAATTAAAACTCTTACAAATTGCAGGCACAGCCAAGACTTTATGAGCCAGTATATATATACTTACGCTCTGCAACAAAACCATAGGACGAACTTACTTAAAATACACTTGTCATGAAAATGTCTGTTGTAGCAAGCAATAACAGCGAGGCAAAATGGTTTATTTACAATTGTAAACAAGATCAGCTGTCATTTTATATGGGTTCACAATGCAACATATTTAAAAAGGTTATCATAACCAGACATTGAGTAAATGGCCCTAATATTAAATTTTCCACATTCTTAAAGAAAATATTTTTCTTTTAAATTCATTACTATTTTCAGTATCATGCTTGTAAATTATATAATAAGTAGTGGTATCATTTTTTTGGCGTTGAGTGTTTCTATAAACATTTTTTTTTTTTTACCTTTGCTTAAGAAACATCGAGTGTTAGTACTAAACAATTTGTATAATTAATAAATAAGCTTTAATTGTTTTCGTCATTATTCTTCATTTGCTGCTATAGTGTTTGCTCAATCACACACATCACAATATTCATTTAGAGCTTTGTATATGCTACTTTCAAGATGCTTTTCTTTGAAACAATAGAAAAAATATTTGGCCATCTACCGTCGCATACCTATGAAACTGACATCTATTATTGTTACTGTATCTAAATCAAAAACTATATTGTATACTGCGGTGTGCTTATACTGCACAGTCTTCTAACACAGTCAGCTAATCAAAAATGACGAGAAAAGAAAGTGGAAAATCCGTTGGAAAATATTTGAGAGTGCAGTATGCTTATAAAATCGTGATGAAAAGATAAAAAGTAGTGTACGTTACACTTCCCGTCGAACCCTTTCATTGTTTCAGAGTCATTTATAAATTTAGTAGTCCGTGGAAAACTCACCAATGTTACTCATACGCCCCGTGACCTTTGAAATGTCAAAAGAACAAACTGTATTTTTGAAGTCACTATGAATTATTCCTTCGCTACTCCATGATCACATAGAAACTAGTAGATATATCCTTATAGACAACAGAGTGCACAGTAGGGTAAAGAACATTGATTTAGCCATTTATGTATGTGTGTCCCGTTCGTTAGCTGACCAAATTTCTATATTTCTAGTAAATAAAAAAAGGAAATCAGAAAAACCTGACGGAAATTTTTGTGAGAGGGTTTTTGGGGAAAATGCACTATCTACAAAATTGAACTAAATTTTTTTTTTTACTTTAAAAGCTTGGCAGTTTTAATTTAAATTTTTTTTTTGACATTCTGAATTAACAAAGTCTTAAAGAAATTACTTTAATTTTGTATAATATGTATACATATGTATATACGTATGTAATTAAAATTAAATATATTTATAGTTCTTAATAAACGAGGCTTAGCTTAAATTTTTATTTTGATAGAATGTCGCTTAGGGGCCTAAACGTTTTTGAAAGTCCAACATGGCTCGTCAGCCGTTTATTATCTCTGAAAATTGGCGCCAATTGGAAAAAAACCGATATCGCAGATCAGCTTTCACATGGTACTTCTGTCGAAGTGATGGTCTCACACATCCTCCGCTTTCACTAACAGATACCTTCCACTATGTTTGCTTGCAACAAAATCACAAGGCACTTACACTCGGATAACTGCACTTATAAATATATTCCCGTCACCAAAAGAGAGCGCTTACTACTTTATAGATATGTATGTATGTATATTGCAATTGCGTCCTGATATTTTGCCTCCGAATCCACAGGCAATGCTGCACATTTTATCGAGTTTCAAAGATTGCATAACCTTTAAATTGTAGAAATTTAGGTGCTTCTTTACGTTCGTATGGAACTGCTGATACACGTCCAAAAATATCTGGTATCTGGTATCAAGCGACGCGATATGACCTCTGTAACAAGAATCCGAATTCGGAAAACAAATATTTTATTTCAGTGAAAAGTTATTACCAAAAAATCAAAAAAAAGACCAAGATCAGATCCCAAACGGGGGACATGATCCATGGTTTTTGTGTGCAGAACTCCTTTCCTAAAAGCCTTTTGATACCCTTCCCGATATTTTTGTGAATATATTATCAGTTAAGTACGGTCGTAAAGAATTACCAAATTTACTGTACGTTCTGTAGAGATAAAATCTTAGCCATATCGAAAAAAGTAAAGTATAACAAAAATTTTGGGCTAAAAATTGTTGCCTGCCTGTACTCACTCACTCAAAATAAAATTACTTGAAATAAATAATTTCCCTATATCCAGTGATGACAATAAAAATATTGTCAATATTTTATGCGTAAGTCTCGAAAGCCATAAATGAGCTCAAGGCCATGAATAATACTTGTTAAGGCAATTATTATTGCTTTTGTTATTAGTAATTATTTTTTAATTAATTGTTAAAAGTTTTTATTAGAGCTTTCCTTATACATACATATATGTATGTACATAAATTTTTGAAGCTGATGAACTTTTTCATTGCAAAATATTTTGAGAAATTGTAACGGACTATATTATTTTTCTTACAAATGAGTGGCTCAGTGCCATCCTTGCCTAACCCTCGAAATTTCATATATGGAGTTATTATGCTAAACTACTTAGAAATACTCCAAACTATCCGTGCCAAAGTTACACATCCCCAATTTTTGAAAGGAATTATTAATTAAATGTTTCAAACCTTCCTAAAAAGGCTGTTTCATTTTTAATTATCGATTAATTTTGTCACTAATTATTGCATAGGTACTACAGTCGAACTCCCATAACTCGAATTTTCTATAGCTCGAACGAAAATGGTTGGCAAGTAGCGTTAAGAAAGAATTTACATACAAATTTTGTTCCATAACTCGAACTTCCATAACTCGAAGTTCTCCATAACTCGAAAGAAAATCCATACACATTCCATATAAAGCATTTCTATAACTCGAAGTAACGCATATTTGACTTGAATTTCGCTTCACAATTCGGGGAAATCCCTTTTTGTACATGAAATGCTTTCTTTGGAAGTTTGCTTTGTAGTTCGGGGAATTCCTTTTGTGACATCGAATGTACGAATCGTGGCTAAAAGCAAACGATATAACAACCAATGCCAGTCCTCAAGATTATTTTGAAGTAGATAGCGAGCTTTGCACAAGTGGCTTCCCTACAGAAAATGACATTGTGGAGCAATACTGCCCTGAATTGGAGAATGCAAACGTAGACGTAGCAGGAATCGAGAGTGGTGAAGAGTCTTCGGAGGAAGAAACTATTAATCAGCCTTCCAGAATTGATGTAGAAAACTATTTTCGAACATTGAGTTTATATTTGACAACCAATGACACTACTACTGATGAACACTAGAAGGCCTTAAGCACATTGGAGTCCTTTTTTGCCGAAAACAACCAAAAAAAAGTTATCTTTCAGTCATTAATTTCAGAATATTTCCCTGCATTGTAACTTTCTTTAATAGTTTTTTGTAAAACAATGTTTTAAAATAAAAATTGCCATTCAAATGTAGTTTAAAAATACAAACATGCATGAAATTCGAAGTCTCCGTAACTCGAACTTTTTTGTGGGATTTAGGCGATTCGAGTTATGGAAGTTCGACTGTATTATTTTTCACCGTTTTTTTCTGGAGACCTATATTTGCTTCGAAATATACTAATTTTATTTCAGGCGTTGGGAATCCTAGTGTAAAATATAAGTTCCTGGTTTTGAAGCAGTGAAAACTAGAACTATTTCTTGAATTCGTCTCACTAGTTATTGAATAACCCGGAAGAGCCCAGTTTGTACGAGTATGTACATATGTATGTATGTATATATTAAAACGCTTGCAGCTCCAGCACTTCAAATTCAATTCCATTTCAATTAAAACTGTGCGCTGTTACACAATTTTATACGCCAATAAAAATACTTGAAATCGTCGAGCACAAATGCACGTAAATATGGAAAACCTATTGTGGACTTAATTACTACGATGACGACAACAATGATGGCAATTCAGTCGTACCAGCGCTTAAGGCGCTCATACGCAAGCAAATGTACATAGATACATTTGATTGAGCTCGCGCGAACCACTCAAACCATATAAAACCTGCCACATTGGCGATGACAAGCAAAGCTATATACCCACATACATACATACATATCTACATACTCAACAAATCATTTCAGCTTCAAAATCAACCTAAGCTACTGCTAAGTTAAAAGGCATCAAGTACGCATCAGCAGCAACAATACCAATAAAAACAACAACAACATCGAAATACTTATTAGCATTTTTATCTTGACACAGGCATATCATAAAAATATCTGACAACTTCATTTCACTTAACAGAAATGTGTCGAGACGACAACTGCGACGTTTACTGAGCAGCAACAAATGATGGCAGCGGAAGAGGCGCAAACAGATAAAAATTTATACAAATGTGCGGATAATGTCATCATCATCGTTGGCGTTGACGGGCGCTACCTTGCATATTTTCCGACTGCGCTGAGGCGGCATATACGCATAGGCACAACAACATCAACTCGTAACAGCAGCAACTACTTACATACATATGATCAACTGAACAGTCACAGACTCGCATGGACTTACGTATGTACATATGTATGTATATAGTCAGTCAGTCAGCATGTTTGCAGCTTGCTCTTGGCCAAATGGTCACTAAATGAATGCAGTCGTTGGGCATCATCAATGACAACTTCGTTGAAATCCCTTGGCGATTAACGAAAGTTGGGTGCATCAAGATGTTGTTGTTATTATACACATTGTCATTGAATTGAATGCGAACCATTGAAGCGTTTAAATAGAGATTACTGTACTGTCAACGATGCGGCAACTGGTGGTCCACAACAACAGCAGCAGCAGCAGCAATATCAATCGCCATATGTATTATTGTTGCATCACTTAAAACACACAAGCCTATACTTAGATGCTTAGATGTATAGAAACAAATGTATGTATGTATATACATATATATGTATATTTTAATATCAATCAATGGGCCTTACAAAGCTTAAGGTAGTTTGTTGGTATTTTCGTTTTCTTTCAACTGCACTCCATATGATATATATGTACAATGCAATGTCTTCTCTATTTTAGCTATGACTCATTTCTATGAGAAAGCAAATGGACACTAGAAAATGCATTGATTTCTTTCGTTGGAAACACCGATCTTGACACTGAGCTTATTTATGAATACTTCTAATGTCTTGATACGAAGTTTTGTATGTGCTTAACTTAAATACTTATTCATATGCCTATATGAATGTGCTATAAATAATTTCAATTGTTTAAACAAATAAAGAAATAAGGTAGCTGGTATGCGATTTGAGCTTAAGAAACAAAACTTTTGTATACTCGCGGGGCATATAAACAATAGTTGAGTATCGTCTTCTAGCGGATGTTTCTTGAATGGCAAAGTAAACAAATTAATAACAAATTGCTTTATTTACTTAAAATAAATATTAGTTTAGAGTTTATATTTGCTCTAGATTTCTAGATTAGGTCAGCATTGGATCGAGAGGCGAGCTAGGTACTGTCAGCGCACTTTAATTTCGACCCCGCTAACTCACAACTTTTTAAGAGAAAATATTCAGGGATAGAGTGTTATGTAGCCAAATTATGAAAAGGGCGTTTTTAATTAAAAAAAGTTGCACGAGAGGTTGATTCAAATTTTGGTGCTTATTAACTTGTTACATACAATTTTGGACGACCCGTTTGCACCATGCAAATTGCATGAATCAATAAGAAGTTGACGGCCAAATTGACTAATGTAAACCTCTTTAAAACAATTTTTTTGGACTGAGTACAACATTATAAACGTTTTTTTTTGTATCAAAAATGTTCTCAAACATAGGCGATAAGGTTTTTGAGACATTGCGTTAGTTTGTTTGTTTGTATTTTAACAGACCTACATACATATGTATGTGTTGTGGACTTGCAACATCAACCGCTTCTGGGAATCACAAATGGTTCGTACATAACGGAGTTAATGAAAAGTAATATCGTTTTGATAACTATTGAAGCGCTTTAATGAGAAGTATCGATACACATGCAATCATCATTTCCTAAGAGTAGTGTTACAAAATCATTTGTATGTCGAACACGAGAATTGCTTTGAGGAGGGGCATCAACATTCTGGCGGCGTAAATGAAAGCCAATCGCTCTGCGCATCAGCATAAAAAGAAACTCTACTCTAATTAAACTACATACCTATCTATTGGAAAGTTAAAAAAAAATTGAGAGCTTTTGGATGTGATTTTACTCTCACTTGTCCCAGCAATAAGAACATATTAACTCTTTTCAACAGCTTGTAAAGACTTTTTTTTTTAAATGGCTATAATAATTGGCAACGTCGCAAGAAACGTGAACGATTTTTTTTTTTGCAAAATTTGTCAATTTTGATTTGAATTTATTTTATAAATTAGATTTGTGTAAATTTTCCGACTTGAGTTGATGCAAAACCCGAAGAACATACATACATATAAACAAAACACTCGCAAGAGGGCGCCAAAGTTATTTTTTAAACTGTTCAAGTCAGTATTTCGGTGGTATTTTCCCCCGGGCCCGGAGTTTTCGAAGGGGCCCGTATTTTTCAAGAAATTAAGTGAATAGTTAAATTAGAATTCTTATGAAAGTCGATTAATTTAAACATTTATTTGAAAGTTGTAATAACCGATAAAGCACGTTCATGAGTGCGTGTACAAAAAAAAGTTAGGTACATTTGCAAAAACTGGCAAAGCAATGTAATAAGAGCAAGAAATATCGATAAACAGAATATTTCTTATAACATTAATGCAGGATAAAATTACCGAGTCGACTGTAGATGCTAAAAGCGGCGACACCTGTTTGTCACATTCAATAACCAGCTTCACTTACTTACGTCTGAATAATTACATCGCTGATTAGTCGATTACGCAACCCTACGAAGGTAACTTGTCAAATTCAAATTGTTATAGTTTCGGTTTGGAAATCGCACCGGCAGTCGCGAATATTCAATGCAAAGAAATTTTCGGGCACTATAACAACATTTGTTTAGTATTTATTATCAGAAATCGTGGAAAAATATTATTCGAAACTTTTATGTAGAATAGGGGCCCCACCCTTTTTACCCTGGGCCCGTATTTCCTCTCGACGACCCTGAGCACAGTCATTGAAGTTGTAAACCAGGCTATATATATAAAACAAAAGCTACACATGTTACAGTTGCCACACTATAGGATGCAAAACACTTGACACACAAACTCAACTCAGCAAGGTAGCTGACCGCATATTTAGCGAATGAATTACTTAGCTACAGGGCAGACCAAAGGCACGTATGTATGTGTAGCCAATCTCATACGCGTATTTTGCTGTTGTGTGGTCGTTCTATTATGCCAGGTTCAGATATTGACCCACATTGGTAATTATGCATAACTGATTAGCGATTTGTAAGGTATTGAGATATGGCATAGATACCTTATCGACTGTAGTCATCGAATACCAACTGATACAATGTGGCATCAACTTGTGCAGAATGCAGGTACATACATACATATGTATGTATGTACATGGTACGATTATTATGAGGAAATCTGTTGCACTGCATGCTGGTTTGTGAAGTTGACAGTTGAGGGCGCTGCGAAACTCATTTTAAGAACATTTCACGGTATTGATACTTGATAAACACAGTCTCATACTCATTTTAAATTTTCAGTAAATTAAAGTAAAAATCGATATTTTATTACCAACCCACCCTTAGTGATAAAAGTCAGGGTATATTATGTGAATGAATTAATTCATTTTCAAAATAATTTAAATTTTAGTTCAATATAAGGATAAATATACCTACGACACACCCAGTGAAATCAGAGAAAATTTTACTAACTAGGTGGAGCCTTACTTGGTTATCATTTGTATTTATAATTGTATGTTGCCGAATGTCACCACAAAGTAAATGTCAGCCCGCCTGTTGAACATGCACTACCACGTTCTACTCGATGGCTAAGAACTAATAAAGAAGAACTGACTCCTACCATACCTAACACATGCCCTGCATGCGGTATGGCCCCCCATGACACGCAACATCTCTTTTCGTGTTCTTCGGAACATACTCTTCTAACTCCCTTATCACTTTGGTCCAACCCTGTTGAAACAGCGCGTTTCCTTGGACTTCCGTTAGAAGAGCCCGATGACAACTAGGAGTGTTCTGGCCCTTTGGGCAGGGCGAAGCACTGCTAACAACAACAACAACAACAACAACTGACTCCCACTACACCTGCGGGTAGGGGTTTAGAATATGCCCGCGGTAGGCATAGGTAATGATGTGCAACTCGATGGTTGATCTACGGATGTGATGCCTCTCACCTCTCATTATCCATCTTCTCTTTCCTTTCGGAAGGTTGCAGTGGTCACACCAAATCGCTACGACAGTCGGGCAGTACCACAAGGGAGTACCGGAACTTACCGGATTCGTATCCGGCCAAGGACTGTTATTTCGACAACACTCCACATAACCTTCGGGGAGTGATTTTTGTTGCTACAACAACATACAACAACAACAACTGACTCCCACTTAGGCCTAAACCTCATTAAATGCTTAAAATGCAGAACTTTTGAAACATTACAATGTAGTTGCACCCTAAGCACCGCTTTACATACACTTGTCAGCAAATGCTATCAACACAAAATCTCGGTTATATAAACAACGAAGGCTATGAGTACGCATTACAACAACTAAGGGCAGATAATATTACGCGCTGAAAGCGATGACAACACGTTAAGATCGCTAAACGATAATGGACGACAGGGGACAAGAACAGTTAAAGCTGTATAGCTCCTTTCGCAGTTATGTATCCATATCTAGGTATGTGTATGAATTGCAACGGTAAAGGGTAGCACACAACACCAAAGGTTGCGATCATTCACTGCATACCTAGCTAGGCTTACTCAGTCGTTTAATATACTTACATACATACATGCATACATATGTATGTACATATGTATTTGCCTATATGCATACACTTAACATACTTACCGACTTACTCACTTGTAACCCGATACGACAGTAACATGCGTGCGATGTGCACCTCCTCCTTCCTACATTGATAGCAACAATCCAGAGGCAACAAAAACTGCATAGTATATCAAGCGAAAAAATGTTAAAATATTACCGCTACTTTAAGCGATCACATCACCACTTGATCTGATCGATACCAAAATAAATGAGGATCTTCAGTACCCGTACAAAGCAAAGGTAAGGGTTTTTTCTTTATAGGACAGTGAACTGTGTCAGCGCAAGCTTCTTGTGCTTTTTTTTTTGTTTTGCTAGAATCACTGCACTTGCTTTGATTCTTGGGTGTTACACTTCGACCGAAAGTTCGGTTTCGACCTTCGACACTTGAACGATTTATAAAAAATATATGAATGTTGAAGGTAGGAGAAGCTCACATTTCCCGTTTCAAGATTCGTTGTTTTACCACATGGAGTGTCAGTGATTACCCAGGTACCGTCTCACTTGATAGCCACGTCCACCAGTCGTAAGTTCAGCAAAATGGGTATTTCTCGAACGGTCCGCTGATACCTAATAGGGCAGTCGGATGCAGTGCCTTTCATGTTACTAGGATTCCATTGAAGAATATCCGCTTTACTATCTCATAAATACGTGTAAGTCCCTGGAGTAGAGGGCGGAGTTCTTCGCCTACCCACTTTTCTTATAAGGAATCTCTTCGATATTTTTAATCTTATTAGACAATTCAACCTGTAAAAAAGTCTGAAATACAGATTGCATATCTTCTCGTAGTAAGAAACGCGTGATCGACTTCAACACAGATAATCAAATACATAAACTTCGAACTCTTGGTGCAACTTCGGCTTTTAATAAGAAGTCCGAATTCGATTGGACTCTACTTCTCATGTGTAATTTATGTTTTTTTATCGCTCAAAAATTTAGTAGCGGCAGCTGTTCAACGAAATTTTATATACTCACATGTTACCGTTGTCATCGCCAACTTCTGCGTTCGAGCTGTCTCCTTTGTTTATGACCATAACATATTTACCTATCTAGATATTCGGTTAAGATACTCATGGGATATTTGGTAGTGATTAAAAATGTTTAAAGGTGGATTCCAAATGTTTAAAAGAGCAGAAAATTTCCAAATTATAAGGAGTAATGCTCAAAAAACCAAAGATAAAAAAATGTATGGAAAGATAAGCAAGATTAAAGTGATTGCTTGCTGGCTCAAGGTTTTTATAAATTGCATATAATATTTGGTGGGAAGCTGAATAATTTGAACTCAGCTAAGAATATTTATTTTTTATAATGTCTACACTTTTTTCAGCACTCTTAGTTATACGAATTTAAACTTACCAGATTACCAGATGCTTACCATAAATATGACACATGTAATTGAGATTTCCAGTTACATATTTGGTCAGGTAGTTATAGTTTTAATCAAATACAAACTCTAAGGTGAGCTTTCTGCATACTTTTTGGCTTTGTATATATATATATATGTATATATATAAATATGGCGCGATATACAACAGTTATATCATCAACCTCCTAGGAGATTTTTGCGCCGAGCTTCTCTTCCAATTTGTGGTGTGCCGCTTTGAAAATTTTCCTACAAATTGGCGGGACCTACGGTTTTTCACCGACTCCGAACGGCATCTACAAAGCAGATGAATTTTTTCTGAGAAGCCATTCATGGCAGAAATACACACGGAGAGTTTGCCAAACCACTGCCGAGGGGCGACCCCGTTTTGAAAAAACTTTTTCAAACCACTTTTTGATGTAACCTCTACCAGGGCTCGAACCCGGACCTTCGGAGTGGTAGGCCGGCAACACTACATAGATTCTGCAGAGCCTATTAGAGCGCTTCAGGAACTTCCTTTTTGCGACTCCTGCGCTACTTATGAACACCAAGGTATGAGATCCTGACACAACTGTAGTCTCACGCCTGCTATGGATTGGAAAGGTCGTGTTTTAGACATTTTCAAACATCAAGAAGTTGTTTTGATTTTACACAGTTAAGGCTTCTCGAAAATAGTACAGTACGTCCAATCGATGTTGAAGATCTTGTTAAAGTTATATATTTTTGTGGTTTGTTTTTTTTTTTTAACTGCAACTGTTTGTACCTATATTAATCAATCAAATTCCTTGCCTTACTAATGTCTTCTTTTTTCTTTTAAACCTGGCGACTTATGGGATGAGAAGCTGTTGCACAAGTGATTTTCGTTTGCTAAAATTTTGTATATGAAGACTCTACATCCGAGTTGGTACTTTACGGAAACAACATCCACAGATATGTATACATATCAAGGCTTTCAACGGCTGATCCTCTCAATATTACCGAAGGTCTTGTTTGAATGTTAATATGCAAATACACCACTCTAGTCACTATGCCACACAGCCCCTAAGGACATGCTTTGATAATTCCGATTAATGAAATTTAATCTTTCCTAATGGGGCACCCTAATTTTCATATACTCGTAAACTTTGTACGAATGTACATACACTATGGTACCATGCACATATTTGGGGGCAGGCAGATTTGCGGTATAATTTTGTGCCTCTCCATTTTTCGCTCGATTTAATCGAATCAACAATCTGTCGGATCGAACAATCGCTGTTCAATCGTTCCACCCCAATCGAGCAACTTACAGCAATCGCGATCACATCGTACAACAAAACTAGTAACAAACAAAATCACGCTGGTTAAAAAGACACAATAAAAAGTAAAAAATCGTTCTGTTTTTAAGATCCAATAAGAAGTATTTTAATAGTCTACATTGGTATGTTTGAATGTGTGTATAAAATTGTAGAATGTAGTAGATGGGTTGTGTTGCGCATGCGCAATTAACAGCGCCCACTTTTTCTACCGCAAGCTTTCGTTTCTGTATGTTATCGAGTTTGTCGTTATTTTTATGAGCCCACTTAGCGAAGGTGCATCACTTCAAGGCCTTTGCATTCGCATTTTAATTTTTTTTTTTTTTTTTTTTACCAAAGCACAGCTACTTTCTTTTTAGCAAATTGCACAAAAGCATGAAAAGGGTTTAACTTTATAATGAATTTTTACCGATATTTGTGCCAGCCCCATTTTGTTATACTTATGCACATAGTTAGCAACGGTCTAAGGTTACAGCTCTGTAGGCAAAGTAACGAAGCAAAGGGGGCCAGGCAAAAACAGAGTACAAAAATCATTTATCCAAAGTTAAATGAGCGAAACATTTTAAGCTTGCCACTTGTGGGACATTAAAAAAAAAAGCAAAAATCAAAAAAGAAAAACAAAATGCAGAAGAAAGCATGCCGAATTATGGTAAGTACGGCGACTGTAATCAGGTATAAACCACTTGTTGCACTCACTGACTACAATTTCATACACACATTGGCTGCATGCAACACACATGCTGTGCCGCTGCCAACTCTAATACACACGCCAATACAAATGCTCAGGTACTAATTGAATACTAGGAGTATGCCTTGACGTGCAACCACGAAATTGCTGCAAATTAGCATTGCTACATTCAACACTTAGCATAGTATACCAAGCCTAATGCACGTTGTACATTTATCTGGCATGCATTACGGAATAGCAAATGCAAAACTATTATTGAAAAGTATCCAAGCAAATGCAAAAAGTTTGCATGTACATAAGTACCTTTGGTGCGCCACACGCGTTGCTACCGTCGTCAATTGCTATTGTGTCAAGATACTGACAACTTGATTTTAAGGCCAACAAATGCCTGTCATATAACTTAAGAAATATAAATAAAAAAAATAATAAGCAATGATAATTTGGAACAGTTTAGAGTGCTGTAGATCACATAACTCGGGGGAGTGGATTTGGTCCCGAAACACTAGTTGGCTACATGATACAGAGCAAAGTAGATAGAACATGGCATGGAGTAGGAGCAAGTCTTCTCCAACAATGTAAATTGCGATTTCAGATTCATAAAACTCTATTAAGGTATACTAAATACATAAAACAACAAGATGTTAAAAGACGCGACTCACCGCTCTTCAATTACGGAAATCGCAGAAATACAAATCTGAGCACCATTATACATTTCGAAAGGACCTGAAGCATGCGCTTCATTTAAGATGGGCAATGCTTTGTCAAATTTCCTTAATTCCCCTCACCTCTCATTACACATTTGCTCCTTCACTGCAAGGGAGTACCTGGGCGTACCGCGTACATACCTGTCAAAGCCAGCCATTTCGACCAAACTCTCCTGACCCTTCATAGTTGGCTTGTCTTTTCGCTATCCTGGTAGTATGTAGTTTCAAAGAAAATCTTGCTACTTAGGACTAAGTAGGATAATTAGTAAATAAAATACTTTACCGAAGACCAATGATCACGCCGTGTAAATTTCTCATCATCACTGATGTGGTGTGAAGCTCGGAATTATAGACATTTTAAAGAAAAAATATATTAAACTTTACTCAGAGAGATCAAATTAAATCCCAACGGCTTTGCTGTCCAGGTCATGTTATGTGCATGCCATGTTATGTCGTGAGGCGCTCGAATCTAGAAAGTGTGACTAGGATGCCAAATGGTACAAGATGCAGGTGGAGAATGTGAGGGCCTGATGATGGTTAAGATAGATATATTAGTTTTTAATTAATTTAATTTAATTAAAATATTATAAGTTCTACAAATTGCATTATTTGACACGGTTACGTTGACCAAAGACCTCATTCTCACAGATTTATCTTTAATTATAAATGCAAAAATTTATTTCGATGAGCATGCTGCTAAATAAAAATGTGATGGAAAAATTTTATAAAATAGGGTCAGTGCAGTTTTTGCACGGAAGCGTGGTCATTGAAATTTATAACTCTTTCACATACACACGTACTGCTACTGTTTTTTCAAGCAAAATCCAATAAGTTCACCGATGATGACCTATAAAAAAGATTTGTGCACAAGAATTTAAGTTTCATCGTTTTGTCACACTTCATATGGTCAAAATCGATAAAAAAAAACCAAAGAAGAGATGAATAAATAATAATATTTATGAGCAAAATAGCAACAACAAAAAAGCTGAAGCACAAAAATAAATGTCACAGGTTTTTACGATAAACGTCTGTGACACTTTCAAATAAAATGACACCATAGGGGGTTCCAACAAAGATCATACCGACCATTCAACAATAGTCATCCGAGAAGCAACGACAACACATACATACATATTTACAAACCCATGCCAGTTGATGAGTACAAATAAACAACTGTAAATGCTGTCCCGCTGTTCGCGGACATACACATCCAAACAAATACCAAAAAAATAAAAGCAATTGACATCGTAAGGAATACCAAATCATATACATAAAACAAATTCAGCAAAATAAAAAATAAGGGAAGTAAAAAGTTGAGTGTGACCGAACCTCATATAGCCTGCTGTGAGCTTTCATTGTAGCGCACATATAGAAAATATAGCCCATAACATCTCCTGGTAAAATATTTTTTAGGTAGTTTAAGGAACTGGGGAAGTTCGGTTAATCATTTTATGGTAATTCTTATCAAAGGGGTATAGACTTGAAAAAGATTTTAAAGGCTTGATGGGTGTATCTGGTTTTTATATTTAGGTTCCAGTACAACTTGAGTAGTGGGTTTAGCGGAACAAGTGTGCCAAATTTCATCAATTTTTTTTATCCATGCTATCTATCTGGATTAAAGGTAATACCTACAACAAACCGATAGAGCCACAATGTGATGTATACAATTTATTAAGCACAGGTGAGTATAAAAAGGAAGCATATTTTCTTCTTGTAATTCTGGTCAACTCGAAAGTTGATAAGACAACAAGTGGGTACCGTATACAAAACTTACCAGAAGCACATATGATGAACAAGCTCATGAGTGGTAATATCCAACTTGTATGGCACAAATTATCTGAATTCGTTTTAAATGCAACCACCAACTGTTTAGAGAGTTGATAGTGTGAACTGAAGGGAAAACTTTACCTATTTATTCTTTAAGGATGAAATGTGCGCTTAAATATTTAAGCCATATGACCCAAACCCAAAGAACCCTGCGGCTCGTAGAATAATATATGTACAATTTGTACTAAAATCCTTGACCCAAGTTTTTATCCGCTTCCGCTCCGTGAGCTGGAATGTTTGTCTCTTATGAAGTATTAGAGTGTCTTATGAGAGTCAGTTTGGAAAATCTTTTTTGTAACAACGCCATACTTGAGCGCTTTGGCCTGCAAAAAATACGATTGGTCTAGGATCAGTACTGGACGTGTCGCAAAGGAGGACGCGACTAATATCTACCTGTTCTAATCATTATTTATGGGTTGAACTGTTCACATTTGTTTGAGCATGGAGAGACTAATTTTACCCGTTTATAACCGAACGGGTACGAAAAGACTTATCCACTTTCTAACCAAATGGGTATTTTAACTCCTATAAGTATGCTACAAAAACTAAACTTGAGTTACACCCCTGTGAGCATGCTACACAAATAAAATGTACTTTTGTATATTGCTGGTGAAAGTATTGAGATATGGCTCTATTCAAAATTTTTCGGAAATAAGGCGATCCTTTACTCGGGTGTCGCAGTGAAAAGTTCGAAAAAAGATTATCAAACTGTTGTGTATCCGATTTCCCACAAAGTTGTTCAAGTAGACGTTGTTCTGCCTGACCAGTGCCTTCCCTAGAAATAAATTTTCAAATACATATATTTCTATTAATTTTTAACATTCCATTTTTTGCAGTGCTTTAGGATATACAATATTTCTGGTTTTCCTTTCTTTGCTATAAACAAATAAATTTTTTGGATGCCCGACTCAAAAAACGTATCTTTTCAACTCAATGAGTAAGACAGCCGGTGCATTCCTAAAGATTAATGAACATACGTTAAAATTTCACTGAAGCTAATACATTCAGGGATATAACGAATTTAAATATTACTTCGCATGTAGGCTTGGAGCTGCCCACTTTTTCCAAAAATTTACATATGACATATGTAGGTATAGCCTTGAAGAATCAAACAAAAAGTGTCACAGGGTGAACCCCCCCCCTTTTTGTTTGGTTTTCAAATATGGAGGCTTCAATATTCCACAAGAGAGGGTCTCTCCTGTTTCCTACTTCGCCGACTATACGATTACATATTATTGCGAAACCTTTCCAGCTTCTCCACTTTGCGAAATCTGACCAAGTCCTCGACTAAATCGAAGGCGTCCCTATTGACGATCTTAAGTGTGACGTTCGACAACGGCCTCACCTTCGTCAGTCATGCCACCGCAAAAAGGTGCAGATCCGCAAAATGATCTTCAAGTTTCTGGCCGGCAGTACTTGGGGCAAAAATAAAGAAACATTGCTTGCTACATAAAAGGCTATTGGTCGACTGGCACCCACTGGGGGAAATTGCAAGTCTGGCAAAAAACCGCTATCAGGACTACCATCGAGTCTTACCTCCATCAAGAGGATAAAATGCTTAATGCTCGTGAGCACGCTGAGCTATTGAGCAGACAGTTTTTATTGAAAACCTGATCGTCCAAACCGTCATCTGTGTCATGAAGCTCAGCCTCTTAGAGACATAAACAAATGTCTCCGTAAGCACTATGATGCGATCTGGCACCATATTACTTTGCCGTTTGATCTGAGTAACCAAAGGCGGTTTCCAAACGAACTCCACACCGAGTCCATAGAAAGATCCCAAAGATCTCGCCATGTGAACTCTGTAATTAATATCGTATCAAACCACATGAAGAAGCTGAAATGAAGCGCATTCCAAGTCATGGCAGCTCAACTTCGTTTTGAATATTATTACAGGTTAAACTATAACTTATCCAGACTAAGCCTCTCCATACAAAATACTTCAGGTCCCTCAGGATACTAAATATCTCTTTGCTTCTTCAAATGAGCCTATTTTTCTAACAACTCACTGGTTCAACTGTATTAAAGCTGCGAGTTCCTTTGGACTTCCGTTAATAGATCTTGATAACTTTTCTCAGAGTGATCGTGCCAATTAGGCAGGGCGAAGCACTTTTTTTGAAGTCGAGATGAATTGAGAAATATTCCTGCTGAGTTTGTGTAACTTTTAATTTTACTAACACTAAAAAAAAAAAACAAAAAAAAAAGTGTTTGTTCCGAAATGACAACATAAAGATCATACTTAAGTGCTATAAGTGTTCCCTACATTTCCATCAGAATACATTGCTCATAACACAAATCATCAAGGTGTACCACCAATGGAACGCACCAAAAAAGGTGCGAATTGAACATAAGTGGCAGCGAATGGGGCAGTGATAAAACAACAGGAGGTACATACATAAATACAAGCAACAACAACAACAAAAAATACTCAAAAGCATATATTCCAAATGGACAATGTTGCTTAGTGCCTAGTATACAGCCAAAACACAAACAACTACAAGCTACTAACAAGAAGACTCGACGAACAGAAGCTAAAGCGCAATAACGCCATCAAACATACATATACATACATATATGAAAGATGAATACAGTAGGATAGTTGGGGCCAAAAAGAGTTGGAGCAACAACAGGGAAAATGAAATTCCACAAGTTAAAATATGCGTAAGCAATGTCGCTTTAATGGACGCGAGTAATCATACACATAAGATGCGCCAAATTCAAGTAGCGCATCGAGTTGATGGTTGCTTAAAGGATGGTTGTTAATGCATACATAATCATTCCTAACAAATATAAGGAGCATACGTTAGTTTTGTATTGATAGGTGTGATGTAGGCATTATATAGATTCACTGAGCATAATATGTACGTAATAAAAACATACAAACTAAAGAGAGAATACCAAACGCCGGAGAGAACATTCCAGTCAAAAAATTAAAAACAAAAAAATCCGTTTGCAAATATCGTGCAATATACCCAGTAGGAAACAATTATTTCAAAATGCCCATTACGGTTGCTAGCCATCTCAATTGTGCCACAAGTTATATACATAGAGTGCATCCCTAAAAGTCAGTGTGGCAAGAAATGGAAGTATTCGAACAATGTTTTTAACAAGGCTCAACACAATGCAAAGTAACAAATTTTGCCTTTATGAAATGAAAATGCTTCAGATATTGGATTTTTGAAAAGAAAGCAATGCATTATCTTCTTCTTTAAATGGGCCTAGCCAGCGAAACAGCTGTGTTTTAATCCGCTGAGTTATGTCGACCTCTGCGCAAAACTAGTACAACTTGCCGTCTCCAACGCGTAGAGGTTCACAAATCTTTCGAAAAATTTTTGTTTCGAATACTCCTACTACCGCCTCTGTTATCATTGCTTTAAAATTTAAATTTATAAGTTCACCATAGAAGTGCTGGCAGTGCTGAGCACCTGTTTCACTATTTATAGATTAATTGGTGGTTGGAATTTTTTTTTTCAGTATGAGTTTCAAAATCATTATGTTTTATGGAGTCACATAAGTTTACTGCATGTATCAGTTATTTTTTATTAATTACCAATATGGAAACAGGCAAAAGTCTGCTGTAAGACAAACTAGTATAGAACTAATTACCAACTAATTGGCTTGACAGCATTTTTATACCCAGCGTACTAGTACAATAATTTTGTCCACATAACGGTACTACGTAACGGCGCAAAATAATCGAGTTAGGTATGAAAGTTCTTAGGTTGAAAAGAGGAATTGATTAAGGCATGTCCGTCCGTCCGTGTACACGATAACTTGAGTAAAAATTGAGATATTTGCATAAAATTTTGCATACAGGCTACTTTCTGGCCAATTTAGGCTGCTGTTGAAAATTGTCGAAATAGGATGATAACCACGCCCCCTTTTTCGATATCGAAAATTTCGAAAATCACATAAATTAACATAAGTTGAGTAAATGTTGAGATATTTGCATGACATTTTGTAAACAGGTTACTTTCTGGCCAAGGCAGGTTGGGGTTTAAAATGGGCGAAATCGGATGCCAGCCACGCCCTCTTTTTCGATATCGAAAATCACATAAATTTACATGAAAACTAACGCTGGGTATTTAATGTTCGGTTCACCCTTACCCACACCTCTATACACAAACCGTTATTCACTTAGCTGCAGCGCAAATGAATTGTTTGCTGAATTTTAATTGACGTTTGTTATGTGCGAACTGGGCTCAGCTACCAAACAAAAATTTGCGTTGCAGCTTTTTATAAGTGACTTCCAAATGTTTTACTTTATTTTTTATGCCAATATTTTATTTGTTTATGTGTAGTTGTTCAGCTCTTTTTATTAAGAAATTTTTGCTTTGCAGCTCGGCCATGCACTTCGATGGTAGCAAAGAAGCTTAAAAGCTTTTGAAAAAAGTTATTTTCTTTTTGATAGAAATACGAAATTTCATTGAATTATTTACATTTTTGTGAAAATCTGCAACGATTTTGTACAATATGCATGCTTTAATGCTTTTTGTGAAACATTTTTGGACCTAACTATTCACTGAAAGCGCCAAAGGCATTTCCCTCCCCCCCCCCCCAAAAAAAAATAAACCAAATATTACAGTGAGCGTGCAGAACTTTTGAATTTTATTAAATAAAATAATATTATTTAAATGTTAAAGTTAATAGGGATAATTTCAATCTGCCTGAATTGATTAAACCACGCCCGTCCGCCAGTCTGTAAATGCGACAGCTTTAGAAATTGTTAAGATCTCTCCAACGCTCTTTGAAAAGTAGTTATTCAGTACAAAATAAACATGTCCGAAGGGCAGTGACGCCAATTTTGATCAATATATCTTCGAAACCAGATAGGATGCAGAATTTCACATCGCTTATTGAAAAACATGTTGGTCGATATCTTCGAAACCGGTCTAGTTATCGAAATAAGGGATAATTAAGTTTTAAGTTAGACATCTAGTGGCGTAGTAAATATTTAAGAAAACTGATTTCAACAACATACGCCCTTCAGTTTTTGGGGTATTCATGCCTTAAGGTAGGGGCAGGCCCGACGAGAGAGAGGGGGGGGGGGTCGGTGGTATTTTCCCCCGGGCCCGGAGTTTTCGAAGGGCCCGTATTTTTTCAAGAAATTACAAAAAAAAAGTACATTTGCAAAAACTAGCAAAGCAATGTAATAAGAGCAAGAAATATCGATAAACAGAATATTTCTTATAACATTAATGAAGGATAAAATTACCGAGTCGACTGTAGAATCTAAAAGCGTGTCGCCGTTTGTCACATTCAATACCCAGCTATACTTACTTATGTCCGAATAATTACATCGCTGATTAGTCGATTACGCAACCCTACGAAGGTAACCTGTCAAATTGTTATAGTTTCGGTTTGAAAATCGCACCGGCAGTCGCGAATATTAAATGCAAAGAAATTTTCGGGCACTATAACAACATTTGTTTAGTATTTATTATCAGAAATCGTGGAAAAATATTTTTAAAGTTTAAAAATTGATGCAGTATTCGAAACTTTTATGTAGAATAGGGGTCCCAACCTTTTTACCCTGGGCCCGTATTTCCTCTCGGCGGCCCTGGGTAGGGGTGGATAAGTATTAAATTTATTTTATGCCGAAACTGGTTGTTTGGCTTAGGAGAGGGTTAATACTTCACTCAATCCTTATTGGAAATTTATTAATCCTTGTCGAGGCCATATTGTAAGCTTTCTCAGCAGCGAAATTTTCCCCCCTCCGCTCATTGTTTTTGATTTTTCTGCAAGGAGGAGCTAAACATATTATATTTAGTTTAGTTTTCTTACACTGCTAAAAATTTGTACTTCAATTTTTTCCCTGTATTGTAATTTCTGTTTAATACTCCAAATTTTTAATTTATTTATTTAGCTTCAAAACGTAAAGATGTCTTAAATTTTAAACCTTTTATCAAAACATATCGAAATACGTTAAAGGTTTATGTAAAAGATGTTTCCAATTTTGAAATTTTACTGAAACAGAAAAGTCAGACTAATTTATTTTGGTCATATGGGTGTTTCCATGCAGCCGTATGCGACATTCGTACACTTTTGGAGTAATATAAATCTCACATAAAACGAGTTTTCCGGAAAATAAAAATACAGTTACGTTGCAATTAAAAAGAAGTATGTTTGGCAAAAAATTGGTCGCCCTGAAAGCTTTGGTGTCTAAAATATCCGTTCAAAATGAGGTGATAACTTACGCGACAAAAACGGAAGTGCTTATATTGTGCACATACATATATGCGAAAGTCTGCGAATCAAGCCAGTTCTTAATTTCTTTGAATATTCGTAACCTAAGCTAAATAATGCACCTTTACAATCCTCTCATATTTAAAGAGAAATCGTCTCTTTATATTATTATTAAAAAAAAAAACTAAATAACGTACGCGACATAACGTACGCGACAATTTTTCTGTTATATTAATAATAAAATGCAGGGACGTAACTGTTATAAGAAATATGATAAAAAGGTCCCATTTAACCATTAATACTGATGTATTCAAATATTGGTTATAATTAACCATTACCGTAAGACATATTTTATATTGGTCAACATAACCATTATAAATGAGAGAAACATTTTTTGGTTAACAATAACCATTATTGTAAGTAACATAATTTTTTTGGTTATCGGTAGCAAAAAAATTCAAACAATATAAAACAACTTGACTTGCTGGAGTGGCATGACCAATGTCTGCAAGTTCCTCGAGGAAAAATTTACCACTATTCAGCAAAAATAGTTTGCTGTCGAGTGGGTCACCGATAACCAAAAAATTTATTACTTGCGATAAGGGTTATTCGTAACCAAAAAAATAAATCTCTCATTTATATTGGTTACGATGACTAAAATAAAATAAATCTGATGATAATGTGAATTCTGAAAGAAAAAAATAAAAATTATTTTCGGTTCCTGATAAAATTTTTTTTTGTTTGAAATTTACACTTTAATTAGGAAACAAAATAAAAATGTATTCTTATTATAAAAACTATATGATAATGAAAATAAAATCGAATTCATAACATATGTATTTGTGGATATACATTCTTTATACATATATTTACATAAACTCTAATATTTTCTCGTAAGGAGTATGCCGTTCGAGCAGTATTTATATGTATGTTGACTGTCGACGAATATATCGATATATTCACAAGCGTATTTATAAAATGAAAAAGCATCTGGTAAAATTATATTATTAGCTTTTACTATTTGCCACACCTTTCTCTTTTAACAACACCTATTCCATCCACAGCGCCTTTGCCATGCGAGGTGGCAAAGAAATTCCATCCAAAATATTTGCAGCTAAATTTATTTACAAAATAAGGGATGCTTGTTAAAATAAACTTATTTTTAAACTGCACCTATGTATTCAGGATAATGGTATTGAAAAAATTGCTTTTAACGTCGATTTTAATGTATTACAATAAAATATTCATACTTAAAATAACGTATGCGACAAACTTTAAAGGGTAATACAATTTTTATTACTTCGATTCAAAAGAAAATTTCAGCGAATATATTTAACTAGAAGATCTCTTGATTTGGAGTTGTAATCTCTATTACTTGCGACTGTCAATACACAAATGGTATAGACAAATAATGTTTTTGCATAACGTACGCGACAAAGGTATACTATCAAAAGTAAATTAAAAAAATACCGTTATTCGAGTTCAAACTTCTCTTTTTCTCATTTTTGTAAGTAGTTGGCATTGTTAATTTAATTTTAAAATGTATTTGCACTACTTCAAATCTCTTAATTTAAGTAATTCGGAAGAGAAAATAGTTGATTCAATTTGCGAAAACTGAGTTGAAGAAAATCTCAGTTTTACTCTTCCGTTTATGAGTTTTAAGATACCAACAAGCTGTAAATACTTCCATTTTATAAAAATTCAATTCCTTTTCCCTTAATAATTCGTCTTAAAACCCATTTTCTGGTCATATAATTTTTTCAGTCGTGGTTGACCTTCTCATGGAAACACCCATATGTATGTATGCGTCCAAAAGTTCCAAATTGAGATTCAAACTTTTAATCTTGTATTTAAAACAATTCATTCGAATATTTCATAATTTTTTTCATTTTATGGAAAGGACCCCATGCGTCCTATTGCACGCACTTCGTAGACGCCTACAAACTCTAATGATCCTACTTACAAATATGCTGAGCTTTCGGTATTGTGGATCAATGAAGCGCACAGTTTAACCCCTTTTTAAACTTTGTTATATTTAAATTTTCGCAAACTCAACTAACACACGTAAAACGAGCATATGTACACATTTATTTAACTCACAACAAAAGCAATGAAATAAGCAAATACTGACTTTTCTACTGGTAGGTAAGTATTCATACATAAAAAGCTAGAAATGGACAATGGCTCAGCAGCAAAAAAGCAGTGATGGGCATTAAAGCGGTGAAAGGTTTAAAGTATCAAAGCGAAATAGGAAAATGTGCGTGCTGTACATTTCTTTATTTTTTCTTTTAATCGGGCTAGCAAACTTTATTTCAAACGCCCAAGGGATTTTCGACAAAGTCAAATAAGGCTAAAATATTCTGAAAAGGAAAAAACGTTAGTACAAAACTTGAAAAACACATGTAAAATTCTTTGAAAACTGAAAAGCAAAGTGAACAAATCAGTTAAGTGCCGTCATGTCAATGAGGCAAAGAAAAGTGAATATCGCTCAAAGGCGAAAGGGTTGAGAAAAACTTTCAATTGAATTTCGATGGAACCCGAAGTGCACTGAAGCATTGTAGGGGTGGCAACAAGCTAAATACATATGTACACGCTCAAGCGGGTGGAGGGATTGCGTTGCGTGTAAGGTGCATGACTGGAGTGAAGCATGTTTGCCCAGCGAAACAATGTAACGAGTTAAATCTTGTTCGTCGGCGTAAATGCGGGTTTATGATCCAGTTTACTGTCAAACTTTTAGAAGCAGTTACTGGTAAGGCGGCTAAAAGAGGGTTTTATCCTTGAGAAAGTTTCCCCACAGAGGAACAAAATGAAACATTTTTGTAAAACTTGCAATTGCAGATGAATCTCAATTATTTAGAATACCCTGTAGGTGCACATGTATGTTTACTTTGTATGCTGTACGAAATGTGCATTGAATCATTGCTTTACCAAGTTTAAGAATTCTGCGAAATATAGAAAGTTAATTCTTTGAGCCGGATGATGAAATTCTGATCTTTCTAATTAATTCTTCTTTTCAAAATTCCGATGATTTTATGGGAGGGATCTTGGTAGGTGGGAAGCAAGTTGTATAGCCATTTTTGATATGTTTTTTTAATACTGCTCGATACGCCATGAACCTCTTGAAATTGGAGGTTCAAATTAAGCTGTAAATTTGTAGGATTGGCAGTTCCGGTTCTGTTCTATTTTTCTCCAAATCGGGTTAATTAAAAAAAAAAAGAATGCATAAGGAAAAAATCATTGATATACGCTGCGTTTTCTTAGATCTACGTAAATTTATGACAAAAAAGAATTATTCATAATAGACACGCACGTACGTCTTCACTATAGATAGCTTCTTTATTTTCCTACCGGGCAGTATGAACTTCCATTTAAATGCTGCGGGCGACTTAACACATGTACATGTCAGCTTTTTTATTGGTTTTGTTTTAAAACTTTTTTACTTTGACGAAAGGCTAAAGTACATACAAATGTATGTATTTATAGTCTTAACAAGAATTATAGCCACAAGAAATCAATTTATTTTGCAGTAGAATACCATTTTACATGAGCAACATGAAAGGTTTTGCGATTGGAAATTCACACAAAAAGAAAAAAAAAATGAAATCCGAAATCGTATAGAAAACATACAAAGTGACTAGGTGGGCTTTGAGCACCAAAAATACATTTCGGTTTTCTCTTGCCCTACAATTTCGCATTTATTGCATTTGTTAGAGTTTTACTTCCTTTGTTGTTTATTGGTTTTCAAAAACTTTAGATTTTCATTAACTAGCTAAATTTAGCTTAAATCGCTTTTCAGGAAAATGAGATATGTAGTAGTTACTCGCACCAAGTTTATTACTCATCAGTTGGTGTCGAATGCGGACGTTCACCAATCTCTTTTGGGGCTTAACAAACGTTCGCAAAAAGAAAAAATTAGTAGGCGTTTCAAAACTTTAAACTGTTAGGATATTTTTTATCACGCGTCTTCGCTAAGGTTTAGCGTCATGTCGTAAACTTTTTCTTAGTTGTTCTGACAGAGACCTTCAAATACATTTTTTTTTGCTTGCCTAAAAAAATGTCGAAATGAAAGCAGCAAACAAATTATCTAGCAGAAAAATCTGGGTTAGAGCAACGTTCACTGGCTAGGGAAAGATGGTTTCTGAACTCTACTTCGCACAAAACTAAAGGGATCGACGTGAAAAGGGTGCAATAGCAAACAGATCGCCGTTGACATCGCAACTCAACTCTCATGCCTGCCCTCTAAGAGCGCATATCGACTTAAGGAAAGTAAAAGTAGTGGAACTGGACTCTGTTTCTATACTCAGAATTTTTATATATTTTTTAGAGTATGCAGCTCTTCAATTTCAGTATAGGGAAAATTTTATATCCATTTCGCTTTTTCGCAGTATAAAGGCAAAATAACATCCGTACACGTTGTAATTATCATCGATATAAGATCACTCTTAATTTGCAGGCTATTCCGACTAAATGGGCCGTAAATATATTGGACCTGGTTTTCTCTCGAGTCGCGCCACAATTTGGAGATGGACTACGAACGGAGAAAAGCTTTTGATATATTACTTAGTTACTTTCTTTGTACTATATTGGCACATTTTTTCAAAAATGGGATACGATACCCGTTCCTAAATACTCGGTGCAAAAGGTATTGCTACAAAAGTACCGGGTCGGAAATATTGGTATCAAGGGCGACAGTATTGATGAGGTATTGCATAGCAATGTTTATGGTTTCAAGCTATGCATGTATGTATATATCACGACACGTACTGAGCTGGAACTTTATTAGTCGAGTGGGGACCCAAATTATCAGTTGCCTATCTAGTACAAATAAACACTCGCTATTCTCCAATATATTCCTCGTTTGATATTATTTTCCTATTATACTAACGCTGGTTCCCTAAAAATGAGTACCTTATACCAGACTTGTTAAATAATGACTATTAATCTTTATTATTGATAATCAAATTAAATTTTTTGTAATAATTGATTAATTATACTAATCGAACATTTTTAGAATAATTAATCGATTAGGATTAAATTTTGGGTTCGATTTATGAAGATTTATTTCGTTTACAAATTTAATCTTTGGATTAATCAAATTAATCAAAATTTCAATTTGATTAAATGCATTTAATAATTATTTGAGTCCAATAAGTGCCGTTTATGAGAAAAAAAGATATCCTTTGTAACTCTTATTCAAGCTTATATGGTATGTGGAATTAGTCTCATATCGGACGACCATCGCAAGAAGGGAAATACCCTCATTTCAGACTTACATAGAAATGAGCTCATAAAGAGTATAAACTCTCCCATTTAGGACTTTTTTCTGACTCATGTATGACTCCTATGGTTTGCTGGGAATCTTACTAATATATAAAAACGTAAGTTTGTGAGTGACTGCGGATGTTTGTGGTTCTTTATCGTCTAAACAAATGGCCCGATCATTACGAAATTTTGCAGACAGGTCCTTAGGAGTATAGAATAGGTAACAGGCATCATGAAATTTCGGTAAATTTATCGATACTAGAGTTATCGGCTAAAATTTTGTTTTCCATAAAATTTGGAGTATTCGCACAAAATTGGTATCAATCGAAAGGGGAAGACCGCAGTTTTCATTTGGACTTTGGTTCAATTCGATATATTTATCGATATAAAAAGTTATCTGTCAAAATGTGGTTTCGGGTAAATTTTTTAATATTCGCACAAACATGGTATCAATCGAAAGGGGAAGACCACAGCTTTCATTTGGACTTTGGTTCATTTCGATATATTTATCGATAACAGAGTTATCGGTCAAAATGTGGTTTCGGGTGAACTTTTGGAATATTCGCACAAAATTGGAATCAATCGAAAGGGGAAGACCACAGCTTTCATTTGGACTTTGGTGCAATTCGATATATTTATCGATAACAGAGTTATCGGTCAAAATGTGGTTTCGGGTAAACTTTGGAATATTCGCACAAAATTTGTATCAAACGAATGGGGAAGACCAGAGCTTTCATTTGGACTTTTATTCATTTCGATATATTTATCGATAACAAAGTTATCGGTCAAAATGTGGTTTCGGGTACTTTGAAATATTCGCACAAAATTGGTATAAAAAGAAAAGGGAAGGCTACAGGTTTCATTTGGACTTTGCTTCATTTATGGAAACATCTATTTTGAGAACGGCTGGACCTAATACACATAACTAAATTTGGAAGGTAAATTTTGTATCCGCTCGAGATGGTTATACGCTAAAAAAATAAAGGTATTTGGAAAGGTTTTGGAGATGTCCCTAAAAATGTTGACCAGGATAACCTTATAAAGTGTTCTTTCAATTTGAGCCTGTTTTCGAGATATTGGCCAAAATGTCAACCAGGAGGGGCCCTCGATGGTATTGGTATGATATGGGTACCAAATGAAAGGTGTTGACAAATGATTTAACATGTTTTAGCTATTTTCCAATATAAAACGAAGGTTTTTAGATATTAACCAAAACGAAGACCAAAATTGGAGCTAGAAGGTTTTTGTGAATCATGTGTCATTTTCAATCCTTTTGGGATTGGGATTGAGAAAGGGAAAGGTATATGGATGACAATTCAAAAGCAATATGAAAAGACAAAAGCATATGAAGAGGATGGACGGAGAGAAGGATGTGGAGCTGAAATTAGTAGGGCGAATCACATATTTTAAATGCAAACAAGTTAGTGTTTAGGCAGGACAACGTCTGCCGGGTTTGCTAGTATACATATAATTTTTTCCGGATGAATTTATAAAAAAAAACACAAAATTGTAAAAAATTTTAATTTTAATTAATATTGTAATATTTCAAATTTGTTATTAATCCTCGTTAATCGAAATTAATGAACAATTTTAATCAAACTGAAATTTAGATTAATTTGATTACTTCTAGAATTCATGAAACGAAAACGAAATAAATCCACAAAATTTAATCCTAATCCATTAATTATTCTAAAAATGTTCGATTATCATAATTAGTATAGTATGTGGTTATTAAAAGTTATAAATACATATACAAAAAATATAAAATTACAGCACTAGCTCGAGGCCATCAGCTGAATTGTCATAATTGGTCAATTAAATTAATAGAGCAGTTCAATATAATTGATTTTCAATTTTAACCCAGAGTTAACAGGTCTGCCTTATAATTTGGAATTTGCATATCGATTTGATGACAGTTAATCCTATATACAGCGTACTTTTTGATAGGGCTACATCGAAATAATAGCCCTTGGTCGGGTAAAAAACGAAGTCTATCCGGTACTATAGAATGACGGAGGACGGACGGCGTGCTTGTTAAGCACACGGCAGCAAACTCTTGTAATAAATACTCTTGTAAATAATACTTTTAGTTCTATTCCGAATTATCTTCACCAGCATCAAGACCAAAAAAATTCGCAAGTTAAGGAATCGCCTTGTCTGAGCAATTAAGCAGGGGCGTCTATGGAGTGGTAGCATATCCCCATTTTAGTTTCACTCTCAAGCATGACCTCTTCTACCAAACTCAAGGAAGTTCATTGCATTACCGAGAATTTTCAAGGCCACCCTTCTGAGGGCCACCAATAAACCATAGGAGCAACTGGATGTGTGGGTTGAGCAAAACTAAATTTTTTTTTTGGGAGAGGTTGTAGTCTTTATGTACATATGTACATTTGCATCTAGGTTCTTAATGCCCTTAGAAACCTTCAAACGTTAAAGCATTTATAGTATACCCTATACGCCAGCACAACTGGCTATTAAAATCTATGAAATTGATTGTGTGCTTGTGCTAAGACTTTAAATTTACTATGAAATGCATATTTCGATGACATTTGTCTGCGCTATCCATTTTAGGAATTAAAATTTCAGAAACATATTTTAGGTTAACAGCATTTAAGAATGTTGGCATTTATGTACACACATATGTATATATGTATGAATATGTTTTTGTCGGTATCATATCAATAAATATCTTCAATGCGTGCGTCTTGTGCGGGTGTCTGCTGATGTATTCATAGGTTTTGTCGCGCCCACCCAATAATAAAATTACAAATACAAATTGTTAAGTGAAAAATTAATAAAATGCAACAAGCACGCTTGAATTAAAATCGACAACAACAACAACAACAAAATTGAAAACAAATAGCTATCCCAAATGTAGAGAATAATAATATTCATAGATAGAAAGTGAAAAAATATAGACAAAACTTTGAATAAAAAGTATAAATTTCCAAGCATATTTTATTTGTTCCACGCACGCCGCATGTTGCCGCTAGCCACGCTGTGACTCTCACTTGCCATGATAAATCACAAATATTTTTTATTACCTGTGTATGTGGGTATACTTTAAATTTGTTCATTTGGTAAGCGTTCGGGTGACATACAACAAATTCTCAACTTTTTCTAAATTCAGTGTGACTTGTTGGTGTAAGCACTACAGTGGCGCCCGCAGTTACTTCTCCCGCTACGCCACCTTATATTTATTTTTTTGTTTTGTCTGTTTATTTGAATGGCGTGCTTTATGATTTTATTAAGCGTTTTTTCATGTTTTTATTGTTTGCTTGGCTAGAATTTCAGTTGTATTCTTTTATTTTTCATTTACACCCGAACTGTATATATTTTAACACATTGTTGCCCATCGTTGACTGTCGCTTAATGTGAACAATTAAAATATTAGCCCCAAGCACCTTTGCAACTCAACAGCTTCAATAGCCGGGGGCCAAGAGGGAATAAGTTATGTGTTCACGGCATTGCTGTAAGCGATTGAAACTGTGGGCAATAAAGAATGACTTGTCATTTGAGTCGATAATTTAATATGGGCATTTCCTGCGTTGCGGGTTTTTCATTTTTTGTTTGTAAAACTTTAAGTAAGCTATGAGCTAGTTGTACTTTGTTTAACTATAGCTCTGGAATAAGTATGTTGCTTAGAATTTGAGTTTTAGAATGGATGTTCGCTGGTTCTCCAAATTAAGGTTCCAAATGTACGAGATAACTGAAAGCTTGTGGGTTTGGAAGATTTTTAGATTTCATTCATTAGACTTTCGAACGCAGATAATCTATGTATGCACCCCAAACACTATATGAGTTCCAACATCTTCAGCAGCATATGAACGAACTTTAATAAGATGGAAAAATTAAAACAAAATGTGTTTTTTAATTAATTTTTTAAAACGAAAAAACTAAAAAAATTGTTTTTTTGACCCTTAAAAAGATGACACCCCCAGAAATTTTTTGAACGTGGTTTAGTGTATTATTCGACCAGGTGGGAAATCTCTACTAGGTCGCTTTAAAAGTAAAAAATTACTGTAGCACTGTGTAATTTGATTTGTTCAAACAGAAATAGTTGAAGATGAAAAGGACGAGCAAAAGTTAAACAATTTAATAAAATGTATTTCCAAAGGCAACGTTCAGAGACAAAGCACAAGAGTTTACGATTTATCTAAGTTTATTTTGTTTTATTTCTAGATTTTTTTGGATCGATTTTATTAATGGTAAACTTCGACGTTTCATAAATTAATTATAAAAAAATGTTCACACTACAGCAGAAGGCACATAGGAAAGCTGATTGCATTGTACAGATTTCAGATTTAACGGTTGTCGTTTCATTTCATTTAAAGATCGTCAGTTAATTGCAATTTTAATAGTACTTATACCTAATGTGCTGAACTTTTGTGTTAGTAACAATTCATATTTTTCCCCCAAAACCGTTATATTTTTTGTGGCTCCCGTCATAAATTCAGACAACAAAAATTCAGAAACACATATTTTCAGAAATTTTTTTTCAGAAAGTCAAAATTCAGAAGTCAAAATTCAGAAGTCAAAATTCAGAAGTAAAAATTCAGAAAGTAACCAGACGGCAGAAAAAACATTAAATTTGGCGCAGATCCCCAATTCGGGGCCCGATCCACGTTTTTTATGTGCAGAACACCTTTCCGCGTAGGCGGCCTTCGGCCGCGCTTCAAAAAATAACCCTGGGCTACGCCATTCCAACTCCGGATGTGTGCCATAGCCGTGGCTACCGCCACGGTGATGTCCTTCCGCGTGCCACTCTTTTCTGAAAAAAGTTTTCTGAATTTTTCATTCTGACTTTTTGTTTCTGAAAAGTTTTTTCCGACTTTTTCATTCTGACTTTTTGTTTCTGAAAAGTGTTTTCTGAATAAATGTTTCTGAAAAACAGTATTTCTGAATTTTTGCTTTCTGAATTTATGGGGGGCACCATTTTTTGTATTATTTTAATTTATAACATACATATTTTAAATATCTAAAATCGATATAAGTAAAAAAAAAAATATTTCCTGAGACAGCCATTTATTCAGAATGTCTTAAAAATTCAAGATATGTTCGTACCACCCCAATAAAGTTCAAATATTTGTTTACACAATAGTGGTAGCCAGAATGAAAACGGCAAACGACAAGCGGCATCTGTCAAATTATTTTTACACGTGTTCTTATGGGGAGGAATTTTTTGAACACGACGCGACAAAGCGGCAATCAATCACAGATGCCGCTGTCGCCAGATTAAATCTAATTCTATTTTGACAAGCGGCAGATGGTGGCGTTTGGTTTTTTTGACAATAAAAACGAAAGAAAGAGTAAATAACTTGTAAAATAAGTTACAATTATTACAGAATATGTCTCTTTCACACTTTTTACAACATTTTTTGCTACTTTTCAAGATGATTCGCACCTGTCGCCCCTGCTCTCATTATAATCATGTCGCCAATACTTGACGGCAAATATCGTCAAGCTACAGTTTTTCGTCGTTGTCGTTCGCCGCCGCCGTGTTCATTGTGGACGGGCCTAATGTCAACAACGATGTCTCTGTCGGGGATATTGTTGTATTTTTATGGTTTTGAGATTGACGGATCATAAAAAGTTATATATACATATGTTATACACTTCTCGGTACTTTTTTATCTTATCCATCGTAATAACAAAACACTTTATTAAGGGGCCTAATATCTAACAAGTTGTTTCTTTTTCTAGGATCGCGTTTCATGATCGCTATTTTTTTCAAAGTTTTCAAAGGTTCTTTGAAATTGAGTGAGCCTTCAACCAGACCGGAAACACTAAAACTAAGGGGAAATGTTATATGACACCATACAGAGGGATTCATTCATGCTGCACAGCTGAAAATTTGGTGAGAAGTTAGATGAGAATGATATTGCTATACATACATATATCAATAATAGCAGAATATCAGATAAATCAATAAAGATCAAGGACAAGCTTTAACTGAAGCAGGACTTAGCGCGATACTGAAAATAATATCACAATATTATCATATTTATGCTATTTAGACTCCTTTATTAGTACAGTGCTTTGGTCATTTTTGTAGGAACGTAGGAGGAACCCGCGCTTATAAGTTAGTATTCTCTATCGGTGCTAAAACAAAGTTTGAAACTTCTTATATGTGATATAAGAGACAATATACACATTTACATACATATATACTCTTAAGTGCTATTGCCAATAGTCAATATATATACTTTCCAAAAAATAGTTGTTCTGCTATTCCTTCACACCCTGATTTCCACCGCGAATTAATGATTTCCCTGCTTTCTCTTCAGCTTTCACCGAAATGCATTTAATGCATTATAGCGAACAGTAATTTTTATTTGTCAAAAAATAAATTAAAAAAAAAAGCCGGAATCCATAAAAAATTGCGACATGCGAAAAATACATACTTTTCAAATAAAATGGAATAAAAGAAAAGCGCGCGGGGATCTAAAGACAAAGAAGTCAAATGTAAAATGACAAGGCGCTCAACAAAAATATAAAAACAAATAAAATCAAGTAAAATACATTACAATTTATTGTCAACAAGTTATGCACCGGCGAAAAGTGCAAATTCATGTTCCGTTGACAATTTCACATAACTTGCCACAACGGCAGCAGAGACAAAACGTGGCAGCAAAAGGCGTCCAATGAAAGCGGAAAGGTGCACGGTTTGAAGTGCCGTCAGAGGAAGCGCAATCAGCGAACCATAACAAACTAAAGACACTCTCGCATTGGCAGCATTGACAACGTTGTAACTGATGATGATCATCATTGGGACGATGATGATGATGATGATAAAGGCAGTCTCGCTGTCACCGCGACCATCGGCATCGCCCCCTTTCAGCCAACATTTACTTCCCTAGCGACATTCATTGGCGCAACAAAAATGCAAAAGCAGACAGCAATGTTCCTCAATTGTTAACGTCTGCAATGCAAATGTAATTTATTAAATTTGATCTGCTATTTCCATAATCTTCCCCCGCAATTTTGCCTTTTAGAGTGCCAAATAACCGGCATACTACGAGTAGCCGATTTGCTGTGCACCTTATACTTTTGGGGACGAGTGCAGAAGTGTGGGGCATGTGAAATGCGATGTTAAATGAAAGACATTATGCCAAAATCACGCCCCATCGGGGATTTCAAATCTATGCATACATATAGGGTTATTGAATTGGAACCATTCGAAATTTTCTCGGTCCAACGTGCCCAACTACAAGATAATTGGTTTGTTCTCAAATAACAATTGCAGATAGTACGCCATTCACGTTAGGTGATTTTTGTTTGAGGAATAAGTAAAGCATGGTGAGAAGTCCCTAAAGGTTTTACGAGGCCCAATCGAATCCTACTTCTTCAACTACTACACAAACCTCTAGTACATAATATAATAATATTATATTCATATTCACCCAAATACTGTCAAAGCGGCTACAGCGCCATCGCGTAGCCCATATTGAAAGTCCCTTTAGTTTGAAGTTATAAATTTCATAAAAAACACTCAATGTGTATTTCATTATTGGCAATTCAGAAAATTTTATTGAAAAATTGTGTATTGAAAATGAAGTTTGAAACAATGACAAAAGCACTTTACCGGGATTGCACTTATGCACTCACACATCTTTGCATTTCATAGTAAAACTATACATCTAGCGTAAAACTATCGAGAGGTCTGCACAAACTGCAGTGACATCGCTAAGCAAATTTTGTATAAAAAAAAATAAAAAAAAATAATAAAATAAAATAAAATAAAATAAAATAAAACAAAATAAAATAAAATAAAATAAAATAAAATAAAATAAAATAAAATAAAATAAAATAAAATAAAATAAAATAAAATAAAATAAAACAAAATAAAATAAGATAAAATAAAATGAAATAAAATAAAATGAAATAAAATAAAATAAAATAAAATAAAATAAAATAAAATAAAATAAAATAAAATAAAATAAAATAAAATAAAATAAAATAAAATAAAATAAAACAAAATAAAATAAAATAAAATAAAATAAAATGAAATAAAATAAAATAAAATAAAATAAAATAAAATAAAATAAAATAAAATAAAATAAAACAAAATAAAATAAAATAAAATAAAATAAAACAAAATAAAATAAAATAAAATAAAATAAAATGAAATAAAATAAAATAAAATAAAATAAAATAAAATAAAACAAAATAAATTAAAATAAAATGAAATGAAATGAAATGAAGTGAAATGAAATGAAACAAAATAAAATAAAATAAAATAAAATAAAATAAAATAAAATAAAATAAAATAAAATAAAATAAAATAAAATAAAATAAAATAAAATAAAATAAAATAAAATAAAATAAAATAAAATAAAATAAAATAAAATAAAATAAAATAAAATAAAATCAAACAAAGTAAAATAAAATAAAATGAAGTGACATGAAATGAAATAAAATAAAATAAAATAAAATAAAATAAAATAAAATAAAATAAAATAAAATAAAATAAAACAAAATAAATTAAAACTAAATTAAATGAAATGAAATGAAGTGAAATGAAATGAAACAAAATAGTGTTCCAATTACCGAATCTTTACTCAAATTTAAAGGCATGCGTCAACAAATTACTTGAAAATATTTTCCGAAACCCGACGACCATTCCGCTAATATATATTAGTATCGCTAACACACTACATATGTACGTATATTTTTTATATGCAAAACAAATTAACTTTTAATAGAGGAGATTTTACAACTCTTTCAACGCTTATTACAATTTAGTAATAAATTCACAGATAATTTTATATTTTTATTACACATCTGAAACAAAAAATAAGAGATGTGTTTTGCAGAATGTTATTAGCTTTTGAAATGATTTGTATTCCAGTGCAGCTACTGTAAAATGTATACTGCAAAGTAAAATAAATTTATGAAACAAATGCACTGAGCGATGAATATGTTATAAACTATACGATTAAGTGTCGGCGATAGTGTGCTATAAAAAGCAAAGTCGTCAGAGAACCTGACGAAAAGAAACTGGTGGCCAGCTACTAAAAATATTGTGTGCATCTGGTGTAAGGGCTACATAGGCCGAAGCAATGAATAAGCAAGGGCAACCATAGTCATAAGCCCTTTGAATTGATGCTTGATATAAACTTGACAGAGCAATAAATTCTGCAATAGTTTTTTTATCTACCGCAACTGGTAATATACTCATATCTACACACATACATCAAAATATGTACATAAATATGCATAAAAGTATGTATTTATTAGACAGAAATCGCATTTTTATATAGAAACATATACATGTATGCTTGTAAATCTAATGTACCAGAGCTAGAAATAATCGGTAAATCGATTAACCGAGTTTTTCGCATATGGCTAGTCTTGATTATTAGGTTAAAAGTTCATTATCGGTTTATCGAATATTCTTACTAATACATTTTTCATTATAAATAGTTTCTGCACACTAAAATAGCTTATCATCACTTTCGATACAACCTGGGGGAAGTCGTTTCTCACGTATCTGCTGATCGTATGCAATCTATAATTTCCAAATGATCGTCTTATGGATGACACTGCCCGACGATACCTCGTAAAGTGTATCTTCTTGTTGCAGGTAGGTGTTTCAATCTCACCCATTCTGTGTAAGTATTACTTTTAGGAATTAATTAATTTGGAATTATTATGCTAGAACACTTTTCCATGGAAAGTTATTTAAAAAAGCGTAGCGAATAGTTATACAACTGCATTTTCTCAGGGTGTGGTTAGAATTCAAAGTTAGACTTTTGTTGCATTTTTTGACTTTTTGCTTTCGTGCCAACTAAGTGTGTTTTTCTAGGTATTTCTTTAATATAAAAATAATGAAACTTACGTCAATTTTTAAAAGTAGAATTATACTTTAGTATTCTTCCGAACATTGGACAATTTTTAATATTCAGCTTATGCTTCAGCTTTTTCCTTGGCCAACATTCCAGCAGAGGTCCGACGCTAGTTCATACATATGTATGTATGGCTTTTTGTAAATATTGTGTTAGTTTTACAGACCGCATTTCACGTGTCATTAATTTTATTCATTTTATTTTCTTGCGGGTTTATGAAAACTCATTAACAAATTTACAAGCTATGTAAAATAAAAGAAAACATGTAAATATTTCACTGTAAACTATTTGTTTTTATGTGTATTTATTTAAATTGCTATACTATGGGTTATAAGCTATTTAGCAATGTTTTCAAGTAAAACATGTAGGAGGCCTAAGTTCGGATGCAATAAAACATTATATACTCGGCTGTGGCTAGGATGTGTAGCATCAGGCAGAAAACCCCATGACTTCTAAATAATATAAGTATTATCATACAAATATCGAAGGCGGTTAGGACATCCTTGAAGAAAATTGATATAGAGTGTTCTTCAAACAAATTCTGATTTACAGCATTTTGTAATAGGGTGATCTTCCACTCTAACTTAATCGCTTATAACATGTTAATTAAGCATAACCTCACGCTATTTTTCCTTTCTAGTCTGTAAGATTTCCTCATCTCAAAATTTAATAAATTAATAATGAAACCTCCCAAGTGTGGAAAAATCTAAAATCTTGGTGCAGCTGCTTATAAAAAAATATCTGTTATAATACAATTATTATATGCTCCATGTATTATAAAGATATGCTAATATATTTACTAACTATTTTTTATAAATCACGAAAATGATGATGTAAAGTGCTTTCGGTGGTATTAAGTTGTAAAATGTTATCTCTATTAAAGGTTACGCTTTGTGATCACAAAAGGCTCTTGAATGAAAATATAAAACTTCTCAACTATTTGTGGTTTCATAAACCGACTTAACAACATATGCAAAATGTATACACACTAACATACATATATGTACATATCTATATTAATAACAAACGCTGAAATATTAATAAATTACTGAACAAATTTTTGTGAAATCAATATTAGACATCTTATGAAATATTTCCTTGTATGCTTTGCTTATGATATTTCATGGGTAAAATGTCAAGCAAAATTGGTAGCTCATTAATTTTACTATATCAAACGACGTAATGTTATGCAGCATCATTTGTTAAAACAAAAAAATCATAAAAAACGGACGGTACGAAAATGCGATTTTACTTTGTTGTCATGAATGGATTTGGTTGTACTACAAGTTGGCTTGTAATCGATATTCTTAATCTAAGTCAATGCCAGTGGAACGGCATTAGGTAATAACTTCCAGCGACTGCCGCTGGCTAGTGTACGCATGTGTAGGAAACAGTTATGTATGAGCCCGATGTCTGGGAGTTCAATTTAAACTTTATCTTCATACATACTCGTACATATGTAGGTATGTATATATGAAACATTAATATTAAATGCCTGGACATGTTTGGGCAAAATGGTCGCGAAAGGTACGGTCGTGTCTGTATGTATGCTATATCCCACGAACTCCCAAAAAGTAAGAGCAGCCATGGATACCGTTTCTTTGATAATGAGGATAAACAGAACCTTGTGGGGCGTTTTACAAAGCACTTTCAGGGTTACTCTAGAGCGTTACCTAACCGCTCGTACCCATTTAAGAACAAAGAGAAAGTGCAATGCTTTATTTATCAAAACAATACCCCATTGGTAAAAAAAACTGGGTTAAAAATTGTGAAGTTAGTCATCTAAAATTGTGCGTATAGCTCACCATGATTAAATAAAAATACTTATTTTAAAATATGGAATCATTTTCTAAGTTATAGTCCATTAACATATCTTCAAAGTTTAAAGTTTTAGATTTTTGTTTTGAAATAAAGCTCAAATGATCCACCATAAAAATTGCAATGTTCTGCAAAAATTACTTTTTTGTAAAAATTCGATAAATTCCTATGAAAGTTTGCTTACAAAGCCAATAGAAACACTGAATATTAAAGCTTAGGACTTCGTGGAAAATTCAAAATTTTTATCTTTTTACCAAGAATTTGTATTCTGTTTTATAGCTTATTCAATTTCAGTGCAGTAGGGAATTACATGCTTTTTTACAACTATTTTCTTTGATTTAAACTTCGAAAAAAACTGGCGGAGTTCACAAGTTTTTACCCAACTGATGATGGTCGCCACCAGTCAGACTTATTAAATATGAATTCGGAAAGCAGTGAGATTAGTTTGAACAAATTTGAATTTAATTAAATTCGAGGAGTTTCGCCACTCAATTGTTTCTCCTCCATTTTCCGATAGCAAATAGACAAAAAGTTTGGTTTATTAAGAGGGGAGTCCATAACAAGCTTGGCTCATTTTAACTGAGTTTGTAATACGTTTGAACTGGGACTTTTCATAAAGGAACATAATTAGAAAGTCCCCACCTGAGGCGAGTCTGTTATAACTGGATTACACTGTAATCTCCTTCGACTGTCTTCAACGCGTAGATATATTCAGTCGAAGAGCTACTTTTTTACATCGCAAGTTTTGCCTAAGCCTCTATTTCTAATTAGGCATCAATCGAAGGCCATTCTAATTATTCTCGTACTCTACAAGCATTTACAAAGTAGATATCATTTTTTCCTGAGAACCCTTGCATATAATGAAAACATTAATATTAATGCTTTTGCTGTGCATCGCCGACGCCATCGCTTGCCGCATTGTTTGATATTGCAGCAGCGGCGTTTCTGGTTTGTCTTGCGGCATGTTGCTCATCCGTTTCTCATCATTTATGAGTGCTTTTAGTGATTTTTATAGATTTTATTGTTCTTACACTACACTTTGTGATATTGAAAATAATGCTGACAATTTATAATTGAGTTGCCTTCAAGTTACGCTTCGTTTATGTTGGTTGCTAGATAAGCATTTATAGATCTACTTTGGTCAATAGAATCAACATGAGAAACACTGACTTGAAGGCGACAGAAACTATCACTGAAATTCGAGACATTTTAACCGAAAGTGGCGGTTGGGATTAAAAGCATCAACACTGTCTTGTTTATGATACAAAAACTTTAAAATCGTTAAAAGTGTTTTGATGTTTATGTTTTATTGCTAGTATTATGAAAATTAATGTGTAAAATAAATACACAAAGAAATATGATAGATTGTCTTGAATTTTATTGTTCTTCTATCAATAAAGTTTTAACTGATTGCTCAACCTGTTAGCTTAAAGATGTTAATGTAAATGTCGCCATTGGCATATCTACTTGATTTTACTACTTTCGCTAGCACTTTTTGTTGATTTGATGAGCCTTTTGTTTAATACATAACAAAAATGTGAAGTATTGGCAGTTAACAGGCTATACAAATTTTTGAGCTTGAAGATGTTTTATAGTCTGGTATCTTAGATATAAATATTTTTCTGCTTTTGAGTTTCAACGCCTTAAGTTATTGGCACTTACACAACTGGGCGAGGAGTTCCCCATTCATTTTCTATTCGAAACCATGACAAAGTCCTAAATCACCAATGACGCCCTCTGGTATTTCGTTCACCGGCGAAAATATGAATTTATTTTAACTTAAAACCTTAATCTAACTATTCAGGAGGGTTCTGTCGCTCAATATAAAAGTTCTGGAAGTAACGGAAAATTTAAATTTCCCGTTTTGCCTCGCCTTGACATTTAAAGGGCTTTATTAATTAAATAAGCTGTAAAAATTAGTCCAAGAAACTTTTCCTGTTCACATACCAACAACCAAGCCTAGCACATGTACAACGTCTTGTTTGCACTTTGATTGAGCATTGAAATAAATTACAATCAGTATTTAAACAAAAACCTATTAATATTACAAAATTTTACTTTGCAGTTCATTGGCCGCACTGGATTAACTGCTTATTAAAAATTCTTGCTTGATTTCACTAAGTGAGCAGCAATTCCTTTGATGCCCAACACAAAGTCCATCATAACAAATAATGTTGCTCAATTTCGAAACCAAATGCTTTAAAATTCCAAAAGCTCATACAAGCATAAACGCACACCCATCAATGGTAAAAGGAAACACCCCCAAACACAAAAAGAATAAAAACTAGAAAATAAAACATAACTCAATTGCTATTTAAGAATATGCCTCGATGCGTCTATTGAGTTAAAAGGGAATTAATTAAATTTAATGTTTTTGATTTGTTTAGGTTTAATTTTTAATTTAGTTTTGAACGTTCTTTTTTTTTATTTGTTTGCTCTGCTATGCTAACCTATTTAATATATGCCATATAAGAATATGCTTCAACTTCCAAGTAAACTCGTCACTATACTTCATGCAATATACAGGGTGGAACATTTAAATCAAGGTATTGCAAAAATATAATGCAATACCATCGCTCTGTATAAGAATTATTAAACAAACTTGAGTGCAATCCATTGCTGAATTAACTGGCTTGAGTTCTATTCTCACGAGTAAGACCAGCGCTATAATATCAAAAGGTAAAGTCCTCACCTGGTACAGAGTCCCACATAGAGGTAAATGGATAACAACCCCAAGTCTTTGAAAACGTTTGTAGCAAATGAGTATTGATCATAGGTCCATTGCTACTCAATGTGCCACTCTAAACTTAGTTGCTGAGATATGCGCTCTAGTGAAGTAAAATGCGTCACCCAATATACTCGTTATCGGCACATTTGCCCATATGCATGAACTAAGCAGCTATTTCCTCTTCCCCGCTACCCCGCTACCCATCTACTTTTTGCAATTTTGATGAATTTTGATTTATGATTCCGTACACCGCCCGCCAATAAATCAGTTCATAAATCGATTTCGCTCGAATGAATTCATTTATTGCTTACTGCGTATATTTTTTGGAATTTTTTTGCTTTTTCATTACTTTCAGTTAATGTTGCTGCCATCTTTCTAGTTGGGCCTTTTCTGCCCTTCTACTTGGCTTACTGTTACGCTTTATTTGTAGTTATTCAATGTTACTCAAAACTTTAGTGTTGCATATACCACAAGCAACAAACAAACATACAAACATTCAACTTCAACAATCCAAATCAATAAGCTTGCCACTTGATATTATACTTTTTGAGTGGCCCTCTTTCTTGGCCGTTAAATAAATTTGGCTTGCTTTCTTGGCTTATTGCAATCACTTATTGTTATTGCTATTCGGTTGATTGCTCTCCACAGCAGAGTGGGCAAACTAACCAAAACGTTTTGTTTTGTTTTGCTTTGTTCATTCAATGAAGTCCAATATAACCCAGGGTAAAGATAAAATTAGTATTTTTGTTATTCTGGCCCTACTTACTGCTAAGGTGATTTTACAGCAAGCCAGTAATTTTTCCGATACTATCGATAAGTTTTGAAGTGGGCCTGACACCATTCCAAAATAGTTGTAAATATATTTACTTCGCAATGTTTTGATTCCCTACACGAAACCGATGAGGTTTATACTCAAAAACACCAAACTTTATTACCAGGTCGTTCAATTCAAAATATTCGAAAAGTTTGCTAAGAGTTTCGGTGTTTGGCATACTCTGCTCAATAGGGTTGTTAACTACCTTTCTGGTGTTTGGCTGTTGTATTCGAAAACTTTTGGCTTATCAATAATAATTCATTTTCGAACGCTACGCACATTCCACAGCAAGTAAGGCAGCGAGCCAAGACTCAGCTATGCACCGTTTCCATCTTCTACTTGGCCGCTGCCACAGCATGCGGTGCGTCGGACAGCAAGCATAGAACACCAATGTGCACCAGCAACAATTGCTTGGCGAAATTTTAAGTAAATATGTTTTCACAACCCGACTATGCTCCTCGCCGCCTCATTTCATGTTACTTGGCGCGCCAGTTTATTGGATCTTGCGGTTAGTGGCGTTTTGTCAGTTGTGGCTTGAACCCTTTTCAATCGAATTAAAATTAAATTTATTTACATTTTCTGCACTTTGGTTGTTGTTGGTTTTTTGGTTTTCTGTGTACTTATAGATTTTGGCATTAGCATTTCTTAGCAATTGCTCTTAACGAATATCGAAAATACCTATGTAGTATAGTTTTGTATTTGTTTATTTATGACTTATAACTTATGGCGATGACGACTAGCCAGCTAGCTGTATGCAAATATTAAGTAGAGGCAGCAAAGACGAAGAGAAAGTTTGGGAAAGGTGCAACAAAATTGGTTTTCACACGGCAGGAGTTAAATGATTTGGTTGGCTGATTTGGTCAAAGTGCATTTAATTTTATGGTTTGAAGGTCAACGGAAAAGCAATCGAGTAGGAGTGCTTGGACTAGAATAGTTAACTGGAATTAGTGTGAGAATATTTTCAATGGGATAGGAGGAAATAAAACGATCGCACTGGTTTAGAAGTATCACCCACATTCCAAGCACAGAACAGCACGATCCCTTACCTATTCTGCTTATACACCACTAGTTAATCCATTACAAATTTATTAAAATATTGAATTATATTTCAAACGACTGAGAAAATTAATTAATTGTATAATAAATTATCGACCAGATTTTAACAATACACCATATATTACATATATAACCTCAAAAATAGGCAAAAACTGTGTTAGGGTTAGGATATCTCAAAATCCTGACATTCTGCGTCCAGATTTGAATTCAGCGCATTGAAAACCTTTAGGAAAGCATGGTCTGGTTTATGGTCGAAAAAATCGGTCACATTTTGTCGGCTTGTGTAATAGATTAAGCAAAATTTCCTAGTTGTATAAGGAATCGCATTATGTGATTACTTATTTATATATATATATATGTATGGCGCGATATATACAACAGTTACATATATCATTAACCTCGTAAGAGATTTTTACGCCGAGCTTCGCTTCCAATTTGTGGTGTGCCGCTTTGAAATTTTTCCTACAAATTGGAGGGACCTACGGTTTTATGACGACTCCGAACTACATCAGATGAATTTTTGCTGAGAAGCCTTCCATGGCAGAAATACACTCGGAGAGCCTGCCAAACCACTGCCGAGGGGCGACCAACTAATCCATTGAAGAAGTTATTTAACTATGGAACGATGTTCTGAGAGCACTTACTATATAATGGAGGGAGCACTAATCTGTTCTATTTAATAGAGAAATCTATCAGGGACTCAGAGCAGATGTTAAAACCGATTTCACAATTTAAGATGAATATGTCGAAACTGTCTACTGAGCTTTTCAAGCAAGACGGCGAGAAGCTAGTAAAACGTATGCATCAACTTCCATGCAGAACATGGTCAGTTTCCATTGTACGAAGGACTGAAATCTGATTGGGCCTTATCAGTTGGACATCAGACTTGGTGAACCTACCATTGACCACATTTTTACAACACACCAAATCTTCTAGAAAAAACACGTTACCTCTCTAAGCTCCAATAATGCTTCCAGATGAAGATTAGGAACCACCACTTTTAAATTTTTCATTCCCATAAAATATTAAAAATCTCGTTAACCAAATAAAATAAAGTAAATATGTACCGCGATTGCGATCTTAAATTTAATTTGTGTTTGGTTTCATTATCGTTAAATTATGTAAATAGCTCATGGCTTGGATATTTATAAAAAAAATTTATTTTTGAAATGTAAACTGGTCGCTTCTGAATTAGTTCCCCAAGTTGTGTGCTTATAGTTTCTCTGCCTGCTTATTGTTTTTTTGCTTTCAATAATAATATTTTTTTTTGACAGATAAAACAAAATTTATCTAGCATCGAAATGGCGAATAAAAAACAACCATTGCTGCCTTGGACCTAGCGTACTGACTAAAGTTTCCTTGTTTGGGAGAACCCAACAGTGGTCAGAACATCAGTAATTACGGCAGCAACATTTACATCATACCCTCGCCACTCGTCATCAACAGTTGAATCTTTGATAAAATGCCACAGCAACAATAGTAACAACAACCAACACTTCACTTATAGAAGCGTCACTGTTAGCGACAACAAACAGAGCATGCGACGAGTATCCGATGATCGTGCGACTTGATCAGCTGTCGCAGATACGTCCAAAGCGATAAGCGCACGATTGGCGATGTTTTTGTAGTAGGAACATTAATTAGGATGGATGATGGCGTGGTCCACTGCGTTTGGCGCGTATAAATTTATACAAACATACTTACATCGGTGTATATATGTACATACATACATATTTGTATGTACTTGCATGTGAGTACATTCAGAGTGAATCTTCGGAATACGTCATCGCGGGTGTGCGGAGAGTGGTTGCGCTGTCATAATCGACCGGCTATGCTACGATATCAACCCAACGGCGATGGATGAGTGTGAGCACCGGTGCATTGTTTGTGTTGAGCGCAATGAGCAAACAAAATAATCACAATCATCCATTATAGCTGTCCCTTTGAGGACTGCCGCCTTTTTCAGCTCCATATATTTCTGACTGCAGCAGAGAAGGACCATGACAGCACGACGCAGTCTTACCAGACATATTTATGAAAAAACACCGCTCTTTTTAAGCGCAAATTTGGCAATTGGTTTAACGGTTTTTAGGTATTTAGCACCTTCTTAAGAAGTACATACATGATTTTTGATCAATTGCATATCTACATTTGCTTAAAATACAGGTCAAGTAGGCAATTAATACAAACTTGGTTGAGAGGTAGAATATCTGTACAAGTAGGCATTGAGATTAATCTAGGACAATCCCGGGACGAGTAGCAAAGGGGCATGGAACCGATTTAAGTTTTGATCTCTTTGAATGGGTTGGAGTAAATACTTTTGTTTGAGCATGTTCTATGAAAGGAGTCATTGGTCTTTTTTATGCCGACCTATCCCAAGTATGCTCATATCAGATTGTTTTTTTATAAACTGTACACTCTTTAGAGATCATAAGCTAATTTTTTATAGAGATACAATATGTATTGTATCTATCCCTGTGGAGTACTGTTCAAGTAAATGTTTTCTTTTCTAATGCTCAATTCACTATTTCCTTCCAATGTCTATGTTCCAGATCGTCGCTTGCTGTTTAGGTTGGAGGGGTATACTCATTAGTCAATGCTCTTAAGTAAATTTTTAAGCAAAGAAGTGCTCAAAAATGTAGAGTTCCATAAATGAAATAAAAATAGTTCCAAATGCCCACAACTGGCAACACTGAAGCGTAGTGGTAGAGTAGCATGCAAATTTCACTGAAAAAATGCGCCACTGAAATTGTTGCATGCACAGCGATCGCTTAACGATGATAAGATTAAATGCGATTCATGCTCAGATACAAATGAGCGCTTTTAAATTAAAGAATTGAAAGGAAATTAAGTAATGCTGGCAAGTATGTAAGACTTTAAACGCGTACACTGATGAGAAAGTGAAGCTGCGAGGTAAATGAAAAATATTGTTAAAGTCATACGCAGGCTAGTACCTATATATGTAAATAAAAGTTAAGTGTTTACATTTATGCACATAAATCCGTGGTAGGTTAAGTTACTATTGCATCAAATGAGATTACACTCTTTATCTATTTTGGCGGCGTTGACAGTGCACTCAAAGAGACGTCATTATCAAGATGATCAACTGAGGATGCTGCTATCATAACAACAGCAACAATAGCGCTAGATTCGCCACACAAAGTGCTACAATACTGGCTGGAAACACTATGCGCTGTCGCGTCTGGCTGTCAGACTATCACATGCACCCTAATGGATGCCACATGTATCACTGAATTTGTGCTTAAATTTGCTTTAGTATTTTACGCTACAGGGTAATATACATATACGATTATATATGTCAATGTTCGGATATACCCAATCAACCATAAATTGTAAACTCAAACTTAGGGCGTTATTCTCTATTGCGAACGGAAGCTCAGACGAACGATACGTCTCCTAAGGATTTCGTCTGGCAAACGTATTCTCTATCATTTTATTTGCCTATGAGTTTTTGACAATTAATTTATTTTATTTTTCTGAAAAAGTTGGATTTTGTTGCTTCGATCGTCTTACATATTGCAAACGACAAACGATTCGTTTCTGAGGCGAAACGAAAGTTCGTGTCGTGATAGAGAATGAGGCCCTTAATATGTTAAGTATTGATAGATATCGATGGCTTAATATAGAAAAGGCGTATCTACACTTTTCGTTACTTTTCAGGAGAAGGAAAAAACTGAATAAAACCTTAAAAACTGAAGATGCAAAAAACATTTCTATTGCAATTTTTATTCAAAACAGGTAACAAATTCATGTTTGGAATAATTTAATTATTAGTTTTAATTTCATTGAAGTTTTTTGAGATAAGGCTTTTTGTTATTATTTTTCTTGAAAATAAATTAAAGTTAGGGCTTTTTGTTGTAAGTTAAAATGAGGACAAACTAATATAATACTTCATGTTTGAAGTAAAATAAATAAATAATTAAAACTTAAATTCATATTTCAAGGCAGATATTATTATACTGAAAACAAATTTGGGTTTATAAGGTGAATTATCATAAAAATGGTGGCAATCTCCTGGAAGAATTTTTTTTAGATATGGCTATTTATTTTTTGCATTCGATCCATCTCCAATACGACATGCAAATAAATGACGATGCTGATGGAAATTGTGCCAGATTTTTGATATGTATTTGCAAATAACTCTCAAACTCATAACCCAGGGGCGGATCCAGGAAAATTTTTCGGGGGGAGGTCCATATTTGAAATCTCCAATACAACATTAACAAGAAAAGTTGGAAGATAATAATCGGAGGTATGAATAACAAAAACTCACTCATATATGTATACTTACACAGTAAAATTATTATATATTTGCAATGTATTCTTAAATTTTCGAATGACAGACGATATGTACATACATACATATAACGCTACGGACTTTTCTTTCTGGGGGTCAACCTAAGCTCTCCACAAAAATTTAGCTCTATCGAAATTTCGTTATACAAGATATCTAAATTTAAACCACTATTACTTTTTGATATCACGAATGGAGCTAATTTGGGTTTACAAAAATTAGAATTATAGAATTAGATTTGCAATCGCGATATCTCAGAACTGGTGACTCGTAGATTATAACTGTTCACACCGTAGAGAATTTTCAGGTCTACAACTTTATCTCAGGTAGTTTTAAGATAAAACTTAACGTTTTCCAGAAAAATTCAAAAAATCTCAAAATTTGGTATTTTACATTTTTAAAATGAGGGTCAGGACCCCCTGAACCCCTCATCTGAATCCGTCCCTGTCATAACCCAATTAGAAAGATGTATATGGCGGTTGTTAGACCAATAAAAGGCCTTGAGAAAAGTTTTTTGAACGGATATTTAGAGCTAGAGATTTTTTGAATAATACGAAATTGGCGTTTTCTCACTTTGTAAGGAGCGATAACTTTTTAAATGTTGTCTTCAGAATCGTAATCTGCACGTTTTTTCACGTAATAAATGTGAACCAAGTGTACGTTTATCAATTTTTTTATATGATCTGATCAGGGTGCATCATGGTTTTATCATTTTCAAATGCAACGAGCGAGTTCCAATTTGAGTGAAATTTTGCACAGCTTATTTTTACAGTATAACGCATCATATTCCGTCTGGCGAAAAATTTTGTTTTCTTAATGAACAGCTTAGTGTCTATTTTAAATTCAACATTAAATGACTTAAAAAAAAACTTCGAATGAGTTAGGGCTTTTTTTTATATGACTATAAATCCGTTATTTGCGATCATAGCCCACTAATTTTTTAAGGGGAGGTGTATTTGACAGTGGTCTACCAGAATACATTAAAAACGCGATTTCGAAAAAAATGTAGATACGCCTTTTCTATATTAAGCCAACGATATACAAATTACAAATTTATGAACATGGTATTTTTTGTATGGAAGAAAACATAAAAGCTCTTCAGAAAAAAAGTCGACAAAAATCAGGAAAATTTCTTACAGACTTGAGACCAACACTTTATCAGACTAAAATTGAATGCGCTACAAATCTGCATTTTCAAAAAAATTCTAAAAATTCTGAGAAAAAAGTTGAAAATTTTGATGAAAATTTTTCTAATTTTTGCGAATTTCCCATACATATTTAAAATATAATTTATAGTTTTTGTATTAGATCTTGATAAGTTCTCTTACAGAAAAATAGTTAAAATGAATTTTCTGAAGCCGAAGTTGGTGAAAACATACAAAAAAAGGCGTATGCATAGTTTTGTCGGCCACTGTATATGATAATTAGTAGGCTCGACACCTCACACCCTGAAGTAAAGCGCTAGGATCCAAAGCGAAATACTTTTTCTTCTAAATCTGAGTTAAAAGTATCCATTTTCGTTGTACCATTGGGCAGAAGAGAGTGAAAATCTTCTAGTGTATGAGCATTAGAGCTGCAGCTTGAGTTTGTTAATCGTTGAGATCTAAAAATTCTCAGCTACAGAGAAAACCTAAACCAGCTAAGTAAAGTACATAAACCAGAGAATACACAATAATAAGTAATTATAGAACAGAAAATTATTGTTAAATGTTAATATAAAAATAAAAGAAAAAGAAAACAATTAGTTGCTATGTATGTTATTAGGAAAAAAAGAATTGATCTTTAGAGTAAAATCAATTGCGAAGAGATGGCTGGTGGAAACCTTCATATTTTAACATTCGAATAGGAAATTTGCGCCATTTTCGGCATGACAATAGTTGATTTATCTATTCCGAAATGTATGGAAATCGGGTCTTTTTGTTACTCGGAAAGCCAGAAGAGTTATATTTACACATATTTTTTTATTGTCACAAAGGTACTTTTTTTTAATTCTGTTATCTCATTTTTAACTCACGATATTTTTTTTTCCATTTTCATCACTGGGTATTCACATCTACATTAGCAAGTCTGTTTGTATCTATATTTCAATCTGTTAGGTGTCGTTACCGTCATATTTTTAACATAAACAATCGCGTAAGTTAATCCCTTCTTCAATATGTCAACGCATAATTCTTCCAGCGCCCCAAAGATTTATGACAGCCATCAATATGAGCCGCCGCCACTACTGCCACAGGCATAGTCAATACCACCAAAAGTGCGAGCACAGCTAACCAAAAACAAAAGCAACCAAAATCACAACAACACTCAATGATTTTATATGACTTGACGATATTGTTTTTGTATTGTTTATTTATGGAAATTGTTGTATTTGTTGTTTTACTCTAATAATACGAAATTGTCGATGGTTGCATTTGTTTTTCGTGAAAGTGTTAAGTGCAATACAAAAATACAAAAATTAACTTAACCCATTGAAAAATTAATGTTGTGTGTATAAGTATACCTACAATGTAAATGTACATTAGACCATTTCACAAAAATAAAACTTTCTCGATTTTTCCTATTCCACCTGCAGATTACAGTTATTTACCTACATGTTATTTGTACAAAATGCTAAATCATACTGTACTCGTATGGTCTGGAATTCTCTGAGCTCACTCTACTTTCCGAGTAAATATTAAACCACTAACTAAAGGGTATATGAGTGGTATAGGCAAAACCCAATAATCACGTCTTACTGAAACAAAATAAATTTTGCAACCCATACAAAAAGTAATTTCCCCAAACGGCCTACTGTAAATATTTGTATACAAATTTTTAGAAATGTTTTCCACGTTTGGGAAAGAAACAAATGAAAAATAGACCTTGTTATTTGTTTAAAGTAAGTACTACCCTGAATTTATTTTTTTCCAAAGCAACAAATTATTCGATGCACACTCGTTTTTTCTCTCCAGTGCTACAGAAAAAAGAGTTTTCCCAGATATTTTTAGATCGCATCATTTCTAATTGTATCTCGTGATCTTCACCGGGAGCAGACAGCCTCCACTTCAGCGCCACTTATTTGCTGCTTATAAAAGCAATTGAAATAGTCAACACTTTAGCAATGAGTTGGTGGCGCTATTGTGTGCTCGGGCATACTCGTACATTCATACATACATATGTATGTACATACATACTTGGCTATGTATGAACTGTTAATAGTATAATAGCGAATGACATTTAAGCTGTCATAGCTCCACAATTTAACTCTCGCTCTTGAAGCCAATTTGAATGTCCATTTTATTGACATAGCACACCTTTTGCTTGAATACTTATTTATTACCCGAAGTTTAATATGCATTAGTACTCATAAACTTTATGCTTACTTCTCTGAATAATTTTTGACTTGAATAAATTTAAATATGTGTATCTGTGATAAGGGAAGAGGCACATTGAGTTAAAAATAAAACTTAGGAAAGTTCTTGTGCTATGATACGATTGTTGTTGCTATTCGTACCGTTAGCCAGGTGGGCTACAACAGCTATTCATATCAAAGATGACTAGATGCGAAACTTCGCTATCTCTGAGAACGCTCTAAAAGTGATCATTTTTTATAGCATTTTTCAAGGATGCCAGCATGTTAAAACAAAGTATTGTCATTTTGAGTAGATTTTTAGGAATTGTGCAATTTCCACAGGCCAAGATGTATGCAAAAAGGTGCTATCGAATTAATTTTTGATGAGACAAAATACATATATTTAAAATAAAAATATAAGTTAATAAATAATCTTATAAATAAAAATGAATGTGTGTCTGTGTGTCTGTGTGTCTGTGTGTATGTGTGTCCTTTATGGGCGTCCAAAGTACTCAACCGATTTTTATAAAATTTTCACAGTATATTCTTGGGATCACGAGTTAAAGCATAGGCTATATATATTTTTGGAAAAGTGGGCGGTGCCACGCCCTCGGGCTATATAAAAATTCAAATTGTCATAGCTATGAATTTCAAATCGTCATAACTATGAACATATTTGATCTTAATTAATGATTTTTGGATATGTGTGTCCTTTGGTCAAGATTTATACAATTTTCGAAAAGTGGGCGGTGCCACGCCCCCATTTTTTGTGTTTTGTTTGTAATTCAATAATATCCAAAGTTTATGGTCGATCTCTTTTAAACTCTCCACTTTGATTTAGAAGATTATTGTGTAGGATTTAGGTTGTATACATTTTTGGAAAAGTGGGCGGTGCCACGCCCACAGGCTATATAAAGTTTCAAATCGTCCTAACTATGAACATATTTGGTCTAAATTAATGATTTTTAGATATGTGTGTCCTTTGGTCAAGATTTATACATTTTTCGAAAAGTGGGCGGTGCCACGCCCCCATTTTTTGTGTTTTGTTTGTAATTCAATAATATCCAAAGTTTATGGTCGATCTCTTTTAAACTCTCCACTTTGATTTAGAAGATTATTGTGTAGGATTTGGGTTTTATACATTTTTGGAAAAAAGGGCGAGGCCACGCCCACAGGCTATATAAAATTTCAAATCGTCCTAACTATGAACATATTTGGTCTAAATTAATGATTTTTAGATATGTGTGTCCTTTGGTCCAGATTTATACATTTTTCGAAAAGTGGGCGGTGCCACGCCCCCATTTTTTGTGTTTTGTTTGTAATTCAATAATATCCAATGTTTATGGTCGATCTCTTTTAAACTCTCCACTTTGATTTAGAAGATTATTGTGTAGGATTTAGGTTGTATACATTTTTGGAAAAGTGGGCGGTGCCACGCCCACAGCCTATATAAAATTTCAAATCGTCCTAACTATGAACATATTTGGTCTAAATTAATGATTTTTAGATATGTGTGTCCTTTGGTCAAGATTTATACATTTTTCGAAAAGTGGGCGGTGCCACGCCCCCATTTTTTGTGTTTTGTTTGTACTTCAATAATGTCCAAAGTTTATGGTCGATCTCTTTTAAACTTTCAAGATTGGTTAAGAAAGTTGTTGTGTACGATTCAGGCTATATCAATTTTTGGAAAAGTAGCCAGTGCCTCGCTCCCAGGCTATATAAAATTTAAATTCTTCATAGCTCTGAACATATTTGGTCTAAATTAAAGATTTTTGGATATGTGTGTCCTTTAGTTAAGATGTATATAATTTTGGAAAAGTGGGCGGTGCAACGCCCACATTTTTTTTGTTTTGTTTGTACTTCAATAATGTCCAAAGTTTATATCAATTTTTGGAAATGTAGGCGGTGCTACGCCCCCGGGCTATATAAAATTTAAATTCTTCATAGCTCTGAACATATTTGGTCTAAATTAATGATTTTTAGATATGTGTGTCCTTTGGTCAAGATTTATACATTTTCGAAAAGTGGGCGGTGCAACGCATACAGTTTTTGTGTTTTGTTTGCACTTCAATAATGTGCAAAGTTTATGGTCGATCTCTTTTAAACTTCCAAGATTGGTTAAGAAAGTTGTTGTGTACGATTCAGGCTATATCAATTTTTGGAAAAGTAGGCGGTGCCACGCCCCCAGGCTATATAAAATTAAAATTCTTCATAGCTCTGAACATATTTGGTCTAAATTAATGATTTCTGGATATGTGTGTACTTTGGCCAAGATGTATGTATATAATTTTGGAAAAGTGGGCGCAACGCCCCCATTTTTTGTGTTTTGTTTGTACTTCAATAAGTTCAAAGTTTATGGTCGATCTTCTCTAAATTTCCAGATTGGTTCAGAAGATTGTTGTGCCACGCCCCCAGGCTATATAAAGTTTAAACCATCATAACTTTGAATATTTTTGGTCTAAACTAATGATTTTTGGATATGTGTGTCCCTTGGTCAATAATTATATAATTTGGGAAATGTGGGCGGTGCCACGACCACATTTTTTGTATTCAGTGCTTTGTTTGTACTTCAATAATGTCCAAAAGTTTATGGTTGATCTGTTTTTAACTTTTCCAATACGTTAAAATCTTCGTTGGGTACGACATACATAGGCTACATTTGTAAATTCTTTGGAAAAGTGGGCAGTTCCAAGACCACATGCTAAGTAATATTTCAATTCGTTATATCCCTGAATGTATTTGCTGGTCAGGCAGAACAACGTCTGCCGGGTCTGCTAGTTCATAATATAGTTATAATTTCCAAGATATCTTAAAATAAGGTAAAATCGTTAAAGATGTACATTTAGTATTGAAATAGAACATGGAAATTGAAATAATATGATTTCAAGTAAAAATAATTTAAATTAAAATACATACATAAATATTCGAAAATAATGCAAAAGGAAAAAGCGCTTTGCTTGTATCTTATAAGCGTTTGTTAATCCCTGAAAACCACTTAAATGCGTAAAATAATATCATCTTCTACATATACATATTTTCTGCAGCCACATATTTTCTTAGGTTGTACTCAGTGTTGCCAGAATTTTTTCGAGCAATCCGGCTAGATCGAGAAAAAAAAACGGCTAAAAACGGCTAAAAAAAATAATTTCGGCGAGAAAAAATTACAATTTTGGCCGAAAAAACGGCTAAAAATTTTGAATCAACTTTTCACACGTTTTATTCGATTTTTTTCATGAAAACATATAATATAAATATTTTATAATATTCACCCCTATTCTGCATAACAATTACGTTCCCGCTCTACGCTCCGCTTGGATCGTAAATATGCATTCTGAGTTACGCTTGGATCGAAAGAAAAAGAGGAAGAGCTATAAGTTTTTCGAAGTCAGCTGTTTGCCTTGGAATGTGTGCAATTGAAACATAACAAAGCAATTTAAATTACACAAATTATTACTTTTGAAATAAAAGTAAAGCTTTATTATGATTTATAGACTTAATTGTATATGTTTGAGCATTATTGAATAAATTGAGTGAAATTTTATAGATCAATTGACTGATTGTAGCAGACAACGAAGGACCAACAAAAAGCAAGAGGACACTGTTGGTGGATGTTACCACATCGTCAGTAGGTAGCTGGTATTTTCCATAGAGTTAGTGCTAGAAGAGTGCGCTTTGTCGACCAGGTACACAGATGGTTGGCGTCGCATCGTGGGGCCACACCATACGCCGAGCAAACATTAGACATGTCAGGGTTAAGTCTGACCGCAGGTGGTACTTTTCGCTGGAGGAAGACATTGGGCGCCCCGGAACTGAAAAAGAAGTTTACAGAGTATGAGTGGGTGCTGTGGAGTGGCCGCCGGTGCGTTTGGATATAATGCAAAGTCAAAGCCATTACCTTAGTTTTAATTTCGTTAATAATATTGTTTGGTGTTTTGAATGCTAGTCCAATTTGTAATTGTTTACAACCGGTGCCGATGCTAATGCGCGTCCAAAAATATTAGATCTCCGTAGGCGGATTCACATTCCTGGCATCGAAAATCGTCTTTTGATATCCCTCCCTACATTTTTGGACAAATATTAGTACTCGCCACCAGTCGCAAACAATTACCCTGCAAACATATCAAAAAACATCATTAGAGCACAAAAACAAAATATAGCGAGCGTTTTACAACTTTTACATACGAGTTTTACTTAAATTTCAAGAATTTCAACAAAAAATCGCGGGAATTAATCGTAAACTGTTTGCAAAATAAAAAACAAGCATTTATACGCCAACAAAATTCCAACGTAGAAAAACGGAGCTACGATCGAAGTGCAGAATTAGCAGAACTGGAAGTTTCGAAGTTGAACGTAGCGGAATTGAAACGCAGAATACCAAAGTTGCCAAGCGGAGAAATTTTCGATCCAAGTCGAAATGCAGAATAGGGGTGATTAAGTTATTTGTACTCTTTGTTTGTACCGCTAAAGCTAACAGTTTTAAGTCAAATTTTCACATGTTTTATTCGTTGTTTTGTCATTAAAACAAATGATATAAATATTTTACAATGTAAAGGAGTGTTTCTCATCTAGCCTTAAATATAAAAGTTCACTCTAAACAAAAATTTTGTTTAAAAAATTTAGATGAATTTTAAGGTTTACTTGAGAAAATGCCTCCAATTTCATAACAATAAAAAAAAGTTTCTTATACAGATGCTTTGCATCCTAATATACAGAGCTATAATAGTTCAACAATTCAAATCTGTATTTTTTAAAATAGCCTTAATATAAAGCTTACATTTACATATATTTGTTATATCTATTACATAGATGTGCTTATATAAAAGGTACAACGAGCAAAATTTGAAGCAGAGGTTACTGTTTTAAAAATAATGTGACTTAATTTAAAGTCGCAATAAAATAACGCATCAGGTAACGAATATATTTTAAATAACATATACTTTCATGGCATAAAATGAAAAAAAAAATTAATAAATTTGTGGGAAATGTACATAATAATAATAATGTACTACATATATACATACATTTTACAATATTTCTATATCACAGTTTTCTATATCTTGCTCTGAACTATCATAAATGCTAGAGTTATTCATAAGCGTAACGAGATCTTTAGTTATTATGAAGTCATGACAGCACTTATTTTCCCTTTTGAGTCCATATCTTACATACAAAATTGAATTTAGCATTTTTTCAGTAATTCTATTACGCTGCTTTGTTTTTTCATGGTGGCAATACTAAAAAGGCAATAACTAAAATTCAAACACAAATATAGCAAGAGCAGCAAAAGGATTTTCCCCTAAAGCATTTTTATACTCCCGAACTTGTGTCCAAAATTCTACAGTGGAACCCACGACTTCCCATTCATTCAAATGTAATTGTTTGTTACATTGGCAAAAAAACTAAAAACGGCTAAAACGGCTAAAAAAATATAAAAAAACGGCTAGCGGCTAGATTCAAATTTTCCCGGCTAAATGGAAAAAAAACGGCTAGATCTAGCCGGAAAACGGCTAAAATGGCAACACTGGTTGTACTATTTCATAGTTTACGTATTCTTTCTCATTAGATCATTAGATTCTAATGTCAGATGTTCCTCGATAGTGAAGTGTTGCCAACTAGCGCACGCATAAGATAGTAGGCAACACTGCGTAGTCGAGGACCGAAATGAGAGAGCGGGAGAGAGTTTCGTATCAAGTTATCTTTGATTCATATATAGACGCCTATAAGTAACGAATGACAACCAGGTCGGGCCACGTGGGGGCTAGAACAGTAGGTTTAACTAAGTGAGCATGTGGTTTAGACTAGTAAATACGAATTAATCTCTATCTAAGTCGCTTAAATAAATAAAGCTAGTGGGGGACTCAGATTTTTGTAACTACTGAAAGTACCTATTGTATTAATTTTTGGAATCAGTGGACAATTGAGAAACAATATATCTCTTGCTATATCACTTATTTATACTTACGATATTAGAAAAAGTATGTGCCTACATAGTATTTATACATATTATACATATGTACATATGTAATATGTAACAAAATAGACAAAATTGGAAGCTTGTAAATTTAGCTACCACAACAATTAAGACCAAAAACAAAACATGACTCACAAATATATTTACAAATCATTGACCGAAGCATCCTTTCAAACGTGCGATGTTCGAAAAAAAAAGTTGTTGATTCATTTGCATTTCACATTAGAATGCGAAGATTTGAATAAGGGCAACGCGCTCAAGCTAAATGTGAGTGTTTGAAGAAGTCAAAAGACGTAATGTGGCTTAGTAAAGTGGCGAATAATTCATTTCAATAAGGGGAGAAGATGATGCAAAACAGACAGTGACTGAAATTCGGTAAGAAATTGGCTTGAGAAAAATATTATAAATTCGTTAAATTAGATTTTATGTATTTTTGACGGCGTTTGCGTAACCGTTAGACAAATTATAGTGGCCAAAAGTAAAGCCAGCAACAGCGACCACAACAACAAATTAAACAATAAAATGTTTTATAAAAACAATTGAATAGCAAATGAAGTCTTTACAAACACAACACCAACGTTGGCCTCAGATGAAGCCATAAAAAATACGCAGCCACAGGGAATGGATAAAGTGAAGAGCAAAATATAGAGAAAGGCAACAAATAGGCGGTCCGACAATAAGATGCGGCTTAAAAAGCCACAAAGCTGCAATCTTGAAATGAGCTGTGTGTGGAGAGCGTCGACTACTTACATACCTATAGCCGCACTGTGTCACTAAAGCAATTTTTGTTGTTGTTATGCTAGCTGTAGTTGTTGTTAAAGCTTGTTTTAAGCTCGTCAGAACGAAATAAATAATTTTCAAAAATGCATAAATCAATAAATAATTTGAAAAAATGAAAGCCTCCAATTAAGACATCAATTCAACAAACGCTAACACAAACGCACACATGCAGATTATCAAATGATGTACGAGGAATGATGAGAAATTATAGCCGAACAGTGTTAATAAAGCAAAAATTTAAGCGTGAAAATCACAAAACCATAAAACACATTCATTGCATTTGATATTCCGAAACTTTATCCATCGCGGTGCTAATAAAATTGGTGATTGGGTTTTAGTGGACCAAAACTGATCACGCAAAATTCGTTAAAACGTTTTGGAACCAGGCAAAGAAGAAGTAATTTTTTTAAATCGTTATGTTGTAGATATTGGGCTGCCCGATTTCCTGTGTAGCCTAAAAGTTTAAAAGATTTTGTTGTAGTTAGTTCTTGTAGTTACATTTCGGTTTATGTTATAGGTACCTAATGACTAAAAACTGAGACACTAGTTCGTGTACAAACAGACAGAGAGACGGTCATGGCTAAATCGACTCAACTCATCGCCCTTATCATTTCGGTATACTTATTGGTGGGCCAATCTCTTCTTCTTCTGATACATGCAAACATCGATTCAAAAGGTATAAAAATAGGGAGTAGCTCTCTCGAAATCCCTACGAAATGTTTTATATTTGCTGTTTGAATAAATTTTATGGGGAAATTACAACAAACATATACAGCGGATGTACAAGCCGGCAATTACCACGAAACATCCCTTTAAGATTTTTTTCGGAGGTTGATAGCAGACCGACAGCCTTTAGGCCTTTTTACTGTCACAATAATTGTAAGATTCGAGAGACTACATATCTTGCAGATGGGTCCAACATAGACTGCGGGATGGGACACTCCAGTGGAGTGACTCCACTCAACAGCTACAGGTTCCAAAGTTCTAAACTAAGATGTTATAACCCATTGCCGACTGCGGTCACAGCCGTTGCCAGACAATAATAGCATTTCTTTGACATTTTCGTTAATAATTTTTAATCGTATGTAATATGTCATTTATTTACGAGTTCAAAATTAAAATGCATTTAAGCAGACAATCAACTGCGCCAACAACACCGCCGAGGCCAAACAAACTCACAACTGTAATAAAGCCAATTACAAATGCAAGACATGAAACTCAACAATCATATGATTATCTACAACACAAACAAAAACAACAACTGTCATTCGATATGGACGATTATGATCGTTATAAATGTTGCCGTTGTTGTTGTTGTTATTACCGCAATGCAATGAAGCACATCCAATAGCTTCGTTAAGAAACTTTCATAAAGAAACACATAAAAGCGTTGCGTCTCATTGAAATTTCATTTTCGAATTGTGAAGCCACTGACAGCGTTGTTTATGTAGCTTTGACGTTTTTTTCTTGTTTTTGTAAAAACCACTTAAACCCTTCAATTGTAAATCGATTGGGTGGAAAAGAAGCAACAGCACCAGCAACAGATTACATCATTTGGCACCGATCGAATCCAACTAATAAATTATGCGTCAATTTTGATGCGGAATTCCAATGAAGCAGCAGCAACGGCTGGCGCTTGACGACAATAAGCCTAAGGATGCGAGGTAAAAAGAATAGGGTGCTAGCACGAATCATTTAGCAGGTAAATGCATAATCGCAAGAACGCGAACGATGTGGAGGAGTGGCAACAGGTGATGACGCGGCGCGTTGACAATGTGGATGGCAGAGTGGCAAATTTTTAATAGCTCCCGCATTACCGTCCCACCGCTACTTGCTGCTGATGCTACAAACTGCTGATGCTGGCACACTTGGCTGTGGGTCGAATTGGTTAAAGTGATTTGTCAGCTGTGATTTTTGAGATTGCTCGCATTTAATTAGTGGAATTTCAACAAAAGCAGCAGTGTCGGCAATTTTATTTGCAATTCTCTGAAGTTAAATTTTTATTTTATTTTCCTTTTTTGTTATATTACCAAAACAGTTGTGCATTTTATTGCAGCATTCCTTACGATAACGGCTTCGAGTGTGGTCAATTGGTTTGTGAGTCATTGGCAAGATTATTTCGAAACTTTTCATTGGAATTTTAAGTGATTAACGATTGAAAGTGGGTGAGAGTTGCTTGTTTATTTAATGAAACTTTATTAGGCACTATCAGGCTAAGATTAAGACTTCAAATTCAGTTATAAATCACCATCGTTTAAGTTTTTTACTAAGAAGATAGTCGTACGTTGTTGATTTGTACTCAATTAACAATTGATAAGCCTAGTATTTGGAGTCGAAACATGTAGTTTTTGAGTCCATGTATGAGATATAAACAGACTCATCTCCTAGAGGAATTTTGTTAGCTTCTTCCGACTTGGCAGTCCTTTGCAGTGTAAGAATACGGTAGATGTGCTTGTATGACTTAGCTCATCTATCTTGAGAAAGTCTTCATAAACATTTGTTAATACTTTCCTGAAACTTCTTTGTAGGCTACGAACCCGGTTTGTTGGGGTATAAAAAAGTGTTGCTTCCTGGGGTTTCGTGCCGATCTATGTTTCGAAAATAAGACAAACCTAATGTACTAAGTTTCCGGATTAAGTCAGAGATTAAGAGATGGATAGATGCAATTAGTGGCAAGCACTCGTGGACATATGAAAAAAGAGTCTTCACGAATGAGAGGGGTGAGGAAAGCAACGGTAACTCTTAAACTTAAGACACATTAACACGAATTGAAATCTTGTATGTCGAGAGGATTGCTGAAAACACTAAAGCTTTCTAACTACAAGTTGATTGCTTTTTATAACAGGTTGTTAAGGTAAAAACGTGATGACGTGTAAAGTAATGACGTGCAACTTGATGGTTGATCTACGGATACAATGCCTCTCACCTCTCATTACCTATCATTTTTTACGGAAGGAGTGATGACATGACCTGGGAGGTTAAACGTGGTCATAGCAAATCGCCACCACGACATCGGCCGAAACTTACCGGAACATATCCGGCCAAGGATTATCAATTCGACTTCACTCGCCAAAACAACAACAAAACAGTGTTTAATTTCGTGGGTAGCATACGACGGGTATGGCTAGATTTCAAGAAGTAAAAACTTCTACAACACATCATCCGATCTCCCCACCAGTAATAGAAGCATTTTTGGTGCAATAATTGATTGAGGTTGTGCGCAGTTTTTTATAAACCTTTAATACATTGGTGCTTTCTCTCTTCTGAGTGCTATTGACTGAATTAATTAATTGCGGAAGACAACATGAATGCATGCGATTTGTGTCCAGACATTTACCGATAAGGGGTATCCACAACAATTCTAACAACAATTTTTTGATTGCAGAGTTACCGAAGCGCGCCCTCCGTTGCACTTTCATAAATAAAACCTGAAATGTTTCATAGTTTGTATTTCTTGTAAATATAGATGGGCCTGTGAAAATTGAGAACACGATTCCTAAAAGTTATAGGTCAATCGGAATAGATATAAAAATACAACAAATCAGGCGGTTCATTGCTTGAGTCAGAGGAGAGGGGACACGGAGAAAACTGTTGTGCATTATTTATGCACAAGCTGTTCATAACCATAAAATGTTTAGATACATTTTTGAATATGCAACTTTGCGCATAAGTTTTGCCCAATAATCATGAATTCTGTACAATCTATTGAAATTGTTCATAAGTTATACACAAAAAATGTGCACAGTTTGTGAACATTGTTCATAGCTTAATTATTTGAAAATCAAACACCATTGATCATAATATGTGAACATTGTGCATAATATGTGACTATAAACACTTATTGTTCATAAGTTGTGCACATTTATGTATAGATTCTGCACCATCTATTAAAATTATATTTATGTACATAGATCGATATTGACTTCCAAAATTTGTACCCGGTATGCAAAAACCCTTTTTAAATTTCCAGCTGCTAAAACAATTATAAATAATCTTCAACAAACAAAGGTAAAAAAACAATTTCAACTTATGAGATGAAGAACTAATTTAATTATTATTTTTGAATTTTTTTAGTACTAATTGAAGTCTCCAAGGTGCTGGCAGCAATTTTTAAGCCAAGAAACCCATTGAAAAACAATCGTGAAAGGTTAGGAAGGTCAGTGAAATAAAAATGTAAATAGTGAAGTATATGATTTATTGTAATAAAGACATTTGAAAATAAAATTAATTTTGTTCACAATCTATGAGAATGTTGTTCATAAATTATGCCCAGTTGTTCATAGTATATCCTAATTGTTCAGTACGTATGCTCAGTTGTTCATAGTCTATCCCAGTTGTTCAGTACGTATGCTCAGTTGTTCATAGTCTATCCCAGTTGTTCAGAACGTATGCTCAGTTGTTCATAGTCTATCCCAGTTGTTCAGTACGTATGCTCAGTTGTTCATAGTCTATCCCAGTTGTTCAGAACGTATGCTCAGTTGTTCATAGTCTATCCCAGTTGTTCAGAACGTATGCTCAGTTGTTCATAGTCTATCCCAGTTGTTCAGAACGTATGCTCAGTTGTTCATAGTCTATCCCAGTTGTTCAGAACGTATGCCCAGTTGTTCATAGTCTATCCCAGTTGTTCATAAAAGATGCTCATAGTGCTGAACTTAAATTATGGACAAATGTGCATGGATTATGAACAACTGTTCTTGGTCATTTTTCGTGAACGATTTGTGCATAAGTTGTGAACATACCGCATAACTTCTGCACACAATTCTCTCCGTGGAAGAATACACAAAATAAGTAATTAGTCAAAGGTCTTCGGCAAGTTGAAACGTTGACAGTTCAAACGCAACTGTACAGACCTGTGATTTTGTCCTACTAGAACTATTGGAATGAGTCCGATACTTGTGAGAATGGAGTGTTTTTCTATAATAATATTTTGTCATCGACACTTCTCAAATATTTTAATGCATATGACTCTGTTTAACTAAAACTGTTGCACGGAAAAAAATAATTACATGATCATCAAAATCAGCAAAAAATATTTACTTTTAAATGAATATATATTTGACACCTTACAAAATGCATTATAAAAATCAACTTGTTTGCAGACTTATTATAAAAAAGAAAAGGCGACTCTAATTCGAGAACTATCCGCTTTACGAAAAATTTCATGACTTTAGAGAAACATTTTATCTTATCCACTACTATCTTACGAACGACTTCACCGATTTTTTGTTCTAAGATTTTCTACTTTGGTGTTGCCACTTGGGGTGGTTCACAGGGTTGTCACCTATATAAATTTTTTTTTTAAATATAAAGCAATATATGGTAATATGGGTATCAAGTGAAAGGTATTTTAGGCCGTATACCAACCAAAATATTTTCGAATAGGATTGCCACCGGAACGCATTTTATTTATTCCTTCAGATATCGACCACTATCTCGGGAAAGGCTAAACCGATTTCGATGAAATTTGGTAGATGGATCGTATGCTTCCTTTTAAGATTTTCTACTTGGCTGTTGCCACTAAAGGAAGCTAAGAGGGTTGCTACCTCTCCGATTTTTTTGTAATATTAAGCAATATATGGCAATGTGGATATCAAATGAAATGTATTTTGGGCTGTATACCAACCAAAATATTTTCGAGTAGTATTGCCCCCTAGGGTTGCCACCTGAAAGCATTTTATTTATTCCTACAGATATCGACCACTATCTCGGTAGATGGATAGTATGCTTTCTTCTAAGAGTTTCTACTTGGCTGTGGACACAAAAGGAAGCTTAGAGGGTTGCCACCTTTCCGATTTTTTTTTAAATATTAAGCAATAAATGGCAATATGGGTATCAAATGAAAGGTATTTTGGGCCATGATCCAACCAGAATATTTAATACACAACAGGTGTCGCCAAAGTATGTTAAGTGACTTTTTGTGGTTAGTGTTCCATATTTTGGAAATCTATTTTGGAAATTTATGCTCTTGGTAAGTACGAGTATGCGGCAAATTCGAAAAATACTGAGCAAGTCTCGGTCACCCAGGTACTAATTAATAATAACAATAAATGCAGAAAGTTGTAAAAATGGACTTCACACGACTGCAGAAAATTATGCTCTTTTTTTGGATTATTTTTCTACATTTCTTCCTTACGATTAGCAGGCGGATAGTAAGGAAAACGTCCCCAAAAAAAGTTATTTCGACCGAAATACATACATAACTTAGTTTAGTATTTCTTCATGTCATTTTCATTTCATTTCATATTTCTTTCTCACAGTTGTAATCATATAAAGTTGAAAATAATCACAAAAAGCTAAAAATAAATGGTAAACGCTACAAAAAGTTTGATTGCTTTCGATGTGGACGAGTTAATTTTGGTCACTGTATTTTGGGTCGTCTCGTTTTTGACGTCCAGTACTCATTCATCAAATGTCAAATGTTGTCTCACCAGCGCGCAGCGTTACTAATATCAGATACAAAAATGCCCGCATAACACAAAAATTTACTAGTTAACGCGTTATTGTATTCTGTTTACATGTTTTGTTTGTTTTTACTATTGTTTTATGCATTCAAAGTGGGTTGCCCCAACAATCGCATCACGCAGTCGTATGAAATATCCAATCATTCAACAAGTCAATGATTCATTGGCTTAACCAATACGCCATGAGTCTAAGAGTTCATTGTTATTAATTTTTTATAATTTTGTTTTACAGTGATACAAAACTTTTAAATGTATACCCAGGTGCGCTGTTGATGTCACATTCGTAGATTAGAACAGAAATATTAAAAATGTCTTCATCAGATAGAAAATAAATCTATTGAACCCGGGCTATAACTTAGCAACCTTTTTTTACCTCGAAATAAGTAAGTTACCTGTTCATTTTTCAGGCCCATTTACGGATTTCGAGCAATGTGATTTGAATTGATTAATTTGGGGGTTGGTCAGCGTCAAGAAGTTGGGGTGTCCTGTGCTGTGACGGCGCGGTCAATTGCTTTGTATCGCGATTTGTTTTTGTATTTCTCTCAAGTTATGCCGGGCACTTTGGCAATTTTTTGGTTTCTTAAAAGTTTACCCTTATGCTGTGAAAGTAGGAAATTTCTATGGGCGAAAAAGTGGTAGTATTCCCTTATAAAAAAAAAGAATTTCAGGTATAACTAAAAAGCTACCATTTAGTCAGGCGCTAAGAGCTTTTTCGTACCGCGATTGAAATTTTTTTACGGCAAATTGGGAAAAACTTTTCTATCTCTTTTAATTTAATTCACCACGGCTTGGTATCTATATGATATTCGGATCCATTTGAGCTTAGACCTCCTTACTTGTTTCTTACAAAAATTTCTTTTATTTTAGTTTATTGTAACTTGCTGTTGTTGCTGTCCCGTCTTTGGAGTCGCCATGTTAAAAAGTGATTTTTTACAATCAACATCATAATAGCATAAAGAAGAAATATGACAATTTAAAAGAATTTGTTAAAAAGACAAAAACAATGAATGTGAACAAAAAACTTTACCACATGCGTGTGTCACAAGCAAAGAGATGACATTTGTGCCTTGAAATATTGTTTCATGAAATGTGCATCAGTTTGTCTCAAGGTGTAGATATGTACGAGTATGAAATTTCGAAATCAACGCGAGAAAAGCGTAAAACGCACATTTGTCAAAGCATTGGGAACATCTTGAATGACTACGCTGGGGCGCACACACACCTCCATAAATAGATAAAGTGATTATGGTTTCGTTCAATGGGCTTTTTTAATGTCTAGACCCTACCCGGTAAATAATTTTTGACGGAATTCCATTCATTTTTAAATATCTTTTAAACACCGGGCTTTAGGAAATGTTTCCAAAAATTAAGTTACATAGTGCAAACCTATGTAAGTTTACTACGTATGTATGTATGTCAGTTCGAACTCTGTAAATTTCAGATATTGATGAAAAATTAATATGAGGGATCATTATTGATCCAATAGGACCCAGATAACGGTGTCTTGTCTGCCTGTCTATACATTTCAGCTCAGAACACTCAAAATACGCTTAAAAAAGTTGCATTACGAGATGTCTAACTTAAAATTTAAGGTATCCCTTATTTCAATAATTCTACCGGTTTTCGACCTACATATACATACATATGTGGACTATAGGGATCGACATCACCAACATCGTTATTACACTTGAGGTGTTCAAGATAAAAGTTCTACAGAAGAGCTTTCATGATGCCAATGGCAAATGTCGTAATTTTAACTTCCACGTTGAGGAGTATAAGATTCAAGCCCTTATATGAGAATAAAAAAAGAAGCTTCGGCTCAGATGGGATTTCCAGCGGAGGTAGAGAAAACGGGTGGATAGCTTAGGCCCTCCATGTGTTTCCAATTGACATCAGTTGTCGGGATGAATGAGGTTCAATAATATTTTTTATTTCTTTTTTTGCCGACTTCTTTTTGGCAACTCTTTGTTGAATGTTTACGTTAACAGCTTTTTAACAAAACTTTTATTTTAGGTGCTGTTGTATGCACAAGTTTATTTATTTTGCTTAAGATTTTCTGACTTGTATTTCTTTACTTTGCATTTCAGCGTTGTGGTGCTCAACTCATTTAAATGCTTTGGAATTCATCAAAAAGAGAAAACTTAAACTTCATACAAATATTGACATGCAAAAAATGTTAGGCAAGGCATAGTCAGAGCAGCATTTTATTGCTTTTCTTGGAAGAAGTCCAAAGCAAATAGAATACACTTTTGTCGGCAAAATAATGAGAAAACACAGTGAGCTTAGCGCTTGCGCAGCCGCCGCTTGAATGATAGTGGCTTCAGCATCAACTTCAACATTTACTGAACTGCAGCCATCATGAAATTTACTGATTGCGTTGATGAGCATGAAATAAACTCAAAGATAAGTGTGAATCATGAATCATGATCTTAACTGGTGGTATTTCTTTTGATGTAAATAGCTGACTAAATAAGCTCCAAACATATTCAGATACATGGCGCTAAACTGGTGCAGAAACATTGGTGCTTGTGTTCCATTTAGGTTTATAACTGTAGTGCCTATGTATTTCCAGAAGTACCTAGTAATGGGCAGATCAGTAGCAACAAACATATTATGCGAGAGACCAAACTCAATCATTGTGTTTTGAAAGGAGTAACGGCAGGAAACATCAAAAGTGGTTTGAAAAATTCTTTTCAAAACATGGTCGACCCTCGACAGCGGTTTGGCAAATTCTCCGAGTGAAAATTAATCTTCTGGTTGATGCCGTTCGGAACCGCCAATTTGTAGGAAAAAATGCAAAGCAGCACACCACAAATTGGAAGAGAAGCTCGGCGCCAAAATCTCTTCTAATTTTTTTGATGATATACCTGTTATATCTCGCGCCATACATTCAGATTATATCGGGGACGATCTTAACGCCGCAACGATCCCGATGCAGCACTTAAAAAAACCTCTTAAAGAGTTTTTATTGTTTGTAGAAAATAATAGACTCAACTCTTACCTTCTACTCAAATTTTAAGAATTCTTTAAATTAAAAAAAAGACCGATTGTGTGAGTCTCTGATTTTGAGACCAAAACTGTTAATTTAAAGATGCATAGCCCAAACTCCATTTGCCGGATATATGCATATTATGTAGTTCCGATCGGAGTGATTTTCACTAGACACATTACAAATATAATGAGCACCAAACTTTGCAAAATTGTATACGCCTAGTTATGTATTGAATTATCGATTGCTAGTTCCGACAAATGATTAGTGCTTTACAAAATAGCGGCCCCATGCCAAATTTCGTCGAGTAATTCTCAAACTGAGAGACTAGTTTGCGTTCAAATGAACGGACGGACATGGCTCAGGCTATGCTTCTGATCATTTCGGTATACTTAATGGTGGGTCTATCTCTATATGTAGCCATTTCATGTTAATGAAACGTATAAAAATGGCCCGAATTTACTTGCGATTCCATTGCAGTCAGTGATCAACAAGAAGTTCTTACTAAAATATATTTCGCAGTCACATAAATGTAGAAAATTTTTTTTACATATTTGTTACTCTCGTAATGTTTTTTTGAAAATCCGTAAATCTGCTGTATACAAAGTTGAAGAACAATACATTACCTCCATGTATATTGGGCTCTTTAGCATAACACTCGAAAAGTATAGTCAAGCAAAAAGGGATGAAAAAAGTTCAAAAATAACGAAAGCTAAAATAATAATATACTGAGGTTATAAACACTCACATACATGCGACTATATTGTTATGACATGAATGTGCTGAAGCATCTAAGAGCAAGAGCAAACTGTTATTTCAATAAACAAACACAAATATGAATTGTGTGATTAGAAAAAGTGAAATGTGCAAGTAAGTTGAAGTTGTTGTTTCATATCATTATACCCACAATTCCATGCAGTAAAACGTGCTTGTTAAAAGGACCACTTCACTGCCTAGTTTAGCTTGAGATTCGTCATACATGTAAGGTGGTCTAACCAGAAGGCTGCCCGCCAAAAGGCAAATGTGGGGTTAGACTAGTCTCATGCTCGTTTCAAACAGTGGTCTAACTACTCCAATTATTGCACTATAAGGCAGGGCATACAGCTATTCAATAATCGCGTAGGTCTTAAATTTTAGAATGCCGCCATTTTTTATATTTGAAAACAGATAAATTATGTACTCAAACGACAGTTATAAAAAACGATGGGATACTATAAGGACTATAAAGATCAGCCAGATTTTTGTTTGCAATGTACATACATACTGTGCAATCCAAATATAATGGACTCACTCCACGGTACCACAACAAAGTGTTCATTATAACAAAGTGTTCAAAAATTCAGAATACAAAATTTTAAAATAAAACAGGAACCTCAATGATTGTCTCAACGATTACGAACTTAGACTTAGTTAATAAGTTACAGACATCTTTGAATTTGAATAAATTCGGATAGTATCCGCACTCTCATTTCTTTTTAATTTTGACCATGATATCTCCACTTAAAGTGGACACGCTGCAAAATGTTGGCCCATTATAACCGAAATCCATAATAAGCTGCCTACATTTTAACCGACCACATGTTTACACTGGTATTTACTTGGCAAATATATTTTGAGTAATATCAAAAGCCAGTCCATTATACTCGACTAAATTATATGTGCCCTTATAGACAGTTTTGAATTCAAACCACTTACTTCGAAACATTTGAGTTTTGAAATGTGTTTCTTGTAGATATGTACATATATACCTTAGATATCACGCCTTAACTTTTAGACTTTCGTGAAACTTCCCCATGACTCCTCAAAGTTCCATTAGGAGCTTCTATTCCAGGTTGTTTCAGTACTGATAGTCCAATTTTTGTTTTATATGAGTGTTTCTGCGTTTCAGAGACCACAAACTGGAAATTTTGAAAACTAGAAAATTGGAAGAATTGTGTTCCCACTCCGTCAGTCTAGTACTAGTTCTACTTAAAATCCAGTAGCCTTCCTGATCATTTTGCTGTTTCTCTATAGGGTTGTTGTGCACTTCTATCACTACATACCTTTACGAAACTCAACCAAATCATATGCAGCCAAATCAACATCACGCTTATCTGCTTCCAACGACGCGTCCCATCGCATCGTTAAATTTTTTCTGGATGAAACGGGCACATTGGCTCGCGCCCACTCAGCTGCGTCTTGCGCTGATGTTGATGTTCTACGTATAGCTTGTCACTTGGTTTGAAATTGCTGTCTAAACGTCATCAACATTAACCAACTAGCAAGCTGACGTTTCTGCTTCATTGTGGCGCTTTGTGTATTTAACACTTGGATTTGGTCGTTTTCACGATTTAAAGTACCTGCCACCCCTACACCTTTTGTTAGGTTCAAACTTATACAAACACAAAAACAAACAAACATATTTGTTAAGTTCTCTTTCATTTGACGACTTCAGCAGCCAAACTGTTGCTACCTTGAAATCGTACCCATCACAACTCATTCACAACTCAAGCCGTGTCTGCCTGCGCATGCGTGTGTTGTGTATTTTCTTAGGCGTTGTTCAAATTATTTACTTTTCGCTTCGTTTTCTCTTTGCACAATTTGAACTTTATTTATTTTGATTTGGCTTTATTGTTGTTATAACTTTGAAATAATCTCTTTCGTGTTTATGTTTGCTAAGAAGACACAATTATCCACAAAATATGGTCTATACCTTTGTACATGCAGAGCTTTATTCATCCAGAGGTGGAAATTTAACCACACCACCGGCATTCTGACAAATGTAAATAACACTAAAGCGAGTACAAAATACAATGACTTTACGTAAAATAACCTGGCATGATTTCTGTATTATTTGATTGCATGCGGGTATATAATCAGTTTCAAATTAGACTTTGGTTTTGTTATTGTTTTCTATTTCAAATCCTCAAAGAAACCGAATTCTGGTTTCGGATTAGGTTCCTATTTTGGTTGGATCTGGACTCTCTCATAGTTAGCCATGCTTACTTATTTTTATGTGAGATTTTTTAGTGTTGCCAAACTTGTAAAGGGAAGGTTGGGACCACTAAGTATACTATACTTGGAATTTACATGTCCAGATATGAGATCAGTATTGACCGCTAACATTTCAAATTCTTTATGAAGGGTGTCCAAACGTTCCTCACAAAAAATAGCTATATTGGAGTAGATATACCCTTGATGATTGGGATGTCTTACGCCGAAGTGTATTTTGACCGCCATTATGCATTTTAATAGTAGAGACAGAGTTGAGTTTGAAATCGGTCTAGAATTCTCAATAGAATTTTTGTTAGTAGTAGGCAAAAATATTTCTCTAAATACTTCAGTGAACGGAAAATTATTTGAAATCGGAGGAAAACATCCACCTTAGTCTCCTCTAAGGTATATCGCTTCAAATTGTTATTTTTTCAAGGATAGTCGTCATAAACGTAATTGTTATTTATTTACGTTATTTCTTACTTAAACTTTATTACTTAGCCTTCATGTTTCAAAATTGGCCTGCAATTTATGACGAAAAATTATAAAAACATATTTTTCAATAACTACCTACCTACTTGCTGCACGTCCGTTTTCCGCTAAACAGTAACTTCCGCCATGCAACAAATAAAAAAGCCAAATAAATGTAGCTCTGGTGCACGCCTCACACATTGTGAATGTTAACACTTTTTCGCTTCCACATATTTTACGCGAAAGCGTTGAATTTGTTACCATCAACACTTAATAATGCATGCAGCAATTTTCAGCAACCACAAAATCAGCAACAACTACAACACCTACAATTTCAGTCAATATGTTAGTGTGGTAGATGGCGCAGCAGCCAATAACATGAAAAATAGGTTTTAACCACTTATTTACATTAATACGTGTGAGAGTATTGTAAAGAGCTTACATCTAGCCAACTGCCACCCTACCTGCCCGTCTGCCCCATAATACTCTACAATCTGGCAGCATTTGACTGCCCGCGCAGTAACGACTTTTAAATTCAACAACGACTGCGTGATGCACGACAAATAAATTTACAACCGCAACGCGCAGGCGCACAAACATTTTTCTCACCTCATGCATCACTTGTGCAGCACGTCCTAGCAGCGTTTGCAGCATTTGCCGTTTTATGTTGTTGGTGCTTTTGTATTACTGACGCTGCTACGGCACGATATTGATTCAATGCTTTTGAATGTGACTGTGAGTGCTGTGGTTGCCATTGCGGTTATGGCATTGAGTGTTGAATTTTTGCTTGTGGTTATGCTTTTCCGCATTGCCAATAACTCGCGGCCTGTCGAACTGTCGCTTTGACTGTATGATGATTGGGTGACGGCCATAGAGCCCCACAAATGCTGACTGACGGCACGACTCGAACTGACAGGCCGATTCCGTTTGCAGGCACTTACTGCAGCCAAGGCGGTTTTTGCAGCTCGGTGGACATATGAATATAAGAATATTTTGAAGTATATACATACTATATATTTCACAGCATGTAAGCGCGCGTGTGTCACATCAGCTGCTATTGCCTTCAAGAGACAGACAAATTTTGTGCCGTCGTCTTCCACAACACTTTATCAAATGGCATGCTACAGCTGCCTTCTTGTCTGTTATCTGGTAAGTATGTCGCTACTTCTGCGCATTAAAATCTAATTCCCAAAACAGTTGAGATGTTGCATTTTCCGTGTTTCCCCCCATTCTCCTGAGAGTGGTCGCTGTAAAAAAAAGTTTCGTTATTCTATCGTACAGTGCTGAAGGTATTATTAATCGAATTCAAAAATGTCTTAACTAATAAGTGGGCGTGGGTGCGCCCATAATCCAAATTTTACAAAAATCGTATAAAGAGTGCAAAAGTTGGGGTTCGTATTTATTTTGACCTTTCTACCTGTTACGGTCAACAATACAGCTTTTTGAGTGTTTCTATTTACTTTTCAATAAATTTTTATGAAAGAGAGTCACGTCAGTATTATCGCAATGCATCGGGGTGCTAAGTTTACTTTGAGCTTAGCCTGCAAATATAATTAAAAGTAAAGAAATGCTGTGCATCAATGTTATGTTGTTGTTGTTGTTTTAACTACAAAAACACTCATTGAAGGTTTTGAGGAGTGTTGTCGAATTTACAGTCCTTGGTAGGCTATAAAACCACCACCCGTATGTACTCCCTTACTGTTATGTCCGAAAGTCTTGTATCGATTTTCTATGACCCGTGAAACCTTCTAGCTTATGTCACCCCTCCTTCCGTAAGAATGAAGAAATTGGCTAATCCGCAGATCAACCATCGAGTTGCACATCATTACGGTTTTGGATATTAGTCGCCTCTTACGATCGGTTTGCCTACCTGGGGGATATTCTAAAACCCTAACCGGCAGATATTAATGTTAATCACCGTTTAATTTATCGTATTTAGTTTAAAGACAGAATTTTCGCATCATTTACAACTGGCAGCAATGCTTCTTTGCCCAGCAACTCCGCCCTCAACGAATTTTGAAATATTTGTTACGTAGACAAGTTCGTGTCATTTTTAAATCATTTACCACTTCGCACATCCTCACTCACTAAAGTAGAAACATTGTTAAAACGTGATCGGAAAATGATTTTTACCCTAAATCCAACGGCTATAAGCAATTGTGACTGATCGAGTAATAGAGTGTGGGCGACGACGAAGTGCGGCAAATAGAAAAAAAAAATAATAAATAAGGTCACGTGTAAAATATGCTCATCGCATGCCACAATTTATTTCATAACCGCGACCGAAACACCCTCTCCCAGTTAATGTAACGCTCTCCTAGTCATTCCCTGCCGGTCTTGAGTGCGCTAATGATCTTGTGGCATGCTTGTGTGCCGCCCCCAAAAAGAGGCCAGACTGACAGCTAGAACTCTTCGCCAGCTGATGCGCTGCACTGAGCATTTTTTGTTTTTCTTCTAACTTTGCTTATGCTTTGTGATTTTTGCATATTCTCGCGCTTTGATATTTGCAACACAAGCAATCATGACAGTCATCATTCGCAAGCAAATGGCAAAAGCAGTTGCTGTTGTTGTTGCTGCTGCTGCTTGTAAACGGTTTGGCAGTGGCAGCAGCAACATGTTGCACGACGAAAAAGTGGCGCAGTACGACGCGCGAAAAGTTAGCAAACCAGGAAGTGATTTTTCATAAAAATGACTTAAAGGTTTCCTTATCGTAGAAATGTATCTCGCACCTATTTTTGAAGAGTGAAAAAAAATTCAAACCCAACGGATTTTTAACTAGAACGTCTATATGCGCACACTGTAATGTAGTATGTATATTAGAAGAAAATATGTATGGGAACCAAGCAGAAAAAATATCTGGTTATACAGAATTGAGGTTCTTCGGGTGAAGTATATCAAGTACACCTACTAACAACAACAACATACACTTATTAGGTGGGTGAGGCTCTGGTCAAATCTAAATCCCGGCGGAACGAGCTGGGCATGACCAAAGGGAATTGGTTCTGCCTTCATCAGGAGCAACATAATGTAGCTATTGATAAAATGGTAACTTCTGAAAAGCATATGAAAACCTTGATTCATACGTTAGTAAAACAACAACGAGTGATGGCGATAAAAAACCTGACTAACTTAAGATTTTAAACAAAACCAAAAAGAAAACTAGCTTCGATCGAACTAGCACCTATATCACTCCATGGACCTAGTTCTGTACTAGTAATTGTGTACACAGGGAGAACGCATCAAGCATATGGAATATGTAGTAAGCATGTGCTTTTCAAAAAGCATTAGTGATACTAACAGTCCATCATAACGTATTGGGTTAGGCGTCAAACGTGTGTCATTCTTTGCAACAAAACCCCAATGTTGTTGCGCTGTGAACGTGATTCATGCCACCAAGTACAGTATGTTGTAAAAATATGCAAAACATTCTAAAGCATTTGATGTCAGAAGCAGCAAAAAATTAATATATTCACACAAATATTACCTGGCCTTTATCATGATCAAAACAAATGAAGTTCTCTGTTCGCTTGCAAAGAATATCATATATGTACCCTCCTTTGACTTTTACACATTAGTATCTAGCTATTTTAATTGATTTAGCGACTATCTGCACTCGTTTCTTGTCTTCGCTAAAGCATTACTCCCTGATTGTATTTAATCATTATTTGGCTTTCAGAATAAATCGACCGTTTACTCAATGTCTGATTACTCAATGTCTGATTAACAACCCTTAGATCGGTTCTCTTTGATTATATTAGTTTAGCCTGAAAGGTGTTGAAATTTCAGCCATTTCTTTCGGGTATGTCTCATAGTCTAATTGGTTTTCTGTTATGAGCTTCCAAGTACTACCATGTAAAAATTTGATACATGTATAACCAGCAATTGAGAATATGTTGGGATGCAACAGAATATTATATACTTGCTACAGCTTGAAGTTATTCTTTTCGTAAATGAGGTGACCCTATATTAAACTTTTTGGTAATTTAGCTCATAATCGTAGTAATTCCTTAACAAGCATTTTACTTAAAATCTTCACTTAACTTAAGAAGATATTTAAAGTTTGTTCATAGTCATACTAAGCAAAGTTTTAAAATGAAATGAAAGGGGATCCCCTTATGAAAAAAATTATGCTTTTATGTTTTGCCAACTGTTTAATTCACAAACCATAACATTGCTGTGTCCATAAGCGAAAAAGGCCAAACTCAGTTTGGAGTAAGCGCTGTGACATTGCACAACCATAGACACAAACCGTGATTTTAAACTGTTAAAATTGTGGTTTCTTAATTTTAAACTTAAAACTTCGTCTTAGATATAGAATATATTTTAATTTGACTATGGCCTTAACTTTTAAGATATACTTTAATGCAGTAGATAGATCTGTGTTTGAGAGCTTTATTAGCAACTAGCAGACCCGGCAGACGTTGTTCTACCTGACCAGTGACTTCCCTAGAAATACATTTTCAAATATTTTTCTTTAACTTTTAACATTCCATTTATTGCAGTGCTTTAGGATATACAATGTTTCTGGCTTTAAAGTCTTTGGTATAAACAAATAAATTTTTTGAATGTCCAACTCAAAAAACAGATCATTTGAACTCAATGGGTATGACAAAACCCATTATGCGCTGCTGAGCAGATGTATAGTTAGTACTTATTTAATTATATCCTATATCTACCACTTAACGCCACTATTATGATTTTATGAAAATCCTATAATACACCGGATATGTATAAACGCCAATAACAAACCAAAAAATTAAGTGCTTTGATTAAGATTTAAGTAGGTACAAATCTCACTAAAGCAAATACATTCAGGGATAGATATAACGAATTGAAATATTACTTAGCTTGTATTTAGTTTTGGAACTGCCAACTTTACCAAAAATTTAAAAATGTAGCCTATGTATGTCGTACCCAACGAAGATTTTAACGTATTGGAAAAGTTTAAAACAGATCAACCATAAACTTTGGACATTATTGAAGTACAAACAAAGTACTGAATACAAAAAATGTGGGCGTGGCACCGCCCCCGTTTCCCAAATTATATAATTCTTGACCAAGGGACACACATATCCAAAAATCATTAGTTTAGACTAAATATGTTCAAATTTATGATGATTTAAATTTTATATAGCCTGGGGCGTGGCACCGCCCACTTTTCCAAAAATTGATATAGCCTAAATCATACACAACAATTTTCTTAACCAATCTTGAAAGTTTAAAAGAGATTGACCATAAACTTTGGAAATTATTGAAGTACAAAGAAAACACAAACAATGTGGGCGTGGCACCGCCCACTTTTCCAAAATTACATAAATCTTGACCAAAGGACACACACATCCAAAAATCATTAATTTAGACCAAATATGTTCAGAGTTATGAAGAGTTGTAGTTTTATATAGCCTGGGGGCGTGGCACCGCCCACTTTTCCAAAAATTGATATAGCCTATGCTTTAACCCATGATCCCAAGAATATACTGTGAAAATTTCATAAAAATCGGTTGAGTACTTTGGACGCCTATAAAGGACACACAGACACACATTCATTTTTATTTATAAGATAACAACAATTTGGTGTCACATACATCGTATAGGTTAAGGTAGAACTGCTCTTTCTGTGATCTTTTTAAAAATCTCTTATATAAAAGTGGGCCCTGATTGTCTACAACTTTTGTATTGAGGGTACTATGTGCTCCGAAACTTGTTATAAGACCTTCAACAGGCTTTGTGGCCTTAGAATTCAAGTAAAATCCATAATGTAACCAGTCTCCAAGATTACTTAGAACTCTTGTCCGTTAAATGTGTGATAGACCAGATTTGCTTAAGTGCACTGTTTTAGCAAATTCAAAAATTCATTTAGCTTGGCTCTCTGGATCATATGTGTATGCACGTCCAATAAGCCACAGACAATATCTTAGCCCAAGGGCTTTGTCAGCATAGCGTTAAATTGAAAATGCCAAAAATATATGATATTCCCATTTATTTTGTACTATTGCAAATTGCCGGCATATGAAAAAGTTTTTAAATATTTGCACGCCATCAACATTTTGCAAATAAGGGATGACAATTTATTCGATTATACAGATTCCGGGATTTTCGGGCTTTGATATTACATTAATCGGTTCTAGTGCCGGATTTGCGTATTCGCTTTTCTTCATCAGCGTAGGTGCTAAAGCGCTAAAACAGTTTGAGAAACTGTCCGACCTTAAAATACATACATATACATATAACAAATATTTAATTTGATTTAACATTTTTTGGTGTGGATCCACAGTTTCTTGTAAGTTATTAGAAACGCTTACGCTGTTGTAAGTAGCACAACAAATAAAACGAAATTTAAATCTTCAAAAATATTGCACACCAACAAAAAAATTAAAATGATCATGAGCAAGTCACACATATTTAGTATCTTATTAACATGTATCTCATTTCGGGACTTAAGGTACACGGGATAGGTATTCCTAATACGTACCATTAGGCTGTCTCAGAATTCATAAAAAAAAACGTTTTTTTTCCTTACAGTAATCACAAAAATATATTGATTATAAGGTCACGGAGAAAATTTTCGAAAGAACTTATGTTAGACATAAATTTTCATGAGCTAAATCAATTTTAAAATACCACCAAAATTATCTAGAACATAAAATGCGAAGAATAAAAAGAAAGGTAAGACTACCCGATGGTTGAACGGGCACAAACAAATCGTTCCTGCTGCAGACTTGATCTTCATTGAGATTTTGAAATCAAGTCAGCTTACTGAACATTTTTTAGTAAAATTCTGACAGGAGTCTTAATCGAAATACAATATTCAAAGCTTAGCTAGGAAAAACTAAACAACTTTTTGGAAGCCACTCTAATACTCATGCATACATAGCATATACATATGTATGTACATATTCTCACAAGGTTCTAATGTCGTTTTTCATTTCGCAGAACAATTGCAATTAGCCAACATGCAACATAATGAGGTGGAGAATCAGAAAAGCAATTAAATGTCTGATATCACGCTATTACTATGTATAATGCACATATTTATGTATGTACTCGCAAGTATGTGATGGATGGCTGAATGCTTACATAAGCTTACACAACAGTTGTACGTTAATAAGTTGGTCTGATTAGCATAGTTTTAGCTTTTAGTATTAACGTAGGGGAGGGCGCTGCGCCCTAAAATAAAGATAAAAAATGAAATTATTTTTTGCCACAAATGGGGTATTTGTTTCCAAAGCACGCTAATCATGTATGTTTCATATCTTTATTTAACTCATTGTGTATACTCGTATATTTCACTCCGTTGACCTTGAACGAAATTTTTTGTTCTTAAAAGTTTTATGCACTTGCGTTTTATAAACGGGCGCAGCCAGACCTAAAATTATGTTTGAGCATGGGAATATAAAACGTTTTCAATATGAAAAATGCTTCTGAAAATAAAACTCTGACAGTTTACAGAGCGCGCCACAACTTCTCTAATGAAAAGAAAAGCCTTGGGTTCTCAAAATTTTCCTTCTGCAGTTTAATACGATTTTTATAATTTATATAATAGTAGGTCCTTATAAAAACTTACTAAACGGAGTAGGGTGCTAAAACTGCACACAACTGGTACATATGTATATATGAACATATATAACTATGTATGTATATGTATTTGCACATGAATAAGTTGCTCTTTGAGGCATGATATTTGGAAATTTTCATCAGCTTTCTTTAATAATTTTTCATTGATACAAAATAAAATCTACGACAGTTTGCTGATTAAATTTTTATTGCTTGAATTGTCTAGAAAGAATTTCAACTTTGGCTTTTTCACCATGAAAACATGAAAAATCAAGCGATAGCAACGAACAACAGCCCCAACAGCATATTCCACGCTTGCCACAAGCAATCTTGCCAAGCTTGGTGGCAGAAGTGCCAAACAAAAGATGGACTAATAAAAAAATTGCAAATAATCCACGAATGAAAAAGAGTAACAAAATTCGCCGGCAACAACAACAACAACAACAATTGCGACTGCTAACATTCACGGCTGCAACATACGACATTTGCTATGCTAGCTGATTGTTTTACTTAGCAATTGTTGTTGCTGTTTCGTTTTTGTTTGTTTTTGTTATTCATCGAAAACTGAATGCTGCCTTTTTGGTTTTAGTGTGCAACAACAATAACTAAAAATCAATGTTGGCGGCTTAGTCAGAGACCCCATTGACTGTCGGCGGGCAAGTTCAAGTGCACGATCGAGCGATCATTGAGTACTTGTGGCGCGAAGCAAAACAAATACGACTATTTCGTACACACATACATACTACAGAAACATATAAAATTAACAAAAAGAATAACAATTATATAAAAAGAATAAAGTAAACAGTAAATAAAAATTATACTCAAATGCATACAAACTTTAATGAGGACGCAGCATAAGGCAAGAGAACAAAACCACCAACCCAACTAAGAATGTTGGCTGACCAAATGGGATATTTGCCAATGCTATGAAAGCACGTTGGGAGGACAGGAGGAGGCTCCTTGTTTGTTGTCGGCACCCAGCATACTGTCGTGCTATATTTTTGTATTGGCTTGTAAAAAAAAGTATTATAAAACTAAAAACATCGAGACCTGCGCGCAGTTTTTACAACACGAAGAACACGTTTCGGCTTTTAGCGGTTTTCCTTTGGCGAGCCGTGAGCGAAAGACGGCAGTATCAAAATGCGGCCAGTAAGCGCACAGCTGGAAATCGACGCTTGTGCACAAACGAATTTATCAATGCTGATAAATACAGTGCGTTTCATAAATATATCATTATCAGATTTTAACTCTTTAAGCGCCGTTAAATTTAAATTTGAATTAGTTCGGATAAATACTTTTTTAACCGCCGATTTCGTGAATTGACAACGTTGTTTTTATAAAGATCAATTAGTCCATCGCCAATTGTGATTAAATTAGAATAAGTTGCTTGTGAATTAGCAAAACATGATGTGTATGTGAATTTAGTATGGGCAGTTGGCAAATACCACTAAGTTGTTTGTTCACCAGTTGAAATTTATGGAAATGTCAAACGCAGTTAACAACAATATAATCGGTCGTCCAACAAAAATGTGTCTGCCTTTTTGCAGATGCGGTTCGAAGTTGGCAGTTCCCGACAATTTGTGGAATAAATTTGAATCAACCACCAAATCGCGTTATAATTTAATAGACAAACCTCCTAACTTTTCAGATTTCGAAACCACCTGCTTATATATATACGAAATATTATTAAATTTCAGGCATGCATATTTTGTAAAAAATATTGATTCAAAAGTTATCGTTTCGGGAAAATGTAATTTAGACATTAAAATTTCAAATTGTAATATTTGTGTTCCTTACTCTACGGATTTCGAAGATATTTTTATACCTTTCATGAACATGAAATGGTATTATAACTTTGGTCCGATGTTTGTAAGTATGAGAAGAAGAAGAGATAGACCCACCATTAAGTATACCGAAATGATCAGGGCGACGAGCTGAGTTGATTTAGCCATGCCCGTCTGTCCGTCTGTCCGTCCGTCCGTCTGTTTGAACGCAAACTAGTCCCTCAGTTTTAGAGATATCTCGATGAAATTTTGCAAGCAGGCGCCATTTTGCATAGGATTAATCATTTGTCGGAACCAACAAGATCGGACCGATACAACGCATAGCTCCCATACAATCGATTGTTCCGATAAACGGGTTTTGGCCTATAACTCTTGCAATTAAAAAGCTATTAGAGCGAAATTTCGCAGCTTTAGTACATATTATATGCGTAATGTGTGTAGTGAAAATCACCTAGATCGGGTCAACATAACATATAGCCCCCATATAATCGATAGTTTCGATAAATGGATTTTGGGCTATAAATGTTGCAAATAGAAAGCTAGAAACGTAAAATTTTGCAGGTTTGGTACTTATTATATATGTGATGTGTGTAGTGAAAATCATACAGATCGGACTTACATAACATATAGCTCCCATATTACCGATTGCTCCGATAAATGTGGTTTGGCTATGTATTTTTAAATTAACAGTTTTGGAGAGTTTGTAAGTAATTGTAAGTAAGGATCGGACACTTAGAAAAGTTGTGCGTATTCATGAAAGGTATAAAGCCTTCGGCACAGCCGAAGACAGCCCTTTCCTTACTTGTTTTAAATTGATGTGACAATTATAATACATTTATGTACAAAAAAAATATTTGAAATGCATTGTTAAATCCAGATATGATTTGTATCGAGAGGGAACAAACTTACGTGAACGGGAGGGATAATTATTTCCAAGAAATAATGAGATGTACGATTTCAACTTCAAGTACAATATTTTATTCAAAGAAATTCACTGGCCTTATGGGCTAAACTTATTCTAATTGGATAACGATATTATTTTATATTAATTATATGAGGTAGAGACAATGGGTAATGAGAAAATATATGATTATATGATGATGATACTTATTTGTTGTGTTCTGCTACTGCTATGTTGTTTTATTCTGCAACTGGTCCGCTCGACGTCCAAAGTAAAAAGAGGAGGAAAAATGATACTTAATCTGGAGATCCGTTTCCCTTGCTGTCCAATATGAAAAAGAAAAATGATAGAGAGCTCAGCGCCTAGCTAAGCCACACTGGAAGCCAGTTCCAGTGTGATTCCAACTGTCATGTATTATGATGCGCACGGTTGTATTATTTTGGACGTTTGTCAATACTGATCAGTACTAAGTGACGCCCGTCACTTAGTCATGCATATAACAGTATATAAGTGATAAAACCTTGTAAAATTCGAGTGTGCTATATTCATGAAACTCACTTTATGTGTATATAAGTAAACCCGAATATTTCTATGTTGTTTAAGTAGGCAAATAGTTGCTGTTCAATGCCGAATGTCAATAGTGACGTGTTGTCATAAATGTTTCTAACATGGTATGATTTTCTAATTTAATTTCTTTTTTGAATAATTTTCATTTAATTTTTGGTCCAGTAAGCGTCCGCTCTTGATAAACATGCGATGAGTCAAGTTTATCCCGATTCAGTGATATACATATACATATGTATATAAAGCAGAATTAAATAAAGTGCATTTTGAGAATCGTCGTTTACTACTTTTTACATAAAGAAAATTGCGTACCACATACAGGGACTTGCGATCTTGAAGCCGTTTAAAAAAAAGGAATTGGTAGCTGTAAGTAGCGATTTCCTGCTGTTTAAGCTTTGAGGGACCGAGTAGTTTTTTTTTGTAATTTTATTTAATTTTTATATTATATTATTTATTTAGAGTAGGTCGGGGGTGTGCAGAGCACGGGTTAATAGGGACGACCTTTAGTAAATTATTATTTTATTATTTAATTTAATTTACCTGTTACACCTTGTATGTATTCATTGGGGGTGAGCACTGTTGGCTCTGAGGCATTGCACGGGATTGGCTTCCTCAATTTCGTTGTGAAAATCCCCATTTGGGTTATGCAGCGATAAACAATATCTTCAGAAAATTTCATAAGCTGTTTGAGAATTATAAATGGGTGTGCAAATGAAATAAACCAAAGAAATTGCGTAAGTCGCTTAAACACCTGCAGACATACATATATAAAGATTGATCAGCCATTTCCAACTAGTGCCAAAAAATGACGTCAAAAAGCCCCTGCGGGTTGGGGCTTAGAATATGCCCGCGGTAGGCATACCGGTCGTAAGAGGCGACCATTATGCACAAAGGTAATGATGTGCAACTCGATGGTTGATCTACGGATATGATGCCTCCCACCTCTCATTACCCATCTTCTCTTTCCTTTCGGAAGGAGGGATGACATGACGTAGAAGGTTGCACTGGTCATACCAAATCGCTCCCACGACAGTCGGGCAGTACCGCAAGGGAGTACCGGAGCGTACCGGATTCATATCCGGCCAAGGACTGCTATTTCGACAACACTCCCCAAAACCTTCGGGGAGTGATTTTGTTGTTAAAACAAACAAACAAACAATGACGTCAAAATCGGAAAACGGAAAAACGGAGAAATTTTGGCACGCACTGGTAATCATTGAGCTAACAGTACGCTGGCTTTCTGTCATCTAAACTCCTTATTCAACTCACTTCACCTTTTACATGAACAACACCGCTATCTGGCAGTCAGTTCCGTTTAGATTAGAATTAGTATTTATTTTATTTAAACTTTATATTTGAGGATAAAATTAAATTTCTAAAAAAATGTATCTCAAACTTTTTTTCGGATATACCCTGCAAAAAAATTGGACTAACTCAGAACTATCCCTGAGCTGTACCATTTGGAGACACTACCAGTCCTAGTTCATTTCGTAAGGAATACTTCAAACTTTAACATGACGTTGTCATTGGCGGTGGCAATTGTCACCAGTACATTACTTGACAACCCGTCCTCAACCGGTTCTCATTCTGACAGCCCTAAGATAGTAGGGCTTTTGGCCAGTTCCACGGACCGCGTCACAAAGTGGATAGCTCAAGGCTGTCCGTGTTGGAGACTGGTTCGCAATTTTGCTGCAGGGTATTTTTTCGACCCAGCTGTTCTACAACACAGGATGTTATAGTTTGATATAAAATCGCCGAGATTGATTAAGAGTTCCATATTTCAGAGTTCCTAGAATGAATTTAGGAATTTTTAATTAAATCTTGACTAAAAATGAGGCAGAAAGACAGAACGTTCAACACCTTTGCTGATATCAATTTTATTCTATCCGTTGCAGAGTGTTATTTTTAATATAAGCAAGCGCTACCAAACGGAAAACTTCATATCACAAATAAAATTATCATGAATACATTACAAAAATCCTTTTGGCAAATGTTTAAATCTTCAGGGGTCATAACTCCAAATTTACTACTCCCAATTCTACACAAGTAAGTATTAAATGCTCATTTTTAGGCGGATGATCTGCCTCCTTTACTTTTTTTTGAGGGATTAAATATGTACGTGACTCCATTTCACTACCGTCGCGGCAAAATTAAGCTTCATTGCATGCTAGTACTATATTTAGTTTTGTTAAAGAAGCCAAAAGAGCTTTCGGGAACAAAGCAGAAATTAATACATATATTCCAGATTTGCACAAGTTGACCTTTAATTCCAAAAATATATTACGATCTCTGTCAAAGCCGTTTCTAAAGCTCTCCAACCTGATAATGTTATTTTAAAGTTTGCATAATATATTTCTAAAACGAGCCGAAGGTGGCGAGCTAGTGCTCCACCCCAATTTAAAGCCAATGCATATATAAAAAAAATATTAAATTTGTAAAAATCTATTCTACACCTACAGTTGATTTGTTCCTTAATTCTCTTTTCATAGGCCACCTCCGTACATATTACAGTGATTATTTAGTTGCACAGCCAACTTGAAACTCTTGCAGTAGAGTTTTCCAAACCACCTGTGAAACAATTTCCTGGCTGCATGACCTTCAATTATTTCTGCCAATAACGCATCAAATTTACGCCTTGAAATTCTTCTATGTTACGTAATCGCTAAGAAATGTAGAGGAAGAAGGAATTAGCGAATAAAATAGTAAAACTTAATTTCACCTCTTCTCCCATGGTAATGAAAATGTTGAACACAACCTGTTGTCATTCATATGTACATATGTATGTATCTATGTACATACAAACAAAGGTACATAGCTAAATTATATGTATGTAAGTACATACTCGTACATACATAAATATGTGCATAAATACTTTTTTCTTTTGAGAGGATAATACGAGTTGTTAACACATAAATAAGTGGAATAAGTAATTTATACCTTCCGCGATTGAATTGAATTGAATTGGCGCGCAGTGGAGCGCGCAGGCGTGCCAGCAACACTTCAACTGCTGCTGCTGCTGCTAATGCTGTTTCAGCTTTGTTGCCGCTGCACTGATTGTCGCCATCACCATCATCATAGTAATCATCAGCAATACATGCCACGTTGTTGCAACTAACAAATGTACATGCAATACAACTACAGCTACAACAACAACAACATATATAGAATTGTTTGTCTGGTCAACATTCAAGTGTTATGTTGCATGGTCGGCAAATTTCTCATTCGTTCCGGCCACAACCAGCTGCTTTGTGCTCTGCTTTTGCTTTTTGTAGATAGTTCCCTGTTGCATGATGTTGTTGTTGTTATAACTTAAACTATACACTGTGAGCAACTGTTGCTGAACTGTCTACCATTTGGACTAACTGAATTGTTATTTTTCGTGCTGTTGTGTTTTCTATTGAGTTCTAGTACCTACATACTTTGTTTTTGCATTTCATGTTGCACGTCCTGTACGTAGATACATACATACATACATACATAGATATGTACGAGTATGTATGGCAAGCAGTGTTGGGCAAATCAACTAATATATTCAATCAATTGATCTAATCATGATTAATTTAGTCATGACTAAATTCGTCAATCGCAAATCATCAATCATTAGTTTTAATCATGAATGTATGACTAAGCTCGGTGCACAGGTGTTGGTACACTACACATACAGGGTGTAAGGATCAGCTGACCGAAGTCTCAGACCATCATCTTGAGGAAAGTACTGAAATAATTAGGTTCGGAAATGAAAAAATTTTTGACTCTGCATACAAAATATTAAAGTCGGCTTCTAGTTTTGTATAGAAAGGACAAATTTTGGACTCGCGCACTTAGGGTTCCGTACCAAAAAAACGGTTAAAAATCACGATTGTTGTATGGGAGCTCTTAACCTGACCTACCTCCATGAAGAAATTTTTCTCGAAAATTAAAAGAATTTTCTGACTCTCTCCCCATACAAAATATGCGACTCGGCAGCCAATTTTGTATGGAGATGTCAAAAATTCTTTTAATTTCCGAGAAAAATTTCTTTGTGGACTTTGCTCAGGATGATTGTCTGAGTTTTCAGATTTCAGGGGCTGTACCTTACACCCTGTATCAAACGCTTGATTTTCTCTTAGTGCCTTACGAGTATTTTACCGGGGCATGTATTTTTCTGACCACCAAAAAATAATGAGTTTTACACTAAAACACCAAAGTCTAACCTAACCTACAGTAAAGTTTTGTGTGCAATTCAGTATTTTTTTCAGATGCAGTAAAATAGTTTACTTTTCCTGGTATTAAAAAATATCAATCATAAATAAATAATCATGATTATTTGATTATGATGAACACTAATCAAGCGTTAGTCATCACCTCGTGATTGAACTAAATAATCATTAGTCATCAATCATGACTTACACATTCAATCATTAGTCATCAATCATCAGTTAACTAAATTTAGCCCAACACTGATGGCAAGTTAGTACCTTAGGTTGCACGTTTGCTGTCTGCTCGAGTGCTCGTTGACTATTTGGTTTAGCTTGACTGCATTTTGTCTCGTTGTCGTCAATTTTATTTTGTAGCTATTGCTTTTATTGTTTGTTGTTATTGTCATGCATAGTCTCGCTGCCGCTATTTCGATGCAGCTAAGCGCAAAGCGTCAACAACAAAGTCAACGTCCATTTTAGTTATGCTCGTTATATTGTAGAAAAATTGGCGAATACGGGCTATTTATTGTTTTTTTTTTTTGGTTTTTTTTTTTTGGTGCACAGAAACAACTCGGAAACTGTACAAATAATACACGTACATATTTAGTACGAGTATTTCAATGTGCGCATATGCTAATGTGGAAGCAGCAGATATGGGGCATGACAATTACTAATCCATAGTAGCTTGCAAGTGTAAAAGCAGGTGCATCACGATTTGTGATTGCTGCGCTTGAGATGAATCCTAATGATCTCAAGTACATGTTTTATGCAAGTGTTTTTATTTTTTGGAAATAACAAAATAGAGAGAGCATTTTAAAAAATATTTCTATACGGTCTGCAACTATTGATGTTGTACGGATATCAAGGTGGGATATGCTCCACTATATCAAACTATGCAAAATCATTATATACCTAGATCTTAAAAAACTATAGAGGTTTATTTCTAGCATTGGCTTGTACACCATCATCCGAATTTCAATATTTTTCTCATTGAACTCTAATTTAACCCATTTTTGGTTATTAGGCTATAGAAAAGGATTTTAGAATTAATTGTTTACGCAACATATATGTGGCAATATGGATACACCGACCACAAGTGTGTTAAATGTATTGTCATATAGGTATTAGAGTTAAAAAAAGAAATATACTCGAAAACTTACCGTGACTGAGACTGTTTAGAATCTGACTTGACCCGGACCCCAGCGCTGTTATTGACAAAGAAATTACTGCAGCCTTATCTCAAATAGGAAATGCACGTACATTCGAACGACGATATTATGGGCTAAATACTTTGTATCCAAAATAAAGCACTATTTAACCAAAAACAATCGGAGCAAAGGCAGCGTAATCATTAGTCCACATTTGAATAAGACAACTGAAAGATTTTAAACTAATTTCGATGTGATTCGCTGTAGCTGCAAGAAATGTTTAAAATTACAATGCCTGGAAAAGCCGCAATTAAAAGGTAGTGAGTGGCTACCGTATCGATTTGGCTGCAATCCCAAAAACTGTGAATTTCATTGAGGCAAATAAAAATGTGACATAAGATGGGGCCAACCCTAGGAAATTTGTCCATTGCTCCCGCAGATAACGGAAATTATATAAATGCAAATAAGAAATGATGAAACAATTAAAAGCATGCATAGATGAATATGTATCACAGGCAACAACAGCAATAATATTGCATAGCATTTCAGACACAAAAGCGAAACGAATGGCTGAGGCGAGCACATGTGTGACCCTTTCCAGTTGAGCTGGCGTTTACAAAAACTATAAAAATGGTTTAGAATAGCCAGGGACCCCCAATAATGATTAATTTTGTATTTTTAATGTCAAAACTCAAAGGCTTCCTCCTTTCGTAGAACAGTTTCAAGTACATGAATGAACATGTCTCTTCATGCTTAACCGAAATCTACAATGATTGAAAAAAGTTTGAGTGAATCATATATAAATTACAACTTAATCATTACTTTTGAGTTTAATTTTTTTGGTCAAACATAAAACTTATTCCCTGAGTTTTATTATTTTGAGAGGAAATAAAACTTACCCTTGAGTTATATATTTTTGCTCGACAGTAAGCGTTATTCTTTGAGTGATATTTTATCGTTCAAGGATAAAAATTAAGTTCCGAGTTTTAAGTTTTGTTCGTAGATCAAAAAACTCAAAAGGTCGCTGCGCCTTTAAGGAAAGTTGTTGGTCATAAATATTGGTTGGTATAATCTCGTCAACATATGTACTCAATTATTTAAACATAGTTTTAGCCACATACATATACTTGCCATAAAGGCGAAGCGGCCTTTTGAGTTTTTTGATCTACGAAAAAACTTAAAACTCGGAACTTAATTTTTATCCTTGAAGGATAAAATATCACTCACAGAATAACGCTTACTGTCGAGCAAAAATATAAAACTCAAGGGTAAGTTTTATTTCCTCTCAAAAACATAAAACTCAAAAAGTGATCATTACGCTTAATCAAAAAAATAAAACTTGAACGTAACGATTATTGTTGATTTTTATTGAAAAAAATCAGAAAGTAATGATCAAATGTCGAGTTCTATAATTAAACTTATAACAGTTACGGTCCCTGAGAATAGCCAACGGAGAAATGGCACGAATTTTATGTTAAAGTTACGGCAACATCAAGTAACAACAATAATCCACTGCAAAAATTTAACAACAACAAAATAACAACTCCTAAAATCGAAACGTGCAACCTAATAACAACAAAAATATGAAATACAAAAGTGGCGCAACAACTATGATGGCAATAGTAAAAAACAACAATAAAATAGATAATAGAAACAACAATAAGAACCAGTCAGTAAAGCGTACTGCAGCCACATCGGAAAAATGCCACAATAGTTGCGCGGGCGCAAAGGTGATAGCATGCCGCAAAGCATTAAATGAGCTGCACTATAAGCCAAGAAACTCTCAGAAGATTGCAGAAGCCTAAATAGCAGCACAGCAGGAACAAATAGGCACACAAAAGTGCTTACGTGCGGCTGCTGTAACTTGCCAGCGACCCAGTGACGCAGTGTCGCCGGTGCAACATCAGCGCAATTGCATTGAACTTTCGCACACAATCCTCGGTCTGACGAGAACGCGAGCCATTTTGCCACCACAAACAAACACTTGTAGCGCTTTCCCTTACCCCAGACTATCACTGACGAAAGAGCGGCCAGCAAACAAATGCAATTTTGGCTTTAAGTTTACGAACTGAGCAAGCGCCCGAAATAACAGTGTCGCTGCCGTCTCCGATGCGCCGCACAATTTACCACTCCTATGATTCTCATTCCAAATAAGCCGGCTGCTGCTGCCGCCTTAGCTGCTGTTTCAGTCGTCAATTCAAAATTATTATGAACTGCCAATACCTACATTCGTCCATATCCCAAGCTTGCCCACACTGGCTTGAAATTTGGTTGCGGTTCGGTTTGTTGCTTTGATGTGGACAAATAACTTTAGCAGACACAAATTGTGCATTAGTATCTATTTTTTATTTCCTGCTGCAGCCGCTACTTCCATTGTCGACGCCCCAAAAGCAGCTAAAAGTGAATGCCACACATTGGAGGACATCAAATGCCACACAGCCGCGCCGCATCAAGCGCATTCAGGCCAAGAGCCATATGCGAAAAATTGGCAAACATTCTTTCCGCTCTCCTATATTTGTATGTTAGTTCGATTTTTCTTTTCTTTTTCGAGAAAGTAATTTGCCGAAAATAAATTGGTGTTGAAAGTAATTTTAAGATTTTTTGAACGCTCAGCTGATCGCTATATCTACTTGCTCATTCATCGATTGGCCCCAAAACTTACATTTTCAAGTATGCAGCTATGGTCGTGTATCAGAGAAATGCAGAAGTACACAGTAACAGCAAACGTGATGGAACGGAAATGCAATGCTAGCTGTTTTTCATGTAAAGTTGCTTTTTTCTATTTATTTTAAGGTTGTATATACATACCTCCTTATTTCGAACCTCTTCTTTTTCGTCGTACAAGTTTTTTGTCGCCATCCATTCTTCCCTTGGTCTCATCCTTTTCAGCCTCCCACCGCTGGAAATTCTGAAAAAGGTAGCTGTTGTTGTAGCGGAGTTGTTGTTTTAGTAGCAGTAATTCAGGCAGCAAATCGCTTGCTCATACCAAGTCTGCTGCTCTAAATTGGTATCTCAAGCCCCTTATACTCACTCCCGTCGTTCTAGGTAGATTGTTCTTTGTACTGTAACCTGTTACTGTAGAAACCTTCGACTTGCATGCGGGTTGAAAGAGATCCTAGCTACAGCGGGTGCACTTAACTAGGCTACTAAAAATTAAATACTAATGCCGTTCTCTGTTTGGTATAAATGTGGCAAAAGTGTGTGCTCATAAAGTGGGCGGCGGCAGCGACATACACAACACAGACGGCAATAAAGGAAAATCTGTTGCCAATATCAGTGGTTGCGACTTAAAATTGCTGATTAGGTCAAAAAGGTAAATTGAATGAAAATGAATTGTTTTTACCGTGGCAGTGGTAAATGTTGCTGCCACCTGCTGTTGCAAGGCAAAGCGATTAGATATAAAAGTGTACAAAAATAGATTAGAAAGAGAAAAAGAAAGAGCGAAACTGGTCGAAACAATAAAATTAAATGAAAACAAAATACATCGAATGTTGGTCAAACGAAAAACGATTAAACGTGCACATTCACGTATACTCGTACATATGTTCATACATATATACATACAGTGGCCGACAAAACTATGCATACCCCCTTTTTTTGTATGTTTTCACCAACTTCGGCTTCAGAAAATTAATTTTAACTATTTTCCTGTAAGAGAACTTATCAAGATCTAATACAAAAACTATAAATTATATTTAAATATGTATGGGAAATTCGCAAAAATTAGACAAATTTTCATCAAAATTTTCAACTTTTTTTTTTAGAGTTTTTAAAATTTTTCTGAAAATGCAGATTTGTAGCGCATTCAATTTTAGTCTGATAAAGTGTTCATAAATTTGTATGAAAGAAAACACGAAAGCTCTTCAGAAAAAAAATTGCCAAAAATCAGAAAAATTTCTTACAGACTTGAGACCAACACTTTATCAGACTAAAATTGATTGCGCTACAAATCTGCATTTAAAAACATTTAAAAACTCTGAGAAAACAGTTGAAAATTTTGATGAAAATTTGTCTAATTTTTGCGAATTTCCCATACATATTTAAATATAATTTATAGTTTTTGTATTAGATCTTGATAAGTTCTCTTACAGGAAAATAGTTAAAACAAATTTTCTCAAACCGAAGTTGGTGAAAACATACAAAAAAAGGGGGTATGCATAGTTTTGTCGGCCACTGTATATGTATGTACATACATATGTATATATTTGCGAAGAGGAAAGCATTCAACCATTTCGCAGCAAAAATCTTTTGGCCACATTACGAAAGGGAAAAGTTCACCAATTTTCTTTAGATTAATGTCAGTGTGACATTAAGAAATTTAAAAAAGAAATTAACCGATTGAGGTGAAATTAACTTGAACTCTTCCATTTGTGGGGTATGCAACAACTCCTTCAGTGATCTTCTGAATTATGAAGCATCTTTGAAGAGCATTAATTGGTAATGAAAAAAGTGGAGCATTACTTTACTGATTGAGGGAACTACTCATAAAAGAGCGAAGAAAAAGAGCCAAACTGACTACTTTTATACTTAGGAGTGGTACGCAATCAAGGTATATTAACTTCGTGTGCCTAACGGCAGTATGTAACGGCATAAACGAATCGATATAAATATATAGACGAAGATAAGACATGTGGGTAAAATCGGTTAAGGTCCACGCCTACTTTCATATGAAAGATTGCCAAAAGTGGGAAAAATTTAATGAGCTACAAAACTCCAAAAAATTCTAAAAACTTTTTGTAAAAAATTAAAAAATTTTGATAAAACTTCTTAATAGTTATTGCATTAGAATTTGACACACGCTCTTATATTAGTCTTTGTTAAAATATATTTTTATTAAGGCCTTTCATAATTACATATGTATATGTTTTATATAAAGTTCCTCCTATTAGGATTTAGACCAATGATGAGACAGAAGTGTCTACTGCGCAAATCACACATTGGCTGTGTGAGAGCAACAGAAAGAGAGCTTCTTCCATCACTTTCTTTGAAACATACTCCTTCCGGTTCCTATTCAGCTTATCACATATTGGAAAGTATACAAATTACCATAGTTAGAATGCTCATTTTATGCGTTCACCCGCTTTTCATAGAACAACGGAGCATGTCACATGCTTTCTTGACGCTTAATAGCCTAAAAAATAAAAATAGAGGTCTCCAAAATTCGACGTTACGACCATACATATATGTATTAGTTAAACGGAATTAAATTAGCACCAATTAGGCCCCAAGCCATCGCAGTTGTATCAAGCCAATCTTATGTAAGTTGTTACCTATAACCCTTAACGAGTTATTCAAGTATATTTGCATTGCTACCGATTTCGATAGAGTTTGCATAGCTATAGTGTACTAAAACTTCTCATTATCAAGATGTGTTTTCCCAATATGAACTTACATTTACATTACAGCTGGACAAAGTTTGATCCCTTCCGCTTATTTGCTTAGACCACCAAATCAATTTCCGAAATAATTCAATAGATTACGTGAAGACACCCCGATACATTCAGGGGACACGTACATATGAATCAAAAAACCGTCGGTAATGGCGGGTTCTCTACAAACATTTTATATGCGGGATCGGGATTGTATATCTTGTGCGATATTTATATCTGATGTACACTCTTACAATTAAGTATACGAAGTAACTGAAGTATCAAATACAAACCCTTGCACGTCTTGAGAAAGTACTTGTGTGACCAACAAGTGAACGTTAGTTCAGATACATGAACATACCTTTGCGTTTACTTATGCTTATTGTTCGAAAACTTATCAGCCATGAAGTGTAGAGAAAGAACTGTTACCTACTTTTATTTCACTTACTAACTGATTTTGTCTTATTTTCTTCTTCTTCTTCTGCAGTTTTCAAGTCCAACCAAATAGGAATAAAAGTAAAAATTGGGAACAAGTGCATTCAAGCAGCAGTTGGGTTTGCAACGGCTGACTTGCAACCAATGAACTTTCGTACGTTCACGTACAATTCCTTTACTTCGTTTTATTTTTTTCTCTAAGATTATATTTCTACTATTTACTTTCCCTTGTAATCGAAGTAAAATGGGGAGCAGCTTTGAACATTCAAGCCAGCTAGCAATGTGCACATGTATTTTAATCGGACTCATTCTCATATGTCCAATACAGATTTTGCTTCTGCATTCACATTCGAATATGTGCAATATAATCGTTTCTAATATCTACCTACGAGCGTATATAGACAAAAGGTTAAACTTTCACTTGATAAAACGTAAAACAGTAGGCAACTAAAGACATTCGATTTGCTTAATACATACTTATAGTATGTAACAGTAAATAGGTTCAGCTATGGGAGAGTTAAAAAGTAATGGAAAATTACTTTCTTAACTCTGACCTTTACCTTGCCCTTGGCTAGCACGTGGTGAAAACGGTTTCCAGCAAAAAGCAATCCGCAACCTCCATACTGCACGGAAATACCTTTTCCTTTTTTACGGAAGGAGGGATGACATGTGCTAGAAGGTTCCACTGGCCATACAAAATCGCTACCACGACATTCGGGCAGTAGCACAAGTGAGCACCGAAGCGTACCGCATTCGTATCCGGCCAAGAGCTGTCAATTCGACTTCACAACCTAAAAACTGCGGAGAGTGTTTTTGTTGTTCAAACAACAACAACCCACGCCAAGACTAAGTTCGACATTTTCTTCCAAGTAAGCCTCAAATATATGCTGCTCTTAATATTCTACTACTCTAATATTTCTTCATTCGAAGACGTCCGAGCATTGCCGAACGCTGAACCAGTTTAAAAAAAAAACCGGTCTTATTTTCTCCACCAATGGGTGCACCTGGAATCAAATATTAACCAGAGGTAAAATGGATATTAACTTTTATTTACACATCTCGCATACCTAGGTGAAAATGGCATTTGGTTCTATACGACGGGTTTTGAGTGATACGACAACAAAGATGCAGCAGACAGGCACAATATTTGAAATCGGTTGTTTTCGCTTCAAAACATACATCGGGTTCTTACAATTTTGTTATACATATGTAAATAAAGATTATTCGAATAACTGAGACTATAAGTATGCACAGAGTAAATATATACTAAAAGAGATGCTACGAAATAAATCTTAATAAGATCGCCTCCCAACCACTGAGTATGTGTGCGTTACACCCCGAAGCAGAGCGTTAAACTAAGCTTCCGATATCGATTTTTAATCAACCGGAATTCGAGTAAAAATCACGGATGTTGTATGTATGTATATTCCTTCCAAGTTTTACATACGAGAAGGAATCACGGAATATCTATACTATGGATTCCAAAGTTGAAAAGGCGTTGCATTTCAACTACCTTATGCAGAGGCACACAAACATTCATTCATGTGTACAGTAGACCGTATCAAACCATGACGTATATTTCTAAGAAAATTTTTTAATGGACTACAAAATAGACTACTAAGGCCGTTGCTTAATAAAGCACTTCACACATCGAAAACACCAAAAAAGGCCAAGTTATCCGTTTTTCCTTAAACTTTATTTTCTAATTCTCAAAGCGACATCCAATGCTCTTTCAATTCTGCGACCCTGACTTCAGATTATGTATGATGAGAGAATTCCAAAGAGTGATCTTTGTTAATCGAGAGGAGTTTATTTCTCAACTGCTCACCCAGTCCAAAGTTGAGCTTCATGGCGAGAATTCGCTCCGTTGAGAGATGAAATTGTTTTTGTTATTAATGAGATTTTCAAATAGATGAAGTCCTTCACAGTTTCCAAGCTGTTTCTGCCAACAGAAACATGGCTGGTCCAACCGTTTTTTGACACTACTGGGTGGATACTCTGTATCGCGTTGCGAAATAAATTTTATTCGGATTTAAAAAAAACAAAATTATGTAATTTGTCAGCTTGTTAATAGCACTTGCTGTCGCAACCTCCCTGATTCATTATTTTCAGCCAGCAATGGCAGATTTTCTTAATAGATTTGTATTGAAGATCTGCTGCAAAAATTATCTGGTTTTTTGGTGTGAACAGCGATAATAAAAATTCGAGCGACTTCATAAGGCCAAATCGAAATTTCTGGGACATCCACTATGACCATTCCTCCTTAAGTATGAAGCTTGAAAAAAATCTGAATTGAAGTCTCCCTAAGTAGGTGAAGTCTCTTTTATTCATGGGGTCTAATGTACTAAATGCAAGTTATGTAGCTTTAAAGTTGCCTCAGTAACAGCTGGTGTTGCCGCAAACGCCATCAACGTCGTTATAGGAAGAACAATAAAATCTTGTTATGACCGCACAGTTGGTGTACTCGTACATCGTCAAAATGCTGGTTACAAATTTTCTTGACTTTTAGTTGCTGCCTCAACTTGGTTCGTTACAAACGCGTGTGCTCGCAACAAGCGCAAATAACAGCGAAAAATGGTTGTGAATGCGCTGCAGTGACGTCAGTACCAGCAGCGGATACTGGATGCAAGCGCAACTAGCAATTATGACGATATTTTCGCATTCGCCTCTCATGGCAGAACTCACACAATTTTTACAGCTTCGATTTATGCAATTTTCGATTAAAATCACACAATGCTGCATTTGTGCTGTTGCTGTTGCTTCTAGCTGTTGCTGCGCATGTTAATGCACAATTTCTTCGGTTGTTGGTGCTACTGCCTTATCGCACTCACACACTCATACACTTTTCACTGCACTCTTCATACCGATGGTTACGTCTTGTTGCCGCTTTTGATTTACTTTTCATATCTATTTGATTTGCCATAGTTGCCACATTTTTGCAGTTTTTATCGAGGCCTCCTGCAAGCTTGTTGGATGTGGCATGTCTTGAATGCCATAGATACGCGCCATTCACGGTGGCAACAGCATTTTAGTGAAGAGATCATAGTTTCATAACGTCTTCTTCATCTTCGTCTAATCTCATGCGCAGCGGTTGGGATTGCCTTGGGCTGCTTGTTTGGTGATTGTTAACAGTAGTGTGTTCCGTAGTTACTTCGAGTTATTCGCTGTTGAAGACACCATTGGTGAATTCATGAGAGTAAATACAAACGGGTGTACATACATATGTTCACCTTTATGTTGCTGATGAAATGAAAATTTAATTGCTGATATGAAAACGATTTCACCGTAAATGCTATGTGATTTTCGCTTATTCGCGGAAATGATCTTAAGCTCTAAGAAGCAGACTCATATTCATATAAATTCAATCGGATTTTATTCTCACGACTATCAATCCAAGATGAAAAATTATCTAATACAAATTCTGTAACCAACGAGTTGATGGATGGAAAGAGTAGAAAGTCAGTACCAATGCGATATTCTGTTTTCCACAAACCTCTTAGCTGACACAGGAAGGACCAGAGAACTTTTACTGGACTCCGAGTAGCGTGGTGAAGTGCACTAACGCCCACGACTGTCATTATTATTATTTCCCTAAACGATGTTTTTCATATCACATTTTTCATATTCTTTATGACGTGGTTTAACGATATTAATTAAACCATATATAACTTAAATGAAAACTTATACTTAAGAATAAGTAATCACAACATGATGAATCCGACAGTTTCACTTCTTAAAACTTCAAGTTATATTAGGTTAGCCAAAAATTGCTCTTTTATGGATTTTATTCCTAATAAAGACACTCGAAAGAAATAAATAGATTCAGATTTGAAATGATGGATATTTTTTTGGCGAGAAGCCTTAGTGACTATTGTGAGCTAAGACCATCGGCATTATTCGAGTGGAAAATGTAACATCCTTTGAAATACATTTTCCGACTGTAAGACCACAGATTTCTTCCATATCACGGTGGCTCTAAAACCCCAAACTTTAATGCCAGAAAGCTTTTTTAGAAATGTAAAGTTTAAAAAAATTGCTAACACTTTGAACAATATGCTTTCTACTCGAGGTTTGAGAGCTCCAATGAATCAAAATTCCAGTGCTGGCAATGATTAATCTGAAATAAAAAATAATACAAAATACTACAATTGTTTGCGATCGCAGAGTGAACAGGTCTCTTTAGAAGCGAAGCAAGTGGGAATTCCACCTGTGGTGCCTTTTTTAATTGTGCACGCATCCACATAATTTTCATAAATCATATTTATACCATACAATACTCGATCACCAAGTAATCTGCCAGTTCAGCACGTACTTGTGCTTAGCGCTTAAGGCATCGCACAGCCAAAGAAATAAACCACAAAACTGGTTGGTATACATTTCACTGTCACTTTTATCTAATTTTAATTAATTTGTAGATTTGTAATTTCAGATGGACAAAGAGCGAAAAAATTCTATGCGAATGTAATTAAAACTGAAAGGCGCTCGACGTGCTTTTAATTGGAAATGTGAAAAAAGCAATATACATACATAAATATCTGAGCATGGGGCGGACGGACATATGTACATACAAACATGTTCAATGGGATTTGTGAGAAGGAAATTAGTTTGAAATTGGAGCTGATTTGTTGTAGCGCATATTGAAAGCGTCAGCGCCTTTAAATCGATTTAAACGTTGGGTGCGTTCTTGTATTTTTACCAATCGCCCAAGCTGCCAACTACAACACCACATTTCATTTTCGATGTGCGCACGCCTTCAACCGAATTCCAACGTTTATATTTATATTGAAGTAAGTGTTTAGCTCTGTAAATTTATATTGCCTTAGTAAGTTTTATCGTACAGTCAAACCTCTTTTTATGCGGGGGATAGGGACCGTGTAAAAATAATCGCACCTTTTTTATGCGATTTTTTTTGTGCGGATTTCTTTTTTTATGCGTTTTGTTTTGTGCGATCCTTTTTTTGTGCGGTACATATACAGGCAGTGTCAAAAGAAAGTGTACACCATAAAATTGAAATTTTCACCAATCACTGCTTCTTTTTGAATAATTTCGCAAATTTTTTATAAAAGTATTCATACATATACAGTTTGTACTGTCAAAGTTAAAGCTCAAAAGTTTTTTCAAAATTCAGGAAAATTCGACAAACTTTCAACAAAATTTCAAACTTTTTGCACAAAATTTTTAGAATTTTTTTGAATACGCAGTTTTGTAGCTCGTTGAATTTTACTATAAAATGATACAAATCTTAAGCCGCTTAAAATTTTCTTGAAAGTTTGTCGAATTTTCCTGAATTTTGAAAAAACTTTTGAGCTTTAACTTTAAAAGTACAAACTGTATATGTATGAATACTTTTATAAAAAATTTGAGAAATTATTCAAAAAGAAGCAGTGATTGGTGAAAATTGCAATTTTATGGTGTACACTTTTTTTTTGATACCGCCTGTATATGTACCGCACAAAAAAAGGATCGCACAAAACAAAATGCATAAAAAAAGAAATCCGCACAAAAAAAATCGCACAAAAAAAAATCGCATAAAAAAGTGGCGCATAAAAACAGGTTTGACTGTATTTATTTTTCCATTTCTATACAATAGAGTTGTTTTGAGTCATCGTCGATCGTTAACCAGCGGTCATTGATTGTGATCGTCATCATTCGTCAGAAGTCATCAAATCTGTATAGTCGATCAAAGCGGCACTTTGGACGCATAGAATGCCTACGAACATTTGATGATGGATCTGTACAAAAATGAGCACATCGTCTGCTGGACGTATCATCTTCGTGGCGAACATTCAAGCGATTGTTGTACAATCATAAAAATCAATGCCCAACACGAATTGTATAATGGATCAAAGTAAACAATACAACACGAATATTTTATATTTACACACGTACTAACGATCGTAGGTATTTATTATATGTATGTAGTATCCACCTAACAGCATACATTTAACGAGCAGTAAATCAAAAGTGATCATTCTTCAACTTCATCATCAGCAGCAGCATCAACAGACAGGCATAAGCAAGCGTGAGTAGAGCTGAAAGCAAAGCAGCATTCAGGCTGAGAAGCGATCACTAACTTTAAGAGCCCCACTTTTAAATAGATTTTATTGCATGCATGGGCGTATACGGGAGGGACAGTTGGGGCTACTGCCCACACAAGCATCAAAATATGCGACTTGTGACTCATTTTAACAACTACTAAGAATTTGAAGTACAAATCAAGACATTAAAAAACTTTCATTAGATGAACATGGGGTCATGAGAGTATTGTGCTAGAGGTCAATGCCAAATGTTGGACTTCTCAAGTTTAGTCGACCATGGCTTTATGAATAAATTGCTAAAAATTTCCTGTGATTGCAAAGCACTCCAAAACATTCGAGCTTTAAGCTCTATACCCACATGAACTTGGACAGTATTTACATCGAAACTTTGCTTAGTTATAGAAAAAATATTTTCTATTGATATACTTATAATCATGCTCATCCCTTCGTTGAAGCCTTGTCGCTACCCTGGGTGTTACAACGTGCGCACTGATCAGCGATCAATGATCGTCACCGATCGCTGTTGATCAGCATTGGTGATGGTGTTCAAGATGACGACAAGACTGGCTATCACGTCAGCGACATTGGTGGAGGTTTTGCTTAAAAGTGGAAGGCAGTTGCAACATTATTGTTGTTGCTTTGCATTTAATCAATCAAACTAACAACAACAAAATGACACTTGTAGGACAAAAAGCTGAAAAAAGCTCTGAAATGGGATAGATTGAAAGAGGTGCACACACTCACATAAGGAAGATACAACGAACGAGAACATTAGACTGGGCCAAAAAAAAGTTTCTATTAATAATGAATGTTCGGAATTGTGTCAAAACTATGAAAATCGTTGTTTTTTAGATCTAAAAAAGACGTATCACTTTTGAAACGTTAAAAAAATTCCACAATTTTGCTCTTGACCCAATTATTTTTACTCGATGGACTTATTTTATTAATATTTCGAGATCTGCAGAAAAAATGTATTACTTCAATGGTTTGACAGTTTTATTAAAATATCTTAAACAGTCCTAAAACCAATAATATCAACTATACGGAAAAAAATAATTTGGAGCAGTCTAGTGAGCAGAAGTATGCGAGATATGCGCTCATCTTCCAATGCAATGTGTGGGGAAATACAAGTGAGTGACTTGACATGATTGACACGATCAATAAACAATGATCACACGAGACGAGTGCACATAAATATGGTACAATCATACTATTTACGTTACTAAGTTTACAAACAGAAATATGTACATGAAGCGTAAAAGAAAGTAGACTCAAAACTGGAACTTATAGGTAGGTGCATTTATATAAGTTAAAAATTATGTAGCAAATGTTATCTGAGTACCACTTTGAACTTAATAGAATTTATTCTTCCTATTATTTATTTAACCACGACATTGTTGATTGTTAAAAGTTTAAACTGGGAGGGACTTCGTATATTTGTCAACCTAGAAATACAACGAAGAATCACTCTCAGTAATAAAGTCCTTTCCCGTTGGTCAAAGATCACGCTCCCAGAAGAATACCGCTCGGAATTATTGATTTGAGAAAAAGGTTCCCCAAATCCCTATGATGACAACGGCGGGTATCTGAGGATATTAAAGGATGAGCTGTACGAGCTTTAAGGAGATAGTGCAGTGAATAAAAGCCTAAACAACACAGAAATTGAAAAAAGGTAGCCAAAATAAAGCTGAGATTGATTGTATATATAGCTTATAATTTCCTCCCAATGACCGTATTTTCGGTGTGCTCTCTGACGTCTTCGAGCTTATCCAAACCAAACGAATCTGCAGACAAGAATTCTGCCAATCCTGAAAGAAGAGAGATAGAATTTTAAGTGTTCGAATTCTGCAAAAGATTAAGTGTTATTCCAGCGGCTACAACATTCGTGTATAGGATGAATTAAAGCTCAAAGGGTTTGATATGTAGGCCATTGGTTGCGAATCGACAAAGACGATCCGGCCTAATAGGTGTATTTCTCAATATCCGGCGTGGGCAACAGAAGAAAGGGCACAGGTGAAGGATTACCAGGCCTTATTCCATGGTGTTTCCAGTTGGCAACCGAACTGTTAATATAGAGATGAGAATGGTTACTAGGCTTTCACAAATGATGATGAAGATAGGTGGCGCGAACTAACGTCAGTGACATTAAGACGCATGACCAAAAACGAATTAAAGTCAGTGCCGTTAATTCGTATAGTATTTTGACTTTAGTTCGCTTTGGACATGCGAATTAATGTCATTGAGGCATTTGGGTTTGAGATTCGACGAAGTAGCGCCGCAGGCGAAAATTTGACTTAGGTCAGATCCCCAATTCGGGGTGTGATCCATGGTATTTATGTGCAGAACTCCTTTCCGCATTGGCGGCCTTCGGCCGCGCCTCAAAAAATAACCCTGGGCTACGCCATTCCAACTCCGGGTGTGTGCCATAGCCGTGGCTACCGCCACGGTGATGTCCTTCCGCGTGCCACGTTTCCCACTTTTTTGGCTCAGCCTAATGTGCCATTACAACAACCACATGAAAATGACAGAACATTTTTAACATTAACTGCAAATAACTTTTGAACGGTTGAAAGAAATCTCATTTCAGATTCTAAATCTAGACGTGGGTAATCGTTTACGTGGGGTACCGAGCGCTAATGCACAACCAAAAATGTTGAGATATGTATCAGGAGACGCGCTTTGGTCCCAGGAGCATGAATATAAATCCGCTGAACCAATATTTTTAGTAGTTTCCGAGATATTTGCAGTTAAAGTTCAGAATTTTCTGTCATTTTCATGTGGTTGTTGTAATCACATTACCCTGTGAGAAAAGAGTGGCACGCGGAAGGACATCACCGTGGCGGTAGCCACGGCTATGGCAACCACCCGGAGTTGGAATGGCGTAGCCCAGGGTTATTTTTTGAAGCGCGCCCAAGGCCGCCAATGCGGAAAGGAGTTCTGCACATAAATACCATGGATCACACCCCGAATTGGGGATCTGACCTAAGTCAATCCCAGATTCATGATATAATGATCATAAGTCGAAGGTGATAACGAAAAATGAAAATTTGGAATATAAAAAAAATGTACTGACTTTAGTTCGCTTTCTTAATGCGAATTAATGCCAATGACGTTAGTTCGCTAAAAATATTTTGGCATGCGTCTTAATGTCACTGACATTAATTCGCTTTTGGGGTGCGAATTAACGTCACTGACGTTAATTCCGTTGACTTTAGTTCGCGCCACCTGAAGATAATATACGTGATCCTATATAAGGCTTGAACTGAGGTTATGTAACGTTTTTCGTGACCCTGTATTTAGCATTCGTATTGTTTTTTCTGCTGCTATTGCAAGTATACATATAAATATCTCTCTAAAGATATTGGTTGCTAAGTTCATAAAGCATAGCTCATAAAAAATTTGGTTAATTGGCATCTCAACGTGGGCCAAATCAAACATTCCCAAGAACAAAACAGGCGTTCCTAGATATTTATCTAGAGTACTTCTAAAAAGTTATTAAACTTAGCTTAGAATATAACAGAACACACGAAAGCAAGTTTTTGCTTTAAAAGTTCAAAACACAAGAAAATTAAAAGGCATGACTTTGTTGTTTTTCATTTATAATTTGTACAACACTAATCTTGTTAATTTATTGTTCTATACTACACCGCAGGCAATAAATTACTAAGTCGACTCAAGCAAAGCGTATAATTCTGACTCATTCTTCTGAAGATACCTATGATCCATCATTTTATTTTAACCTGCAGAGACCTTGATTCAAAAGATAAATTCTGGGAAGAGAGGGGAATTCGATTCAACAAGATCTTCAAAAAATCAACCTAAATATAAAGTTATTGTTAAGTCGACTTAAGTTATAACTATTAATGGCCAAATAAATATTACTCTAACCAAGTATTTTTAACAATCATTGTTAAAGATTGGAATGAAAGAATCAAACAGCTTACTATTGCGGTAAATGTAAACCGTACAAATGGCGTGCGAAAGTTTGGATGTTGGTGGTGAAAGGTTGACCGCAAGATTTAAAATTTGTAAGTAAACATTATAGACTAAATATTAATTGTCAGATCATAGTACTATATAACAGCAGAAACATTCTTGAGAAATGTTCAAATTTTGTGTCTGAAATCACATACATACATACATACGAGTACATACATATTTCTCCTTAATTTCTTTGAATTGGAAATATTAACTATATGTTTCGTTGATATAGGGAAGAAGCTGCAGTACCTAAACAGTTTGAAAGCAAAGTTTTGCTATCCGAGGCAACGCTTTGTCGAAGGTGGTTGGGAGGGACAAATAATTAAGGCAAGCGATAAATTTAACAGAGGCCTTCCACCACCAGCACTGATACGGTACTAAAACTGAAACACGCTCGAAGGGTACCCAGGCCGTAGACGACATGAGCCCAACTATGCTACCCGAAAAGCAGCTGGAATTTTTTGATTGTTGTCCCTATCATTAAACATCTTTCTAGACAATGTTTCCCTTTTTTATGGACCTGCACATTTATACATACACTAGCATATACTCGAGGGATTCACACCACATTTCTATAAAATATATGCAATATAAATAAAACAAATGAAATTCAGTAGCCGAGCCTAAATACTTCCAGAGATATGGACTACAATGAATTTCATTCATATGGGAGGTGCCATGCCCCCTCTTTCGTTATCCCCAGTTTTCATGCAGGTGTTAGGAATTAATACACGATACCGATATACCGAATTTAAGTGGTGTAACCTAAATGCTTTCAGAGATATGGACTATTAAAAACTCCAGTTGTATGGGAGATGTCACGCCCACTATATATATCAATCTATTTTTTAGCCTATGACCATATCTGGAAGAAATTCAGTGAGTGTTTCAAATTTGGTAATTCGTCTTATTCTTTTAGGAGCCAAGTCGGTCCATACCTCCATAAATTTAATTTTAATTCATATGTACATATGTATATACTCGTTTGTAGATAGATATGTACGATCAAACTACTTAGGTTTTGAATTGATTGAATATTAATTTTTCGTCTTTGTAATTCTTTTCTGGGCTACCTTACATATTTAGATAAAGATGTCTTATCTTAAGATGTTACTATTTAAGTCCCAAAAGCTTGATAACTGAACATATAAAAAAATTCTTGAAAATGTGTGCACAAAATAAATACAACAACCATAATAAAAAGTTTCATAAAGAAATACAAAAAGCTATTAGGCTTAAAGTAAACAAGGGTAGATATTTAAGCAAAAAAAAAAAACATTTGAAAGGCAGGCCAATCAACTTCCCACGGTAATCACATAGAAATCAAGCAAACAAAAGCCCACAGCAAAAAAAAATCAATGGATGTTAATGTGTATGTATGTATGAAGTAAAGAAATATGTACATTAGGGTGCATTAGTCAAAAAAAATGCTCAGCCATCTTGACCTGTATTAGTTGTGAGCTGCACCAAAAACTTTTATTTTCATCAACCCAACATTTAATTCCTTATCACAATGTGTCCACAAGAACTGGTCTCTTAGTAGATGTTCCAAATCGGTAGAACAAAAGAAAAAAGCAAATTTTGGGATTAGGTTTAGTTTTTCTCTGACTAGCCTAATGCACTTAAATACATATTTACATAGTGTTACAAAAACCGTAAGAAAATATTTATTTGTATACTTTTTTGTAGCAATAAAAAAACCGTAAAGGTAAACAAACATGAAAAGGTGCCAATAATGAAGTAAGTAACCTTTAGAAAATTGCATAAAAAGGTTACAGAAAAAATGCCATAAGGATAAAAAACCCGCAACATATTTGACAATAAATACCCACAAAACATGCCAATGGCAATAGCAACAACAAGAACACAAGACAATGCATAACAAGTCGGTATGTATGTATATATGTATATAGTGCTAAATATCAACCACATTACATAAATTGAATATTGGATAACAATACAGTCTGGGCAAGAACAAGAAAAAAGAACTGTCAAGTGAATGAGTAACTCAGATGTGGCAGCTGGTAAAAAAATGTGACTAAAAGGACAGCAACCCATGTAAGAATATCCTTCCGAGCAAAGTAAAAGCTAGTTAAGGATTCGCTTTTACCTGTTCAAAAAAAAGAGACGAGGGTTATGTATAGAATGTATTTAAAATTACTTGGTTTAATAGAAACGGTTACTTTTGCATAGGCTCTATGTAGTCCTGGGTAGAATTTTCTTGTGCTGTTTTCATTTCAATCAATGAAATGACTAAATAGATAATTTAAACTAATGATACTGTTGAAATTCATTAGAAAATATTATATACATACATATTCCACCTTTTTTTATACCCAGCGTACTAGTACTAGTACAAGGGTATATTAATTTTGTCCACATAACGGTACTATGTAACGGCACAAAATAATCGAGTTAGATATAGAGTTCCATATATGAAAGTTCTTAGGTTGAAAAGAGGAATTGATTAAGGCATGTCCGTCCGTCTGTCCGTCTGTCCGTCCGTGTACACGATAACTTGAGTAAAAATTGAGATATTTGCATGAAATTTTGCATACAGGTTACTTTCTGGCCAAGGTAGGTTGCTATTGAAAATGGGCGAAATCGGATGATAACCACGCCCCCTTTTTCGATATCGAAAATTTCGAAAAACGTATAAAACGGGTTAATTCAATATCAGAAGCAGCTACAATGATAAAATTTGCAATATGTATTGATTTATATGTTCTAAGGCGGATTTTACCAAATTTTTTGAAAAGGGGCGTGGCACCGCCCCCATATATTTGAAGAAATTTTAAAATTTTGACTCCTAATAACTTGAGAACAGTTTATGCTAGTATAACGAAATTTTGTAGAGGGCATACTATTGTTGTGTTAAATTCAGATATAGAAAATAAACGAAATCGCTTGGCGACCACGCCTACTTTTTTATAAAAGTTATATTGAAAGGAGGTGGAAATATTGAAAAGTCCATATCTAATTAACTGATACCGCTATAATAATATAATTTTGTACATACATCAATTTTCATATTCTTTACATTATTTTTGCAAAATTTTGGAAAGTGGGCGTGGCACCGCCCACTTATGAGTCAAGCAATTTTCAAATTCGACTGCTAATAACTTCAGAACGATGTGAGATAGGTTTACGAAACTAGGTTCCAGGCATGTTATGTTTATGTAGAGTACTACCACAGAAAATAAGAAAAATCGGTGAACGACCACGCCCCTTTTTGGACTAAAGTTCTCTAAACGAGAGTTAGGAAACCGGAATATGCAATATCTGTTTAACTGATACAGATATAATGCTAAAATTTAGTACACTCATTCACCTGATGATGTTATTAGTGATGTTTAAAGGTTTTTTGGTAATATTTTGGAAAATGGGCGTGGCACCGCCCACAAGTGAATAAACAAAATATCAACATTTCACTATTAACAAGCCACTGTGAAAGTATCATAAAGATCTGCAATGAAAACTGATCTTCAATAGGGACAAACAACATAATAAAATCCGTGGGCGTGCCACCACCCACTTTTTTAAAATTATGTAAATATTGATTAATGGACACATATATCCGTACATCGAAAAATTTCACAAAATACGTTAAAAGTTATGGGCATGGCACGCCTTCTTTTCCAAAGTTATATATAGGACATGGTATAACCCTTGAAAAGATCGATTCAGTACTTTTGGCTCATGTAAGCGGTTAAAGCTTTATAAGCAAGGAGCGTGGCCGCGCCCACCAAATTCGCTATTGTTTAGGCTCGGCATAGATTGGTTTTTAAAATGGGCGAAATCGGATGAAAACCACGCCCCCTTTTTCTAAAAACTAACGCTGGGTATTTAATGTTCGGTTCACCCGAACTTAGACTTCCTTACTTGTTTTAATTAAATACGAGATTCTGCGTGGTAAACTTGAAAATCGGACATTTTTTTTACAAGCTTTTTATAAAAACTTTAGCTTTTACTCAGTCATTTGTTGAGAAAAGATTTATGCAGATGAACTTTTTTTACAACTTACGATAAGCCAGCTAGGATAAGCTAGGCTTTGAGCACCATGTTAAATATACATACATATGTAGGTCCCTTTAAGACATTCATTTAGGAAATTTATCTTTGTGATTCATAAATCTCGGTACTGCGTTCTGGGCATCTTTTGGGCTACTCTCATAGCTATAATGCATTTGCATTTTGTATGAAATCGCCAATATCGGACTACATAATTATTTTGTTATTGTTATTAAAAAAAAAATTTTGTGTACGTAGCATATTTAAAACTCTCCTTTTTTGTACTAGTACAAGGGTATTATAATTTTGTCCACATAACGGTACTACGTAACGGCGAAAAATAATCGAGTTAGATATGGGGTTCCATATATGAAAGGTCTTAGGTTGAAAAGAGGAATTGATTAAGGCATGTCCGTCCGTCCGTGTACACGATAACTTGAGTAAATTAAATTATTTAATTTTAAATTTTATTAAATTTTTTGAGAAGGGGCGTGGCACGGCCCACATACATATATTTGAAGAAATTTTAAAATTTTGACTCTTAATAACTTCAGAACAGTTTATGCTAGTATAACGAAATTTTGTAGAGGGCATACTATTGTTGTGTTAAATTCAGATATAGAAAATAAACGAAATCGCTTCTCGACCACGCCTACTTTTTCATAAAAGTTATATTGAAATATTGAAAAGTCCATATCTAATTAACTGATAACGCTATAATAATATAATTTGGTGCATGCATCAAATTTCATATTCTTTACATTATTTTTGCAAAACTTTGGAAAGTGGGCGTGGCACCGCCCACTTATGAGTCAAGCAATTTTCAAATTCGACTAGGTACCAGGCATGTTATGTTTATGTAGAGCACTGCCACAGAAAATAAGAAAAATCGGTGAACGACCACGACCACTTTTGGACTAAAGTTCTCTAAACGAGAGTTAGGAAACCGGAATATGCAATATCTGTTTAACTGATAAAGATATAATGCTAAAATTTAGTACACTCATTCACCTGATGATGTTATTAGTGATGTTTAAAGGTTTTTTGGTAATATTTTGGAAAATGGGCGTGGCACCGTCCACAAGTGAATAAACAAAATATCAACATTTCACTATTAACAAGCCACTGTGAAAGTACCATAAAGGTGTGCAATGAAAACTGATCTTCAAATAGGGACAAACAACATAATAAAATCCGTGGGCCTGCCACCACCCACTTTTTTAAAATTATGTAAATATTGATTAATGGACACATATATCCGTACATCGAAAAATTTCACAAAATACGTTAAAAGTTATGGGATAACCACGCCCCCTTTTTCGATATCGAAAATTTCGAAAATCACATAAATTGACATAACTTGCGTAAAAACTGAGATATTTGCATGGAATTTGTTATGCAGGCTACTTTCTGACCGAGGTACATAGGTTTCTATTGAAACTGGACGAAATCGGATGATAACCACGCCATCTTTTTCGATTTAGAAAACTTCGAAAATCTCATAAATGGACATAACTTGCGTAAAAACTGAGATATTTGCATGGAATTTGTTATCCAGGCTACTTTCTGGCCAAGGTGAGCTGCTGTGAAAATTTTCGAAATCCGGTGATAACCACGCCCAATTTTTCGATATCGAAAATCACATAAACTAACATAAGTTGAGTAAAACTTGAGATATTCGCATGAAAATTGGTACACAGGTTACTTTCTGGCCAAGGCATGTTGGTCTTTAAAATGGGCGAAATCTGATGAAAACCACGCCCCCTTTTATGATATAGAAAATTTCAAATAAGATTCTAGGGACTATATCATTGCCAAGTCATGGTATTTGTGTCTCGTTCTGAAAACTAACACTGGGTATTTAATGCTCGGTTCACCCGAACTTAGACTTCCTTACTTGTTTTCTGTTAACATTGTTCTAATGAGCTATACCTTTCATTAACATGAAATGGTCTTATAATTGAAATTGAACATCCTCATGGAAGGTATATTGCTAGTACAGTCTAAGTCAGCGCTTGCCCTATATGTCGCTTTTAAAATTGCACTATAATCACTTAGACTAAACTCCAGGTAATGCATACCTAAATACTGCAAAAGGTGACCGCACCATTGCTCTCGATAGTACTGGAGCATGCGGGATCCCGTCAAAGGACTATAGCCAACGGCTAATTTACAACTCTGGCAGTATTTACCAAGCATTCACAAGTAATGATTTTTTACGAAAATTTGAAATAAATAATAAATAAATTGACAGATAGAGCACATACGCTCGAATTCATTGGGGAGAAGCTGTATGCAATTACAACAAAACATAACAAAATTGTAAATACGTTGTATGCTTTTCATACAAGAGACAAATTGCCGAACGCTATGTAGCATGAAGCATTGAATCAACAATACTATAATGCTTCAAAAATTAATTCAATGCATCAAAATATAAAAAAAAAATTTTAAGTCTCTAACAAAAAGGAACTAAGTAAAAAATGTTGCAAGGATAACAAACCCAATCATAAGTGCGTAAGATGCGAGACCCGCAGAACTCACAAAAACAAATGGGAAAGGCACACGGACGTGCTCGCACAAATATACATTAGCCCGTTTAAAAAAAATTGAATACGATTTTTTAAAGTTCATGAGTTCATAATTTACAAAAAACTTATAAAAACACTCTTTGCTAGCAGAAATGGTGAAAAATAAATTCCGGAAAAAGACTTGTGGATCTACCTGAACGCTTTTGCAAATAGATAACGCCGGTGAAGTTCAGTTCCACAGCTCGAAATATATTAATCAGTACTATTTAATGAAATATGTTTGAAAACCTTGATCTTTTGTGTCGATCTTTTGTGTTGATTTGCAAAAGTTGGAGGTTTGCAGTGGCGAAACGCGTTATCAGTCAAAGGGTTCTACGCCCCTACGCTTCACAGTAATCTTTCTTTTGCTAAGAAACTGTTGACAACATAGGATTCATGGAAGAATTCAAATATACTAGTATATCCCGTGGTCGAAAATCGACCACCTTAAATTAGTACAACTTATTAAATCCTATATTCACCATTACCACCAGCGACATCTACAACCCAGTAGATAGAGTTCTCTTATTCACAATGGCGTTGCAGTACAAATTGATTTTTTTGTGCATTCACAATAGTTTATTTAAACAAATTAATTTTTATGAAATACGCTTAAACAAAAGCACTGCTGTAATTAATATATAGTTTGGCATGTAGAGGTAGCCCACACCTTTATTATTAATATTGGTTCGAAATGAGAGCAGAAAATTAGGAGCAAACACAAAAAGACCTTACAGAAATAATATATATGATTTTATTAAATAAAAAAAGAGCCGGAAAACAGAAGGTATTCCATTTATTTTTTCTCTGTCTAATGTATGCATAAAGGCTGTTAAAAACGCAGATTTCTATTGTGTAGCATCACAAGCCAAACCCAAATGTGATAGAAACACGCTGTCCGGAATTACAAAGCTGGGTACCGTCTGACACATGGTGGCTTTGCCAAGAAAGAAATACACTTAATAGAAAAGCCACAAATACAAAAAAAAAACAAAAAGAAGACGAAAAAAGGATTTCGCAAAACCAAAAAAGAGAACATAGACAGCAGCTTAAGCTGGAAGATTTACTTTTGCTTTGTTGGCTTTACTTTGGGTGAGAAACATTTTTTAAGCAATGCTTTTGATACCATTTTCTTACGAATACACCATTGAAAATAGGAAGAGCAATAACGTAAAAGATTAAATTGTTACTTTCTTCCGTTGCTTTTTGCATGCAAGCAAAAGCTGCAGGGATAAGTTGAAGTGATAAGAAAAGCTATTTTTTGCTTGTTGGTTTTGTGCGTATAAAACAGAGGAAGAGAGAAAGCAAAAAGAAAACAACTAAAAATCAAAGTTAAAAAAAAAAAAACATACACCCAAGAGAAAACCCATATCTGATTTAGGCGCCAGTGCGTTGCGTTTCACTTCAATTTTTGTTTTCAATTTCTCTAGCTCGTTCTTCTTCAATTACCAATAAAAAACTTTTGGGTCGATACACCCTCACATGTCAAACTGACAAGAAACAAATGCGCCAAAAAGGTAAAGAAAAAATTTCAACTTTTCACTTTTGATTTATTCCTTTTATTTGCCTCATTCTTGTGATTAATTGAAATTAATGGTGAATCTTTATTTGTTTTTTTTTTAATGTTTGGTATGTACCTTCAAGATCAGAAGTGCACCTAGCAAAGCACATACATCTCTATATGTATGTATGTATGTATATGTAAATATATATGCATGTACATATGTATACCCCGATGTGCTTACATTCTATCCAGCTCACATCAGTCAAATGTCCTATTCACTGAATCGCCGTCGTTCAACTTTTTTTCTTGTAATTAATTTTCTACCTTTTTCTTCATCATCATAACCATTATCCTACTCCATATAGGCTATTGATACTTGCCATGCTACGAGGGTTGGTCTTTCTGTTTTAGCATACCCAAATACCATACTAGAAAGACTAGGTAGTTCTATTCAGCTTTTGTATTTGGAAATGGAGTGATCTTCAACTCTGTAGAAAATTTAAGCTGAATGATCAGTCGTCTTTGGTACTTATAATACAGTGTTGGGTGTTCTTTAGCGGGATTGTCAGTGATCTTTATGACTTCTTTAGTTTCGGCCAGCCGATATTCAATTATGCATAGGTGGCCTTCAGCTAGCTAAGGAATTGTAGTTCTGAGAAAATGTGCTCTTTTCAGATGCCTAGGTCCTTGTAGACATCCAATATTGCTCACCTCTCTCTTAAGCCCGATTTGAATCTACAAGGTGAGGCAGCCTTATTGGATAACCCCAACATTGTAAATTGTATAGAGGATGACGAGGTGCGTTGTCGAGTCAATTCAGGCTTCGATTGCTCTATTTTAAACAATCCCGTTGCTAAACAACGGTTCGCTAGATAATGTGGTATTAAAACTGTCCAAATGTGCTGACTCTCTGCTGTAGTAAGCCTTAAGAATGCTAATCGTTTGGAACATTTTCTCTCAATTATTGCAAGTAGAGGAATGAAAAGTATTACCTTCCACCAACTCCGCCCCTTGAACTCCGTGGACTTAGCTGGCGAACCTCTTAAATTTCTGCCTGTACCGATGTGCACACATGTGTCTGAGGCTAATACTCCGATTTGCTACAGTTGCTTATTTAGCTTGTTCGCCTGTCTCGTTGACTGTCAGTACGCGACAATCTGTAAATGAAATTAAAATCTGTCTTGGGATTACAATCGCACAATGTCAAACGGCATTTGTAATGAATGCGAAATTAGTCTATGGTAGTATCAATTAGATGTGTGGTTAAGAAAAATGTAGTGCTTATGGAGGTTATTGCTACGACTACTTTGATGTCTGAGAACGCAAAAGTAGATTTCACAGAGTGTAAAAAAAGAACAATAGCCATATTAATTAGAGTTGGGAATACTTATTGCTTGTATTCCACAATTTTTACATGGAACGGAGGATCAGTATATTTCAAATTATTTTTTGTAATATCTCAGAATTTTTTTTGAAGATAAAAGACTAAAAAGCAGTAAGGATAGTTTTTAGGGAGTAAGTAAAACAATGGGCCAGCCGGCCTAAGTGTGCCTCTCGGCGCTGCAGAGAGGCAGCCACCTTACCTAAGTAAAACCAAAAAATAAAGACGTGTTTGGCACGATATGCCTGTGACGAGATTGAGGCTGAGTTTCTCTACCAATATGTGGTATGCTTTTTATAGTTTTTCCTACAAACTGGCAGGACCTACAGTTTTTTGCTAACTCCGAATGGCAAAGCTGATACGTTTTTTGTAAGAAGTCCTTCATGACGGAAATACAATCGGATAGTTTGCCGAACCACTGCCTAGAAGCGACGTCGGTTTGAATAGACCAGGGGTAATATTAGACTTTACGTTGTGAAGGTTACCCCATACGAAGCTTTTCAAGCTCAATCTTGAGCTGTCCAATCTATTTACAGCGGAGAATCGTTTTCTGAGATAAAGTGACTTTGCTCCGTCGTTTTTATTTGTATTGCAAGTATATGAAGCTATCAGCTTTCAATGACTTTCAATAAGTTATTTGAACTTAGCAAATTTTATATTTCGTCACTTTAGCTATTCTGAACTCACTTTTCCACTAGTATCAAAAAATTATGTTGGGTGGGCTTATCAGCTTTTGTCGCGCAGTCTATGATATACATATTACAAATTCATTGAAAGTTTGTCAGCGAAATAGGCAGCTTTGTTTATTTTTTTGTAAGAAACAACAAAACAAGAGGTCAACAAAAACATTATCAGGCTTATTGCAAAATATTTTTCATTCAACAAATTCTAACAACTGCCAAAAATAATAATCGCCTGGCACTAATTATACGCAACGCCAAATAACTGTGTATTGAGGTTCGCCATAAAATCGTAAACGCAACAGACGCGCGTAATTCTTCAAAGCAAAGCAAAATCCGTGTGAGTGAAAAACGGGCAAATAGCCAAAAAGTATGGCTAATAAAATATCAAATATGAGGTGAGAGAAGGCAGCTGAACACCAAAAATATATAGACTAGGGTGTCCCTTATTTCTGAGGCACTCTTTATCCACTTAGAATTGATTGTAAACGAAAAGTTACGAAGTGGCACCAGCACTTGCATAACATGGAATAGCGGATGTAACCGCTGCATTTTAGTTTGCTGAACTATTTCGACGTCAGCGTAAAGCTCGCACAGCTAGTCGTTGAATATTCTGCGGTACTCGGCCTCGTTAAAGTTCCACAAATCTTTCGAAGGACATTATATCTCGAATAGTTATAAAACCGTTTCATCGGATATTGTAATCGTCCGGGGTCCGAATCGTGACAGACGTGAACGAGTAGATGAACGTACGAAAGAATAGAGGCAAATATTTGAAAACGAATGCGTATTGAGTTTATATTTGTATATATTCACCCCTATTACGGTTGTCAAGATCAAATGTCACGTCGTATTAATGTCAACATCAATATCAAAGTCGCGTCAATGCAAAAGTGGTATTTACTTCGTCAATGTATTGACGTTGACGTGTTATCGATAATTTAATAGCAAAACTACGATCCTTATACTTTTGACAGTTGTTTATTTACAATTTGTTGCACATATAATTCTGCTTAAGATTTAAACTTTTGTTTAAAGATGTTTTTTTACATTATAAGCCGGAAAAAGCAACGAAAATCGCCGTTAAACCTTCGGTAATACTTTCCATCGAACGTCAAGTGTTAATACACGTCCAAAAATCTAGGTAGAGGTATCAAGCGACGCGTCTTCACCTCCGTAACAATAATCTGGAGGGAAATCAGATATTTTAAGAATTTTGCGAGATATTTGCAGTTAAAGTTCACAATTTTTCTGTCATTTTCATGTGGTTGTTGTAATGGCACATTAGGCTAAGCCAAAAAAGTAAAAAAGTGTGCGTACCGTGGCACGTTGTCACGGTTCAGGCAACCACCCGGAGTTGGAATGGCGTAGCCCAGGGTTTTTTTTAAGCGCGGCCGAAGGCGGCCAATGCGGAAAGGTGTTATGCACATAAATACCATGGAGATCTGACCCGGGTCGGTTTTTCACTAATAACTTTTCACTGAAACAAAATATCGGATTTCCCCCTCCAGGTTATTGTTACGGAGGTAAGGACGCTGCCTTACATAATCGTTGTATTGACGTTAGAGTCATCAAGCTTCAATTCATCATCCGAAGCTGAAAATGTTCAAGACGGGTTTGAAGTTGATTTATCTGACGACTTGCAAAACATGGAAGCTTCGCAAATACGGCAACAAATTAAAGATTTTTGTAATTCGTTTTTAGTTGTTTTTATTAAAAAATATAAAATACTTCAGTATTTATATTTCTTTAAACAATGCAACTCATGCAACTTCCACTTTTGAGAACACCTTGAACCATTTTTTGTAGTTCTAAAATAAGCTGCGAAAATTGGTTATTGTTTGTTATTTTAATTTTTCTCTCCATTTTCCTGAATTAAATAAAAACTAAACAAATAAAGTGTGTAAAAAGGTATAATTCAGAATTATTTTACCAAATTTTTACAGCAGAATATTTAATTGAGCGCTTGTCGTCACCAAAAACTGTGTTGACAAGTTTTATGTTAACTCCCGTCAATAGAATATCACTATTGTTGTCGTAAATACCAAAATAGTTTCAACAGCTGTCAATAGTTATCGAAATTGACAATGGCGATACCGATTCGTCAACAAAAAGTCAATACTTAAAAGTATTGACAACCGTAATAGGGGCGATTTATTATTTTAACTGTACTTTTGTTAGTTCACGGCTGTCATAATCCGATATTGACATTTTTACGTAGCGAGTTGCTCGTTCACGTCTGTAACGATTCGGGCCCAGGTCGGTATGAGATGTGCGGTCCTTACCAATTCTGCTTAATTTCGAAGTATAGTCAACTTCTTTCGGTTAGTTATAACAAAACAATTGATGTTTACGGAATGTTATTAAAAAATGGAAACTAAGAGATAATTTAATGTACGCACTAATGTTCAGGAACAGAACCTCGCATGCATTTACAAAAGTGCTCACACATGTATCGCCATATATTTGGAGTATGAATATTTATGTAGTATACGCAACTCTATTGCAAATCAAGCAACTAACTGTGGGCTAAATAAATAACTCGTTGAAAGTAGTATGTAAGTGAAAGAGAATGTGGCACATAAAACTAGAAGGAATGGGAATCATACATATGTACATATGTGCGTGTGCTTGCGTGCATTTGCCGTATGGCCAAATGAAGTGCAAATGAAAGCGTAAATGTGTTGATGACGAGCGAGAGAACGAAAAAACAAAAAAACGAACAAAACCTAACTAAATTTTGTGGGGTAGATGTTGATTTGGGTTGTGTTTTTTGCGCGGGACCTGCTCTCTGTGAATGGATGGCCGATTCAATGAATGAAAAAGCAAATAAGTTGCTAATGAAATGCGAAAGTCCACACAAGTGCACTGTTGTGCTTGACTTAGCAAATTACATTACAGACAAATGCTAATTGCAGACACAATTTGTTAATCGCAGGCTGCAATATTTGAAAAATGCACTAAACAAGCAGTAATACATGAAAAACATTACTTTGGTACTTGTGTACTGTACCACAAAAATAAATATCTTTCATATTTTGATTTCTGCGTTTTGCCAAGTATCAAAAATAACATGTAAGGAAGTCTAAGTTTGGGTGGAACCGAAAATAGTATGCCTAGTAAAGATCTATTATGGCATCCAAATTACGTATGCAGGTATATTTTAATACTTTTCAATTCGTGCTATAAAGCCAGCTTCTGTGGCGAGTTTTGATGAACATTTAATTTATCTCACATTTTATTTTTGAAAAATATACCAAACATTGGAAAAGGATCAGTTGCTTTCAAAAATTAACAAATGTTGGTAGAATTTAGTCGAATAATATCGAATAAAAATCAATAAAGAATTATGTATGTATGTATAACTTAGTTATTGCAGTGAGGTATTTTCTACTTGCCAGAATATTTTGCTTGAGTGTGATCCGATTTGCCTTAATTTCTCATGAGTATACTACATACCATTGAGAAGCAGGTGGTTTATTTTTGAATTACAATCAATCATTTAAAAAAAAATAAAAGAATAACTACATACATATGTACTAACCTACATACTTCCTCAAAATCTTTTTTTTTTCTTTCGAATTTTGTTCCAAAATCTTATTATGTGTGCACGATATTATTGATATATATAGTATGTAGTACAATATTTCATAGTTTTTCGAGCTATTCTACAACTTTGTATCAACAAACAAACATTTTGTTTCGACATAGTCTAGTAGTACGTTTTTCTCAAATTTTTAACAGCAGGGTTTTTATCTTATTGAGATTCAAGTTCAAGAAGATATCTTACATTGGCCAGCTGCAAAAAACCAAGCAAACAAAGTAAACGTGAAGTAAATTTCTAAAAAGTTTACTTACGATCTACAAACGATTATTTCTCCTTTACGGGAAGTTTTATAGTCAGCGTCAGCTTTTCAGAAATACCTTTAAAAAATCGTCAAAGAAAGTTTTTATAAACGTTGAACTAAAATTTTATTTACAAATTTTTTTAATTCTATATGTCATATCGCTAAAATAAAATCTTATTTTAAATGCCGCTCAGATATCTCTAATTTTGAAAAATTCTAGGCGAAATCCCGAAAGCGTTTTAGCTGCTGCTCTTTGTACTATTCCCACTTGAGTGAGTCACTCTTGCCCAACTCCCATCTGAATAACGCAACAGACAAAACTCAAAGATTCGTAAGGAATTCTCATCATCCATCGGTAAAATCAGAATAACAGGGATACCTCCACTGCTTCAAAAGGCCAAGTAGAGAACGAGATGGGTTTGTGATTTACAATTTAGACTCAATACTCATGGGGAAATACAAGAAGTAATAAAACTGTAATAAACACATACATACCTACATACCGTACCTTAAAGCTGTAAGGTAATACAAATATGTACATATGCAAAAGCAATTCAACAAAAAAATATTTAAAGTAACACAGAAGCAGCATTCGAATACGATTACAAAAAAACTGAAATTAATTAAAAGACTGCTCCACACAAACTTGACCTTCTACGAAATGATTTCGCATATCAAAATCTTACCCAAAATTAAATAGTACTAATAAAGAAAAGGCATGTAAATAAAATGAAAATAGAACGTTAACTAGAAAATTTATATACATACATACGTACTTAGTCTAGAAGTCGGTGACCTGAGGCAATGTGCTGCTGCGGTCTCCCGAGAACTGTTTGATGATGAGCTGAGAACTAATCTCTCAACAGTGGCGCTGTGGCATGTTATTATACTTACTACGGTTATAACATAGATTTAAACCCAATTAACATTTTTGTATTGATGTGATATAGGTGTATTTTGCTTTCCTACTAGACCGAAAGGACCTAGGTTCAAGTATAGGGAGATGTAGCTTCGAAACGGTTTGGAAAATTAGCAAACCACAATAAAAGAGAAATTCGAACTTAGTCGCTCATACACATATTTTTATTTGATTCAATCTCAAGTTGGGCGTTTTAAATAACTTAACGATTCTTGAAAGACTGAAGGAAAAACCTAGAAACTAAATTTAAATGAAAGTAGTTCTTGTAGCCGAATTGAGAATCTTTAAATTCTCAAACTCTTCTCAAACATGGAATGGAATTGATTTGCCTTTGTTTACTGGGTATGTTTACATAAGAAATTATAATTGAAGCTCATAAGAAATAAGGCTCGCAAGGGCGATCGAAATGACTGCAGGCTGCAAGCGCATGCAAGCGATGAAGATGAAGATCAAGATAGAAATGAAGGCGGTGATAGTTGGGTTGCCTAGAGGACGATGCACATCTTATATATGTATGTAATGCATAGTAGTTGTTTTATGATTCTAGAATCAAGAAAATTATCAGATCGGTAAAGGCTGCATATTCTATGTACATATATATACATGTACACATACTTATAGCACTAAGAAAGTGTTAACTAGCAGCACCATCGTTACAAAATTGTTACTTTCAATTGGTGCTACATTGTATTGAAGTGTAGAAGCTAATACAAAGTACAAAGTAGCTTCTTAAAAATGCCCAGCGGCATATAATTAAATTACCAACTCTTACAAACGGATGTTTAGGCGGTAAAAAATAAAAGGATAAACATCGGTAGCACTAAATATGCTGGTGGCAATATGGCTTCTAGACACATCTATGCTCATCCTAAATTTTACATGTCTATGGATATTTGTACGAGTATGTACGTCTTTATAAATGAGTGTTGCTCATATTATTCGATTTTTACAATCACTCGATTATTTTTGATCTGATTATACAAAAGAGTTGCTACAATAGTTTAGTCTGATACTGTTAGACAAACCATTCAACTTTCAAATAAATAACAAAAATTTGGATTTTCTCTCAGCCCAAATCGAAAACAATATTTAAAGGCAAATCAAAGATTTGTTCGCATTTTTAAGGTAAATTTTGTTGACTTTCTTTATTATTTGACAATGGGTGTCACTCGTTCTCCGAGTGTTAAAAAATTAAACTTATACCTAGATAGAGTTGCGTTATAGTTAAAAATAAAAGAACAAGTGACAAAAGATATTTCAAAAATCTTTGTATTTCTTTGGGATTAGATGTACCTAAAAGGACAGTAAGATGCGATACCGTTGTTCTTGACACCCGAACAGCAACGATGTTTTGAGCCTAGATGAAAGCACCTGTGAGTAACTACAAAGCTTATTAAAATTTGTTACGCACAACACCTCGTTTGGTGTATATTATCATGACGATGACGAGGTGGAGTGGATAATATATCATACCAAGGGCTCATTTGCAAGCCCCGCTACAGGTAATATCAAATTTCTTTCGAAAAATTAAACAAAGGGCGTGTTTTGTTCTCGGCAGTTTGCAGCACGTCCTTAGAGAGTATTGCTTATTAAAAACGACCGGTCCAGCAAAAAACTTAAGGCGCCAATAATTTAAACTCCAATAGTTAGACGAAAATTGAAATAAACACATTTCCTTACAGGAGGAAGTTTATGAAATTTCCTTAGGTAGAGTAGTAGTTAAAGCGGCTGCGATTCAGTTCAGCCAAGTAGGTTTCGAAGCATTTCGAACCAACCAGAGTTGTTAATAAACTGAATGATGCTTGTAATTCCTATTTCAGATGCCCTCTTCAGGTTTTTCCAAAGGGGGCTCCCAAATTATTTTAGACGCATTCTGGCTAGTGCCGCGTATTTTCGGTCTCTTTGGTAGCTAAGTCCTTACAACTTCTGCAGTAATCATGATGCGTAATACCGAAAATTTCTAGATGTGTGACTATCGCCCAGTGGCGTTTGCAGGCTGCTATAACTGACGACGTCTAAACTATTTCTTGTTAATGCCGCCAAACCTTGGAATTTGTATAGAATTAGATAAATGCTTGTAGACGGAAAATCTTAACACCTTTTATTAGTTACATATTTTCAATAAAAATTTTGAATTATAAAACTTTACACAAATTTTTTATTTTTTTTTCTTATCTATCTGGGGGTTAGTACATATAGTTAAATTAGCAACTATCAAAAAATTTAAAATTATTAGTGGCCTCGAGCTCGTTCCGAACCAGGATACTTGAAAATTGTACAGGCCGTAAAAGCCAACAAATTGTTGGTAGAAAAAAGCAATAACAAAAACCAGAGCACATGGTTGGCAAAACTGTGATACTAAAACAGCTTTGCAAAAAAAAAAATCCATCATGATCAAAAAGCTTACAACAAGATGGCGGTGTTGGTCAGGAATATGGTACAAAGTGAATTGAACAGGGTGTTTAGAAGACAAAAAACCCAGCTATACAATTCGGGACACTTCACTCCATTCACCTTTGCACTCACTACCGAACTTTCAAAGAAATAGAAGATAACGATTTAGGTTTTTTAAGGATTTGTGGATTTGTAAATATGTATATTTATTTGCGACGATTAGCTCAGATGCTAGGCGACCGTTTTGCTCAAATTGTATTTATTCATTTGGCTCAGGTTCTGACGACCATGTTTGCCTAAATGTTCAAAATTGTTCTTTGGAGAACGAGAGGGTATGTATGTATGTATTATTGGTGGCGAGCACTGTTGGCTCTGAGGTATGGCGCGATGGGCTTTCTCATTTTAGCTTGGAAAAACAACACTTTGGCTTTCCAAAACATAAACTATATTTTCGAAATATTTCATAAGCTGATTGCGAATTACAATAGCATGCAATGCTAATGAAATAAACGAACGGAATGACCGTAGCTTATGTCACTTAAACACCAGCGTATTGTTAGCTCAATGGTTAGCAATGCGTGCCAAAATTTCTCGATGAGTGCAGTTAGCACCTTCCGAAATGGGTCTATGGCGGTTGTCTTCAAAAGAAAACTTTTAATAATTATAATAAATTATTAAAAAAATGAAACAACAATAATTTTCGCGACAGAAAAAATTGTTAGAGGCCTCGAGCTCGTTCCTAACCAGGATACTTAAATTGAAAAATATATTGAACACGTAACATAGCATATATGTATCTATCATATGCCAATATACATATGTATGTATATATTTTTGTATGTGATTCATTCTTAAGCCCGATTTTAACAAACTGTTCTAGTTGTTGTTGGATAAAATAGCTAAGGGTATGAAGAAAAATATTAAATAAGTGAACAATTGTGCCATAAGGAGCAGCTGCTCCAAACACTTCCTTTGAGAATTCTTATGCAGCAACAACAAACTAAATATCCTTTGTGCACTTTGTGCGTATTGTCCTTTTTATGCGTCTTCCATAGCGTTTATGCTCCAATGTTTTCGCTCTGAGCTCGTTACAATGATATTGTGTAAGTATGTAAGCACGTATGTATGTGTGTAGCACAATCTATTTACCATTTAGATATGACCAATAAAAATGCAATAACAACAATCAGCAAATGCATTGACAATACGCATAAGGAACACTTAACTATTACACCTTTAGGGTAATTTTCTCATTACATTTTCCAGGGCATTGTGCGCTACATAACTGGCATTGCTGTGCATGTCTGAATCGATCGATCCTACAACGGATGTCGGCAATTTTGTTAAATCAGCAAGTAACAAAGGTTGAAAAGCAGCAAAATAAGAATACATACACATACATATACATATAAATGAAGGAAAATAAAATTGTGTTCAAAGGAAACGTTTTGCATTTGTTTACAAAATATTTTCACTGCATGCCCCGCGCAGCCGGCAATATTTGTAAATAAATGTGCAACATTACCTACCTACCTTTGTTCGTGTATCGAACTATGAGAAAATTGTAAATTGAAAATTGTATGGTTGCTTGCGGTGAAATTTCGTGCACAATTGACTATCAAAATTGTAGCGATTGAACCTTTTCGGCTTTGGCCTTTTGTGCGCCCCACACTCTTCGAACTCATTTTTAATGCCAAGATTCTGTTACCATTCTGCCTTTAAAAGATTCCCTTGACTGTTTGTTTACCTACCTACATAAGTCTGTAACGAGAAAATTAATGTGACTTTGTTGTTAGCTTGCTTTTGTACCCAACAGCGGCATGTCCTTCGACCTGCATTTAGCGCATACTCGTTCAGTTGCCTTTGCCTGGATGTGTTTTTATAGTTGTGCAGACATGAAATGATACATAAATAATTTAATTAGACCACATATCGACACGCATACATACATGTAAGTATAAATATCAACGCTGTCTATATGCCACACGCGCATGGAAGTATTTATCGTGAAGTATGCCATGGACATGCCAACAGACGGAAGGGGAGGATCTATTATGCCTTTGAAGAAAATTCCGAGTATATTTAACATATCTAACTTTTGCTTTCAAACAGCAGTTGGTAGACAGGATACCTTCATCAATCATTTTTTAAATTGTTAGGTGGGAAAAGCGAAAACAATTCTCGATAGAGCTAGTAGTGAATGCAATAGCTGAGATAGAGATAGCAATCATGAACCAGTAACATTGAAATTTCACAGCTAATAAGCACTTTTTATGTGAAATATTGGAATGTTGTTTTGCGTCCACTCTTTTGCAAAGTTTGTCACAGGCTAATTAAGACTACATATTAGGCTCTATCTCTATAGTTTGGGTACAAGCTGGAGCTTATGGGTCTGAATTTTGCCCATTTCTATATTATCTTCTAATGATTTTTCCACCTTTGAGCACTGCACGAATAAATTCTGATTAATATCTTATATCATTGTGGAACTACATCGAAAATCGGTCTATCCGCCGATATCAAGAAAAGCTTTCTTTCTAAAAGTCAAAACACTCATTATGAAAACTTGGAAACACTTGGAAATATTGGAAACTGTAATATTATGGCGCACGGTTAAACATCAGGGTAAGCAGATGGGAAAATGCTAAGTCTCGCAATGGGAGCCAATAGGCGATAACGATACAGTTGACAGGAGCTGCCCTAAAAAAATCCACTGGAAACAAGTAATGCTTATACATATTACATTTCGTTTATGTTATTTGCCTGAAATATTCTGAAGACAATTCCAAATTGGTTCTACAAGGTTAATCAGATAACCCAGTATTATTCACTAGGCAAAGAGTTTAAATGAAACTAAAAAAAAATATTTATATGTTGAACTCTTACACAACACAAATGCTACGGATAAATTCAACTTATCAACACCATTTCTTCGTTTAAGGACAAACTTGGAGCTGCTTTTAAATGGCCTTAGTATAATTGGTAAATTAAGATTTCCTGCACATTGTCGTATAAAATTTCAAGTCTCTAACTGGAGAAAAGTTTTTGCAATATTTCAAAATTTTGTGGGGAAGCAAGCGGACAAATAAGGAAGGGACTTGATATAAAGGTGGTAAACGTGAATTTAGATACGAATTGAAAACAAGCTCAAGGCGTACAACTTAAGATTGCACAAAAATCGCGGCATGTTTTTGAAAAATTAAATTTTTTGTACCCGTTGTATCCACCCAATTAGCAAATCGACAATTTAAACTTCAATCCTGCTACAAAAAAAATGTAAGAACTTGGTTACTTATTTGAAGCAAGCTTTCTTACAGTGTATGAAAAATAGTGCCCACATCTAATGAGAGTCATATATGTACATACAAAAAATATGTCATGTGCCTTGTTAACGTTAACAATGATCATAGAGACTACACAACTTTGCGAAAAATATTGATTGCATTAAAAAAAAATAAAAAAAAAAAACAATCTTATCTAATTGATTCCGATTGAAAGTTACAAAAAACGCGCATTTGTTGCGTTTTCAAACATACAAATACAATGGAACATCAGTCGCCCAACCACTTTGTATTACATTCAGTGCGAAAGTTGAAATTCGAGTAAAACCGTAGATTATATACTCAGCTGTGAGACTTTATTGTGTGTACACAATTTTCAAAGTTTTTGGTATAACTTTTGGTTGGCGTTTTGTCCCCTTTTGAAACAGTCCATAGTGTGTTATAGTCCACATAATGGATATTTGTTACTAGAATCGAGATAGATATTGAACCATGTGTGAATAAAGTAAATGAATAAGCAGTAATAAATACGATATACATATATTGTATATTTGATAAAAATTTGGTATTTAGCTATTGGACGTTTCGAAAAATTCATAAAGTGAGATATTTAAGTATTTAATGTTCCATTTCACTCTATCCTTGACCTTTTTATACCTTTCATGAACATGAAATGGTATTATAACTTTGGTCCGATGTTTGTAAGTGTGAGAAGAAGACGAGATAGACCCACCATTAAGTATACCGAAATGGTCAGGGCGACGAGCTGAGTTGATTTAGCCATGTCCGTCTGTCCGTCTGTCTGTCCGTCTGTCCGTCCGTCTGTCTGTTTGAACGCAAACTAGTCCCTCAATTTTAGAGATATCTCGATGAAATTTGGTATGGAGCCGCCATTTTGTATTATATTAATCATTTGTCGGAACCAGTCAGATCGGACCTATACAACGCATAGCTCCCATACAATCGATTGTTCCGATAAATGGGTTTTGGCCTATAACTCTTGCAATCAAAAAGCTAGGAGAGCGAAATTTCGCGGGTTTAGTACATATTATATTTGTAACCTGTGTGGTGAAAATCACCCTGATCGGACCAACAAAACATATAGCTCCTATATAATCGATAGTTTCGATAAATGGGTTTTGGGCTATAAGTTTTGCAGTTAAGAAGCTAGGAACGTAAAAAAATGGTTTGGCCATGTAGGACACTTAAAAAAGATATGCGTATTCATGAAAGGTATAAAGCCTTTGGCACAGCCGAAGACAGCCCTTTCCTTACTTGTTTGTTTTGATTTCATTAAATTTTAAGTATCCTGGTTCGAAACGAGCCTGTTTCATTCATGTAAATTATCTAAATTTTTTTTTTTGTAATATTTTAATAAATAACAATAAATACTGGATGTGCCAATATTCGATTTTTCAAATTAAATGTCGATAGGCTAAGCCGTTTTGAAAAAACTTTACCTTACCCGGCACTTTAATATAGGTCCTTCGGTGTGGTGGGCGGCACGCTATTACAATACAGCTGTGGCCGAAATACCAGGAAATTCGTTTTTTTTTAATAAAGGAAACCCAACCTTTCCTGCCGTGAGAGACAAAAGAATTGCTTACCATCTCCGACTACTGAAGCCAATATTGATATATCAAATTCTAAATATTTTGTTTGCTAACCACAACTGGGTATAAAAGCACTAATATCATATTTACTTGGGAACTACAGTATTCCGCTCCAACAACCACAATTGTACCAAATCAATTAACACTTCAAGGCGACAGCGACGTGACTACGTTGTGATATGGCGTCCAAGGGCGCTCATAAAATGAACAAGAATGTCGCATTCAACGTTACTCAGATAGCAAAGATGTTGTCATCATCGATATCAGCGGTAGTGACTGCATAGGTACGCATATATGTATGAATGTATATGTATATGGTTATGCAGTGTTCATTTTGTAAAGACTTCTTCACTTTGATGCTTTCAAGCCCTTACTTTGACGCTAATTAAGTGCAGCTGTGCCAAACTCCTGCTGTTTCGCTGTGGGTTTTTAAGCTACTTAAGTTGCTTCTGATTAACACTCAACAATTATTACTGCCGCCGTCATTTTCGATGTGATATTAAAATTCAATATATTATTAAACAAACTGAATGAAATCTTATACATACACTATATTGAGTTCAACTGAGTTTTATGTTAATTTTATGTAATTGTCGAGCATAATTATGTAGTGTTCTCGGTATTGCGTGTTGAAATTGTTTAGGCCACCCCTTGATAAAAAAAACAGGCCATGTCGACCTGAAGCTAAGTTGAGTACTACAAAGTTTTGGATTAGTCTTATTAGGATGCTAAGTCGGCTATGCTCTGTCGGGGGTAAATAAAACTTGTCATCTACCTATGAATTTTCAAACCTGCGAAATTTTCTTTTTTTATATAGAGCCCCAACCGTAATTTTGGTGTACCCCACAAAACTTTTAAAATCAGTATCTTTACAGATATTGATAATTCTGATTGTTTTATACCATCTCACAAAATATTACAACTGTAGCAATTACCATTACGAAAATAAAGCAAAGTCAAATATGGCTTGAAATTTTTCATATTTGTAAACTAAAATACCTTCTCCTATCAAATTTAATTTTTGTTGGTTACATCAAAAAGGCTGTTAGGGCGCGTTATGGGGGCGGTGACACGCTATACGGTCAATAAATTTTCCAAAGTTGGTCATTTCAAGGTATGTAGGTAATAGCTAAACGGATTTTAATACGGATATATTAATTGTATAGATAAAGCTGTTTACCAAATTGAATTAAACTGGGACCATCTTGGAATATTTCCGTGATTATTTTAGCGTTATTCACTGTCGCATAAATATATTTTCAAAGCTGGTTCCGAAAGATTTATTGAAAATGAGCCAGATGGTGCAACGAAGTCACCGAAACAGCCCCGATGTAATCCCACCGTGTTATGTTGGTGGTGGGCATGTCTGCCATACAGAAATTTCCAGGCACTATTTCTGGTCATAAAAATTGTTCAATCCGGGGTCGCCCCCTGCCAGTGTGCCTCAACCCTCTTAGTAAATTTCTAACATGAGAAATTTTGTAAGAAAAATAATAGGTATATTGCGCTAAACTATTATTATTATTATCATAATGACCTACTCTCAACTACAGTCCTTGATTTATTGTCTTATCATTCATAAAAAAACTAGTTCTAAAAAAAAAATTACTGATTTTGCAACAGCACGTCCCTCTCCCAAACGCCGAACAAAAGCAAAAAAAAAAATTTAATGTATTTTTAATTTAGATTTCACTTGGTTTCTAGTAACCAAAAGACGCTGTACAATCAGAAAAACAGCATCATGCAAACCGCTAAAATCGTTCAACAAGTTTTTCTTTATTTCACATCTCCACATTCACAAACACATTTGTTTTGAATATGCTGTTCTTTTCAGTAGCTGGCAGTCCACAATCAAGCGCTAAAAGCATTAAACACTCTCCACTTGACACATGCTTCAGTCCACAAACTTGTGCAAAATTCAGATTCTCCCTACAGCTGTTTCTCAACACTTGTGTGGTTTGCGGTTTGCTATTGCAAAGTTTTTGAATTCTCTTAGCTTATTTTGTTTTCTGGTGATCCTTTTGACTTAGCTTTACTTAAACTTTCAAAAACCTTGAAAACTTCAGCGTTCACCGATGAAGAAAAACTAAAAGCTTTTTAGTGCAATGATAAAAACTACAAAAATTTTTTGAATTTTGTCAAATAGCTTTAAAAGTGCCGAGCAACAAAGAGTGAACTTTTGTTGAACTTTCCATGCCTTGCAGTCAAGCACCAACCTAGTCAGAAAAAGTAACTGCTTACAACCAGCAATTTTTGAAAGAAGTAGCCCTAGTTTTGGAAAAGTTCAGACCACGTCAAATTCAAATTAAGAGGCTAGGTTTTCTTATACCTAAACTGAAGCCAGGATCTCTTTGGTTTGGTGGTGTTTCGGAAAGTATGTGTAACATTTTCCTAATTATTTCGATATACGAGGATATACCTTGCGGAGATCTGCTATGGCGTCCCAATTCACGCAGGTGTCTAGTCAATATTTTGCAGTGGGAGTTGTAATAAAAATCGGGCGGCATCACGACTAGTTCCCCAATATCCATAAATTTCATTAGTGGTCTAGCTTTTTTTAAATCCTCATTAAGTGTGGCAAATCTTATTTAAAAAAATACTGAAACTATGAGTTTGACATCTTAATTCCACGGGACCCTTTTGTAGAGAATTTCATTGCATAGGCAAAAGTTGTCGGCGCCAATTACACTGCCTTGTTGCAATATTTATTGACTATTGAGCTAAAAGCGGAGCTAGTCGAATTTCCTGCAGGGATACCTATTACACAATTGCTTTTGGCAATTTGCTCTGTTTTACATATGAGGAAAAAAGTACTTTAAAATAGTTTTAGTTTTCATTGCAATACATCTACTGTTTAATATACATATGTACATAATTTTTTAGTGCAGTTACAACAATAAAGACACCTTGGTTATTATGGGTAAATATGAAACACTAGGCTATTCACTACCTCTCCTCTGAACCTGATGTCTCTGGTAGTCACTTGATTAAATGAAGTTCCGAAAACACTCTTTAATGATGAATTATACTATAAAGTAAAAAACTAAATTAAAATTAAATAACCTATTAGATTTAAGCTTAAATGTTGAAGCTTAAATGTTGTAAGATCATAAAGCTTTATACCTGAAAACCTTAACAAGTTTTAAGATTCGAAATGACACACGTTTGAAATAAACTCATAGCTTCAGAGACCCCAACACAATTATGTATAACCCGTAATGACAAATTTATTAAAGAATACTTTCAAAGTCCGAGACGTACTACATACACCCAAGTGAATTTAGCATCCATACGGCTTGCAACAATTTTTCCCATTTAAAACCTTTGAACGCTAAACTATATTTTGGCGCAACGAAGTACCTCATGGAATGCCAAACCGAAATGACTGTGAGATAAATGATGCACTTCAATTTTGCACTCACCTTCGCAATTTCACTCCACTCCATTAGCAGTTGAATTGCAAGGTTAGCACCCAAGCTCGCGCCGAGCACTGATCGAATTGGTTATGTACGATTGTGGTACTGCTGCTGATCGTTGTGGTGATGGTGGCCACATAATCAACATCATAAGCAACACCACACAACAAACAATTATTACACAGCTACGTCATCAATGCACCTCTGTGGATGTCCACCTGGTTATAAGTTGCTAAGTAAGCAGGATGATGTCGTGAAGTTCGACATCAATAACTCTAAGCTAACAAAAACAACAAGAAAACAAACTTAAATTGGAAGCTTGCTACAAGCGGTCAAACAATATGCGCACAACAATAAGCCGACAAATGATGCAAGCCTACAATGCTGGCGGCAATGCAATGGTGGGCCCCCAACTTGTCTTGCCTTCGTACAGCAGTTCAAGATCGCAAATAAAATCATGTGAATGAAACTTTGTTGCTTTTGGCATGCAGTACAAAATGAAAATAATAAAAGCAGACTTAAAATATGAGTATTATATATGGATTTTACTTGAGACAACCGAAGATATTCGCAGGCATGCGCAGCAACACACAAATATTGCGAGTTAAGGGAATAGAAGGAACCAGTGCTTTAGGGTGGGTCGAATTCTAATGACAGTAGTTTTTGCCGATATATATATCCAAATACAAGACACCTGTTCTTAGGAAATATTTCAATTTTAATTGTACTCTAGAAAATGGCTGGACATTATTTCAATTTCATTGTTTAAAGAAATCTATCCGTCCAGCCAAAATAGGTCTGGCAAGTTTGCAAAAGAAATTGAATAGTATTCATTCTGTAATGTGGATCATAATCATTGTCAGCATAAAAAATTAGCGAAAACTGAAAAATGACTTCCTCTGATATCAGAATTATCCTTTAAGTGCAGTTTATGTAGATATTTAGAAATTTTTCATCATAAATTTAAGTTTCGTTTAAGTTAGAGCTTTACAAAATCTACTAACGTTTTGAGAAAGCTTTGATTTAAATTTGCATGTATAGACTCATCACCTTTTTTATCTACCAAAATTGGTATTCAGATTAGCCTTAAAAAGAGAATTTGTTAGAATTACCTTGAAGTAGTTTCGGATCCTTATATAAAATATACATATTTTTTGTCCCGCACTAATAAACTCGCTAGCATGCCATTCTTTGTGCAAGTGCTTGTTTGTATATTGGGTGGCTGCCACATGGCAAGTGCCGCATCATTGCACGGCGATCTGTTGTAGATCTATTCCTTGACGCTTGCCAAGTTATCCAGCTAAGGCTTGTTAGCAGTCTCACAGCTGGAGCTGTTAGCTTCAAGAGAACTAAAAATGCATCATCAGTTTGTTGCGCTGATTTTCTCTTGTTGTTGTTGTTTTCTGGTGAAGATTTCAGCTGGCGCACGGAATGTCGAAAGTTTAAAATTTGTTATTAATAAATGACAGTCATATAAATGATGCAGGGCAATGACTAAATGATCGACAGTGATTTGCCAAAGAAGAAATTTTTTAATTTTTTTATTTTGTGTGTTAAAAGTAACGAGTTCAGTGCAGTAAACTATAAATATGATTGGCTTATTTTTAGCAGCTCAAGAAGAAGTATTTTAAGTAAAAGCTGGAAAGCGGGACAATACCTCCAAACTTCGTTTAGGTGACTTGTATTTTTTAGACCTAGAAACCTAAACAGCTTCCTCAAATTTAAGTTAAAATGTGATCTGATCTTTAATCTGAAGAATGTTTTAGTTAGGATAGCATGTATATTTTGGTATATGTTTCACTAGACAACTATCCTGTTCCCACTTAACATCGATTTCACGAGTATGTTTGCCTTTCGTCGCTGATCAACCAATTACTAACCCTATAAGAACTACAACTTTCCTTCTTGCTCTTTCTTCGTTGCCGTGTCTATTATTATTATTATTATTTATTTATTTCAGTCTGCAGATTTGCAATCTTACAGACTAGACAATAGTTTGGTATTTAAGATAAAAATAAAAATTTAATTAAATAGTGCAAACAACCTAAGTTTAAAAGTAGAAAAATTTAAGCTAAGATCTACAGCCTGATAGTAATTGTTACAAAGACGGATACACCTAGTAACGGGTTCATTCAACGAGTAGTTAGTTCTACTAATTGAATCAGCAAATAAACGATTATATCTCAAAGTTCGTGAGGGTAAATATACATTGAACAAAGCTTTTAAGACTCTTTGAACCCTTTGGATTTTGTCGGAATACAAATCATAATACGGACTCCATATCAGGGAACAGTATTCCAGTCGACTACGTACAAGGGCCGTAAATAAAGATTTTAGTGTATTCGGGTCTTTAAAGTCCCGAGTACTTCTTTGAATGAATCCTACTAGCGCAAAGGACTTAGCTACAATAAAATCGATATGCTTATTAAAATTTAGCTTGTTGTCAAATATAATTCTAATATTATTCTCTATTCATAAAAGATCATTCTGGACTTTCGGAAGATTTTGAAATGAAGTTGTAGACCAGTACTTCGTCCAGCTGAGAATTTCAACTCATGGTAGGGTTTTACTGAATGAGTTCAAACTAAGTTATTCTGGTGCATAAAAAGTTCTATCGTGTTGTTGCAAAGCCGAGATTCAGGTCACTCTAATCATTTCATCAAAATGTAACTAAACAACAAAATATGAAAGTTTTATTTATACAAAAACCAAATCAACATCGTTATGTACTTACATATGTACGTACATTCAGACATAAATAAATAAGAGTGTAAGTAATATCTGTTTTAATTAAACGCAGCTGGATATCATAATCACGAGAACAAATAGATTAATTTCAAATATGTATGCTTGTAACTAGGAACTAGTTTAAAAATCATTTCAAATTAGAACAAAAATTTAATCGATTATAATGCTACATCCCAACTGAATAGCCCAATCATACTCTGAAGTGTCTAAACTGTGACGTGGCGAATTGACAAATTGAAGTCGAGCATCTGAAAGGAATTATAATTTAAATACAAAGAACTCACTGTTCTTGGCCTTTTTGCTATTTTATATACTTCGTCTGAGGAATCTTTGTTAAATACAATAAAGAATTAAATATAGTTTCAAGTACTTTTGGCCAAGGTAAATCTTAGATGGTGCTAAGTGCGGTGATGTCGATGTTTCATAAGTGTTCTGGACTGTGGAAGGAGTTAAACGGCTCACCTACTTCTATACAGCTGTATCATCTACCAGCGATTTTTTTTTGTATTTTCGAATGCATTAAAACGTTCCATTTGCAAATCGTAAACCATTTTGTAAAAACGTGCTCACTGTTCTTTTCATTATTCTTGCCATCTCTATGTGCAGGGCATTCACACTTCCAGCACACCTGCTCATAATCAAACTTTGTAATTAAATAAATAAATTGATTATTTGTATGGCGACACAAGCGATGACCATAGAAAAAGCGGAACAAAGGTTATTTGTGTAAACAGTGGGTGCGTCAAACATTTAACAACGGTAAACTTTTCTAATAAGCGGCGCTAACAAACTTAAAATTTTAATACGACTATGTCTACAACTCAATGAGCTTATCAAAAAGCATTTTTTGAAATTCACCGCGTAGCAATTGTGCATTTCCTGTGCAAGCAACAATTCATAACTCATATTTTTATTACCTTTACTATTCCGTATGGAGAAGGCAACGTATGAAGTTGGTACTTCATTAAATGGGTTGTTTTATAAGTTGTCATTCTCATAAAGCCATAAAGGGGAAATAAAGTTTTTACCCAACTTATAGAAATATGATTGTAACGGGCCAAAAACAGGGATGCGCGATTTACTCATAGAAACGTCATCAATTGAAAAGTGCCTACCTATGTATGCGCCACACCACCATACACAATACCCAGGGACCTAAAGAGGCTTAAAACAAAAGAAAGCACTATAAATATATGTACAAATCCACTGGAAATAGTGTCTTTACCCAGCAAACACAGCCCCTAACGTTAGAGAAATACTGTAGTTTTACATTCGAATTCTAATGTAGTTCTCTAATGTATGTATCTCTAATCGAAAATCACGTTAGAGAACTAGGCTAGAGGACGATTAGAGAATGAATAGAGAAACACTCGAATAGCGAAGATGCGTGTATTGTCAAGTATTGTATTTATAAACTAAGGTATAAAAACTTTGAATTTTATTCCCATTAGATATTTAAGCTTAAAATATTAAAGCAATAAATTAAAATTAAAATTAAAATATTAAAGCAATAAATTAAAATATTAAAGCAATAAATTTATCGAAATAGAATTAAACAAGAACTATTGGATTTCATTTCATTTCAGTTAGAAATTTCTCATTAGAATCCCATTAGAATTTCACGTTAGAATTCGAATCGATAACCAACCTTTTTCTCGATATCGAGAACTAAGTCCCCTTTTTGTCGAGAATGCTATAATTCGCGACAGTTTCACAAATCGTTCTCTAACCATCTACCTTAGAGAATAACATTAGAATTCGAGTCGTTTTCTAATCGTCCTCTAACCTTAATGTTTGCTGGATAAGGAGGAGTATATTCAAATTTCAAAAGAATTTATTAGGGGATTCACAAAACTGTCATATCAAGTCATATCGTCATATTGTCATAACTGTTATAACAGTCATAAACATTTTGTTGCTACCTTCCATGCTGTATGCGTACTAAACAGATACAACTCTGGATGGTATGTTTATGGCTCGCTGTATTTGATCAGCTGTTTTGTTTACCTTCTTATTTCACAAATTCTTATTGTGATTCTTATTTGGTAGCTGCGAAATTCAGATTTCCTTGGCATTTTTAATGTTTTCGGGCGATCAGATGATCAAAATGGAAAATATCACCCAGATTTATGAAGGTGTGCTCACAAGTGTTATATATTTGCGTTGTATTGTTATATGACATATGACTTTATGACACCTTGTGAATCCCCTATATGTGTATACCTCTTTTTTATTTTTTGTTTTATTTTCATTTTTTTATACCCAGCGTACTAGTACTAGTACAAGGGTATTATAACTTTGTTGGGATAACGGTTGGTTGTACAGGTATGTATCAAGGAATCGAGACAGATATAGACTTCCATACATCAATATCATCAGGATCGAAAAAAAATTTGATTGAGCCATGTCCGTCCGTCTGTCCGTCCGTCCGTCCGTCCGTCCGTCTGTCCGTTAACACGATAACTTGAGCAAATAATGAGATATCTTCACCAAATTCGGCATGCGTACTTATTTGGGTTCAGAATAGATTGGTATTGAAAATGGGTAAAATCGGACCATAACCACGCCCTTTTTTCGATATGGAAAATTTCGAAAAACGTATAAAACGGGTTAATTCAATATCAGAAGCAGCTACAATGACAAAATTTGCAATATGTATTGATTTAGATGTTCTAAGGCCGATTTTATCAAATTTTTTGAAAAGGGGCGTGGCACCGCCCACATATATTTGAAGAAATTTTCAAATTTTGACTCTTAATAACTTCAGAACAGTTTATGCTAGTATAATGAAAATTTGTAGAGGGCATACTATTGCTGTGTTAAATTCAGATATAGAAAATAAACGAAATCGCTTGGCTACCACGCCTACTTTTTCATAAAAGTTATATTGAAAGGAGGTGGAAATATTGAAAAGTCCATATCTAATTAACTGATACCGCTATAATAATATAATTTGGTACATACATCAATTTTCATATTCTTTACATTATTTTTGCAAAATTTTGGAAAGAGGGCGTGGCACCGCCCACTTATGAGTCAAGCAATTTTCAAATTCGACTGCTAATAACTTCAGAACGGTGTGAGATAGATTTACGAAACTAGGTACCAGGCATGTTATGTTTATGTAGAGTACTACCACAGAAAATAAGAAAAATCGGTGAACGACCACGCCCCTTTTTGGACTAAAGTTCTCTAAACGAGAGTTAGGAAACCGGAATATGCAATATCTGTTTAACTGATAAAGATATTATGCTAAATTTTAGTAACTCATTCACTTGATTATGTTATTAGTGTTGTTTAAAGGTTTTTTGGTAATATTTTGGAAAATGGGCGTGGCAACGCCCACAAGTGAATAAACAAAATATCAACATTTCACTAATAACAAGCCACTGTGAAAGTATCATAAAGATCTGCAATGAAAACTGATCTATAAATAGGGACAAACAACATAATAAAATCCGTGGGCGTGCCACCACCCACTTTTATGTAAATATTGATTAACGGACACATATCCGTACATCAAAAATTTCACAAAATACGTTAAAAGTTATGGGCATGGCACGCCTTCTTTTCCAAAGTTATATATACACATGGTATAACCCTTGTAAAGATCGAAATCGGATGAAAACTACCCCCCTTTTTCTGAAAACTAACGCTGGGTATTTAATGTTCGGTTTACCCGAACTTAGACTTCCTTACTTGTTTTTTTTTAATTTTCTCAACATGTGGTGGGTGTATTTCTAGCTATTAGTGTGCTCCTCACCTAAAAGAAAATAATAATCAATATTTGTGCAAAATTAAAAACATAGATTTCGCCAACCGTCGTAAAACCAATAAAAAGTAAGTGGTTACCAACGCTAACCACCGTGACGTAAAGAGTTAAAAGGCAAGTTATTGATAATTTCTTTAAATCACACTTTGTACATGACTTAACTTAAGATAATTTCTGTATACATATAGGGAAGATGCTATACATGGCATCGCCTTTTGAGGTTATGTCGTGCTTTCTTCCCTTAATTTTAATATTTTTAATCTTTCACTTCACATTATATTTAACTGCCCTAGCGATGTATGTATGTATGTATATAAAACAGCTGATTCGCCAACCTCAAAGAAAACAAAGTAATTGATTACTGCTGTCATACCACAACACTTAAGCTATAACTGTACCATAGCCAACCAATTGGTTTTTGATTTTCTTCCATATCCATAACTAATAATAATTTTTGAGCTGGAAATTTTATTATTTCTTAATTTTTGGTTGCGAGGCATTTTGATTAAGTAATGTATTAGCTTTGTAAATAATTATAAATGTTCTGCATTTTTTACTTTTCATGAAATGACCAGCATTTTAAGGTTAAGACTTCACAAATCGATGACAATAGATATCGTTAAGCATATGTTTTATCGCTAGTTGATGTTTGCAACTTAAGCTAACAGCTCTAACGGCATCTAGCGAAGACTGACATTAAACGGGCCTAACTTTTGATTATTTAAGCGACATGAGCTTAAGCTACGGTTATTTCTTTAGTTTGTTTCATTTTCATTGCAAGCTATTGGAATTCGCAATCAGCTTATGAAATATTCCGTAGATATAGTTTATGTTTTGGAAAGCCAAAGTATGGTTTTTCCAAGCGAAAATGAGGAAGTAAATCTCGCACCTTGCCTCAGAGCCAACAGTGCTCGCCACCGATAATACATACATACCCTCTCGTTCTCCAAAGAACAATTTTGAACATTTAGGCAAACACAGTCGTCAGAACCTGAGCCAAATGAATAAATACAATTTGAGCAAAACGGTCACATAGCACCTGAGCCAAATAATAAAATAAAATAAAAAATAATAATAACTTAAAAAACAACTCGCCTTCTCTAAAGCTTAGACATTGATGAAACATTCATAATCAGTGAATTATTAGTAATAGTTGCTAACGGTATAGTTTTTTCCTGTTCCTCAAATTTAAATATTAATTATAGATGTAGTTAAGTTTTTGGAAAGAATATTTACCCTCATGCATTAGTACATTATCGACCGCAAAGAACGCCCAAATGTCGAGTTCTGGCACGAGTAACATAAACAATTCTTAAGAAAAAATGTGTACTTTTAACAGGTAACTTCCAGAAGCAGCATCATACCAGCAGTTTCTTTCTAATTTAAAGGAAAAACACAACACAAAATGAACATGAAACTTTGTTTCTTTATTTAGTTCGCTAATCGATACTATTTTGATAATTCAAAATATTTATAAATTCTAGTACATATCACTAATTTACTATCCTATGAATTGCTGAAGATCGATTAGTGTAGTTTCCTTGCACTAGAATTCATGGTTAGTACTTATTGACTTCCCCGCAGGGTTGTTTAGCTTTCAGCCGTTCACATTTAACACACAATTTGTAAAAAGTCAAAAATACTTAACCGCAGGCGTATTTACAAGTTTTCTTTACAAGACACACTAAAGCAGATACGAAACATTAACTGCAAGAAATAGGCCATAGTACATAACCATTTGTTTGAATACATTTTAAAATGTCGAGAAATTATCTTTTTAATTTTTTCATTGAGAACAACATTGGCATTTCCAGTACTAAAACACTAGCGATGTTCTTAATTACATATATAGAGTTAATAATCAGAGGAAAAATGAAAAAGCATACGTTGTTTTGACATCTGTACATGTGCAACATGAAACACGAAAATGCTGGTACAACATAGGAGAGTGATGCATGTAAATTGTCTCATGTAAATCAAATACAAGATTCGAGACAACACGGAACTTTGCTAAGAGGCGGTACATCAAGTGGTAAATGTATATGTAAAAATGCAAGCTAATGCATAATGCTTTGTATAAAAATAATTAAAACTCCGCCATAAATGAATGATGTTGCTGATAAAGAATTAGGAGTAAAAGAACTGGTTGAAGTTATATCGGGACAAAGTCTTCTTTTTATAGCTATCGAGAGAATATCAGCAGTGCTAGTTCCTAGAAAATATTTAGCACAGAACTAGTGACATTGCAGGTTTTCGCACTGATTTTTGTTGTTGTTGTTGTTGTTGTTTTAGCTACAAAATCACTCCCCGAAGGTTTTGGGGAGTGTTGTCGAAATAACAGTCCTTGGCCGGATATGAATCCGGTACGCTCCGGTACTCCCTTGCGGTACTGCCCGACTGTCGTGGTAGCGATTTGGTATGACCAGTGGAACCTTCTAGGTCAAGTCATCCCTCCTTCCCAAAGGAAAGAGAATATGGGTAATGAGAGGTGGGAGGCATCATATCCGTAGATCAACCATCGAGTTGCATATCATTACTTTTGTGCATATTAGTCGCCTCTTACGACCGGTATGCCTACCGCGAGCATATTCTAAACCCCTACCCAAAGGGGTGCACTGATTTTTGTCATCTGTACTACTTCAGGTGCTATGACTAGTTGGGTACAATAGCAACAAATTTCTAACATAATCAAATTAACAGACTTGCTGGACTTGATGGAGCAGTATAATATTCTTGAAACAGGTATAGCGTGGTCTGGCAGATTCCATAGAGTATTTAAAACAAGTAAGGAAGTCTAAGTTCGGGTGAACCGAACATTAAATACCCAGCGTTAGTTTTCAGAAAAAGGGGGCGTAGTTTTCATCCGATTTAGCCCATTTTAAAAACCAATCTATTCCGAGCCTAAACAATAGCGAATTTGGTGGGCGCAGCCACGCTCCTTGCTAATAAAACTAACCGCTTACATGAGCCAAAAGTACTGAATCGATCTTTACAAGGGTTATAAATACCATGTCCTATATATAACTTTGGAAAAGAAGGCGTGCCATGCCCATAACTTTTAACGTATTTTGTGAAATTTTTTGATATACGGATATATGTGTTCATTAATCAATATTTACCTAATTTTAAAAAAGTTGAAGATCAGTTTTCATTGCAGATCTTTATGATACTTTCACAGTGGCTTGTTAATAGTGAAATGTTGATATTTTGTTTTTTCACTTGTGGGCGGTGCCACGCCCATTTTCCAAAATATTACCAAAAAACTCTTAAACAACACTAAAAACATCATCAAGTGAATGAGTTACTAAATTTTAGCATTATATCTTTATCAGTTAAACAGATATTGCATATTCCGGTTTCCTAACTCTCGTTTAGAGGACTTTAGTCCAAAAAGGGGTGCGGTCGTTCACCGATTTTTCTTATTTTCTGTGGTAGTACTCTACATAAACATAACATGCCTGGTACCTAGTTTCGTAAACCTATCTCACACCGTTCTGAAGTTATTAGCAGTCGAATTTGAAAATTGCTTGACTCATAAGTGGGCGGTGCCACGCCCATTTTCCAAAATTTTGCAAAAATAATGTAAAGAATATGAAAATTGATGTATGTACCAAATTATATTATTATAGCGGTATCAGTTAATTAGATATGGACTTTTCAATATTTCCACCTCCTTTCAATATAACTTTTATAAAAAAGTAGGCGTGGTCGCCAAGCGATTTCGTTTATTTTCTCTATCTGAATTTAACACAACAATAGTATGCCCTCTACAAAATTTCGTTATACTAGCATAAACTGTTCTCAAGTTATTAAGAGTCAAAATTTTAAAATTTCTTCAAATATATGTGGGCGGTGCCACGCCCCTTTTAAAAAAATTTGATAAAATCCGCCTTAGAACATATAAATCAATACATATTGCAAATTTTATCATTGTAGCTGCTTCTGATATGGAATTAACCCGTTTTATACGTTTTTCGAAATCGAAAAAGGGGGCGTGGTTATCATCCGATTTCGCCCATTTTCAATAGCAACCTACCTTGGCCAGAAAGTAACCTGTATGCAAAATTTCATGCAAATATCTCAATTTTTACTCAAGTTATCGTGTACACGGATGGACAGACGGACAGACGGACGGACATGCCTTAATCAATTCCTCTTTCCAACCTAAGAACTTTCATATATGGAACCCCATATTTAACTCGATTATTTTGCGCCGTTACATAGTACCGTTATGTGGACAAAATTAATATACCCTTGTACTAGTACTAGTACGCTGGGTATAAAAATATAACGGAGTGTTAGCAAACGCTTATGGAAACCCCAGAGATTATAATTATTGAGAACGGCCACTTCAACCGTTTGCTTTAATAGTTGACCCATTTTTAATAAGTTACCCGACTCAATTTGTAATCGCACGAGACTATTCGCAGAAAAGCTACTCGCTTTTGAATTATTAGTAAAGAAATAAAAAAGTAAGTACGTATCTATAAGATAAGCCAAGTAACGATAGTTGTGATTAGACCAGAACTGTTTCACCCAATAGCCGTTTCAGTCACAATTCTTCTATAAAGGCTTTATATTAACAATTTAAATTTGAACATGGAGAAATTTTAGATCTTAATTTTATAAGGTGTTTCTTAAGATTTCGCGGGGCGGTTTTTATTATTTTCTATTTAGTTTCCTACACATAATTAAACAGCCAACCATGTCCCTAAAATTTGTGGAATGTCTTAGCATCAGCAGAGGGACATACAATTGCAGCTTCGTTTCCCAATCACCCTTCCAGCGTCCTGGTAATTTAGCATTTCCGGTTAACAGATCATGAAAATAAAAAGTAATTTCTCAGTACTTGAATCAGTATTTATCTGACGCGAATATTTTTATCCAAAACTGTGATTTTGCCTTCTGTTTTTAAAACTAAAAATCCGAATTCGGGAGGCAATAATTCAATAAAATATGGTTTATAAAACATTGCTGTGTTTTTTGTTGAAACAAGAATTGTAGATTGGAGTGGACGATTCTCAGAGTGATCGTCCCCGTTAACAGAAATACTGTTAACAACAACAACAACATGTAGAGAAAAGCCGGAAATATCCTGAATGTATGTATATTCGCGCAACGTCTTACTCCCGGCAGAACTCGAAAAATTTACGGTAGGTATTATTCATGATACTGTGATAGGAAGTATTACCAAGTTGTTCATTGGGCATAAATTTTTGCACAAGCACCACCTTCTACGTTTGCTAGCTTTTCTATAAAAATGCAGCGATTTGCTATTAGCCAAAGTAGTAGCAAAAAGCTGTCAACCATCTGAGTATTTAATAAATCCTTAAACCCAAAATGAAGAAGAGTGAGTTAATTTCTTTTATTATAGTTTTATACATACGTTACATTTAATCGCTTGTTTTTCTTAATACATAAAATAGTTTTTACTGTCGTACTGTGTTTGCTATTCCTGGCAAACTCCAACTGCTTTGCTGATGTGTACTGCGATCCTGATAGCGATGGTAGGCCCATTTGTCAGATGGATTCAATAGGCGAAACATATCGCAACTTTTGGGATCCTACACTTTACTGGGTGTGCAATGGTCCTGGACCAGCCATTACAAAACGCTGCCCCAGCAATACGGGCTACAGTGGCATTTATAGAAAATGCGTATCGTGGAATGACTGGCAATGGGTGCCACCATGTTCTATTGCAATAAACTAAATGGATACTTCACATGATGAAATGAATTTCTGGTATAGAGATGGCATTTTTTTACAAACGAAATAATATAATGTATAAATCTGTATTTTAACTTCAAAGTGCTAAATATAAAACTTAAAAAATATTAGGAAGACTTCTCTTTATAATTCAACAATAATGTGAAACAAAGTGACTACATATTATGTTTTGATATTGAACTTGTCAAAAGATTGGTGTCAAGTCCCTTACTCTGGAATCGAAAAACTTTTTATGTATCTCACCGATGTAATATGTATAGGGTCTACTGATTCTATATATACATAGAGACAAACGGGAAGAGTGAAAAAAACAATAACAGGATATTTATATAGATTAATTTAAAAAGAATAATGAAAGGAAGGAGTTGGGAAGTAAAAACAAGAACAGGAACTGGAAAATGCAGAGGATGAGAAGAAGGGAGAAAGAAGAACAACTATAAGAGACAGTTGAAATCGAAGAGACAATGAAAAAAATTAGAGCAATAGTGTAGGCGGAAAGGTAGAGGAAGAAGAATAGGTGGGAAGGAAAGCTGTTTAAATAAAGACAAGTAAAGCGTCGGTGCTAGTTTTAAAATCAAGTAATATGTACATATCGCACACTAAATCAAAAAGAGTCACAAGTCAAAATTTTTCAAAATCGTTTTTTTCCCATAAATGAGTTCACAGAACACATCTCTAACCACCGCCAAAAATTTGTTTACATTACATTCTTCGTTAAATGGAAAAAAACCGTTATGTCTGTTTTTCTACTACCTGCTTAACCAAATTCGCTTAAACAGCATCAACTAAAGAGTATCATTTTTAGTTGTGAATGTGCGCATTGAGTATTTACTTTGCAGCTAAAAAGAATTATTTCGAGTTGTGACACTATAGGTGAAAATTTTTGTTAGACTTCGAGATTTCCTTCACAGCTGCGATTTTTTAATAGAAAATGTAAGTATAATCGCCTATAATATTTTGACGAGTGTGTTTTTTGACCAAATAATGATTATAATGTGCAGTGGGACTCAAAATTTTTAAATTGAAGTGCAAAACTTAATTCATGTACAAAAATATGTGTACACCGAAATTTTTTACGTTGTACTTTGTGAAATGAAAAGGTTCAAATGTTAGAAAAATTGTTTTCAAATAAATTTATGTTGTGAATTAATTTTGGAAAAAAAAATTTATTTTTGCATATAATTTGAAAAGTTACGTATACGTATAGGTACTTGGTATTTTATTGGTAAATTTTCAAATTATATTACTATTTAAACCCAGCGTACTAGTACTAGTACAAGGGTATATTAATTTTGTCCACATAACGGTACTATGTAACGGCGCAAAATAATCGAGTTAGATATGGGGTTCCTTATATGAAAGTTCTTAGGTTAAAAAGAGGAATTGATTAAGGCATGTCCGTCCGTCTGTCCGTCTGTCCGTCCGTGTACACGATAACTTGAGTAAAAATTGAGATATTTGCATGAAATTTTGCATACTGGTTACTTTCTGGCCAAGGTAGGTTGCTATTGAAAATGGGCGAAATCGGATGATAACCACGCCCCCTTTTTCGATATCGAAAATTTCGAAAATCACATAAATTGACATAGCTTGCGTAAAAACTGAGATATTTGCATGGAATTTGTTATGCAGACTACTTTCTGGCCAAGGTAGGATGCTGTTGAAAATGGGCGAAATCGGCTGATAACCACGCCCCCTTTTTCGATATCGAAAATTTCGAAAATCACATAAATTGACATAACTTGCGTAAAAACTGAGACATTTGCATGGAATTTGTTATGCAGGCTACTTTCTGACCAAGGTAGGTTGCTATTGAATATGGACGAAATCGAATGATAACCACGCCCCCTTTTTCGATATCGGTAATTTGGAAATCACATAAATTAACATAACTTAAGTAAAAATGTAGATCATTGCATGAAATTTGTTATCCAGGATACTTTCTGGCCAAAGCAGGTTGGTGTATAAAATGGGCGAAATCGGATGAAAACCACGCCCCCTTTTTTGATATAGAAAATTTCAAATAAGATTCTAGGGACTATATCATTGCCAAGTCATGGTATTTGTATCTCGTTCTGAAAACTAACGCTGGGTATTTAATGTTCGGTTCACCCGAACTTAGACTTCCTTACTTGTTTTTATTTTGTAACACTGTGTAATTGGTATAAAATTTTCCATTTTATTATTTTTCTATCTATTAAATATATTTTAATTTGCGTTTTCTGACCTGAATAAAGTTTAATTTGAACACACACAATAAAAATATAAACATGTAATGCTTAATTTGCTTCATTTTTGCATTATTGTTATTGTTAGAGGACTTTAGGGGTATTTAAAAGAATATTTTCAATTAAAGTGACACATTTTGACTTAATTTTCAGCATTCAACGAAAAAATTTCATCTAAAGTGTCATAAGTCAAAATTTCTCGTTATTGCTTAAATTACGCTGCGGTACTTAAAAAACTTTAGCTAAATCATCCTCCACGAAGGTTTCCTCTACGGTGAAACCCAATTTGATCATTAAATTCCAACTTTATTTGTAGAAAACGTTTTTTGCTTCTCCTGCACATTTTAGATTTTTTGACTTGTGACTCTTTTTGATTTAGTGTGCGATATGTTGGACGTTGTCTTAATTTAAGGAGTTAGAAGCCGAGAAGCAGAATACACATAGTTTCCGATTGACATTTCCTACCACTATTCACTACCATAACTTTATAAAAATATGTTGTCATTTAACCCCTTTCATACTGACGGTACAATTACTTGCTAAAAAGAGCATTCGAATTACTTTAAGGGGAATATTTTCATAAATCACTGTGCATTTTCTTCCATAAATTTGTACTTGTAATACAATTATGACGTTTTGTGTGCGATTTACTGAACAATTTGTGGAAAAAGAGAATTTAATATTTTTCAAATTGGGGCCCATGTTCCCCAAAACTATAACCATCTATTTTCCAATCAGTACCGTAATAGAAAATGTTCACAAGTAAATTTCGAATGTTACTAAACCTATTTGAATAGATTTATTAATTCATATATTTGTGTTAGTAATACCCAACGTGCGTTTCAACGCCAAGGAAAAACACCTGAATAAGATTTTACCAGTATGGTCGTTTTTATTTGCATTAATGCTATTGGATAAAAAATATTTTTGGCTTTTCATTAGGTGAGTAAATAAATAAATTTTTTGGCTATCCAACTCGATCAAGATGAAACTTTAACACATGCCTAATATCAAGCACATAAAATCATAAATACGATTGTTTGAAAAGATCTGTCCCTGGCACACTTCCCGGAAGAAAAATAATCCCATATTTTAACTCGAGCCATAAACACGATTATTTAAAAGAGGACTGATATCCTGGTCTATTTCTCTAAAAAAAAAAAGCTTTACAGAAACACTCTCCACTGCTGAAAATATGAAGAAAATCAGCCGATTAGTTTTGGAATCCATAACCACATACTTGTACATACATAAATACTTATATCCTATTTTATATATGTATATAGTTTGATATCTTTATTCAGTAGAATGGTAACAAACCTTACTGACAACATTACAATTTTTGCTTCATACTAAATAAAGATCAAATAGATGTCAATTAATTAATTAATTAACTTGATCGGTAAAAAGATTCAATACTTAAACTGAAATCTCGACATTGAAAAAACAGGACTATGGTGAAGTCGATTCAATTCCTCGAGCCGTGTAATAAAAGGCCCAAGTTAACATATTTAGATCTAAGAATTTCAATATGAAAAAATTTATGCGAGCGGAGGGTTCTATTGGAAATGTAGAGAGCTAACTGACCAAGGAGAGCTGAACAATCGATGGTCCAAGAACAGAACAGAACGTCTCGCTTCTAAGGAAAAAATATTGATAAGCAAGCACCATTAATAATATTAATCACCAGCTTATTTTTTTAAGCCCAAACGTTATTGCATTCAAATCTTCCTGCGCTAACAATATATTGTATGCACAAGAAATCCTACGAACGATTTTTAAATCTCATAAGATCAACTAATCCCTTAACAGCAAACTCCCAAATTGGTTTTAACTATTTTCTAAAAAAGTTTGGAACAAGTTGATAATTTTGGCATCGGTCTATAATACGTCGCATCATTTTTATTTCCAGCCTTGAAGATTGGTGTAATGGATGCCAACTTCCAACGATCAATGAAAAAGCCAATAGAAAGCAAGATATTGAAGATAAGCCACAACGGCAAACAGAGAGAACTGCTACATTTCCTAACAGAGACGCAGACAATCCATCACTATCTCCCTTCGAGGAGGAGGGTAGGGAGTATTTCTCACTAATAATATCTAGTTCAGATATTGACAGTGATCCAAACTCTAAGGTTTTGGATAGCACCCGTTATTGATATTGTGAGAGTCAGCAACAAAATTGGATCTTAAATAATTAGCAAAAAGGTTCACTGACTTAGCCAAACAGCTAGATAAAATCTTATTATATTTAACATATCGACAGCCACACTGCAAAACCCTGTATGTCCAAAACCAAAAAGTTTTCAGGAGGGGGAAAAAACTGTGATATTTATAACGTATGTATATGGGCGACGGTTATTACATTTCACCACTGGAAAGAAACGGGAAGTTGTAACCCGATTTTGACTGAATTTCAATGCGCGCAATATCAGGATGTATTGAAAAGGCTCAGAACCTTATTTTTGGAAAAATAGTGACTTACGGGGTTTTGCAGTGTGGCTGTCGATATATTGGGATAATCGAGGAATCGTTTTTCGAAAGGACATAGTTCCAGAAGGATTTAGGGTTTTCCTTTAACTCATCTTAGAATCGAAAACAAATGTTTGTTAGACAAAAAATTATCAAGCGTATTGAATTGTTCATATAGCACAAATATTGATCTCTAAGGGAGACATCATCAGTTGTTTTTTACATTTTGAAATATTTATTCCGTTGGTTTTTAAATTTTTTCAAACCGGTATTATATTTAGAAAGTTAGTGACTTTGACGATGGTATTTTGACTGCGATGACTAGAAATTCGGTTAAACTTAGCTAGGACTCCCACATTTGTAATGGTGTATACATCGCAAGTCACTAAAACTCGAAAATACTTCCGAAAACTCAGGACCAGTTGATAATAACAAGGTATTGCTCAAAAAAATTCGTTGCCAAGGGACCACGCCTTTTTCTGATTAAAGTTCTTCGTAAGAGAAAAAAGAGTTTATAGATTGTTAGGTAGTTGTTAAAAATTTAAAAAAATCGCTCAAATACAGGTTCTTCAATATTGGAAAATAATTAAAAATGGCATGGAAGGTTTTGCTAGATAACGAAAACTGTATTATTTCATAAAATCTTCCTCGAATGAGTCGTCTTTTGAATAAGAAAATATATACCTTCCCTCTAGTAGGCAAGAGAGTGAACAATAACACGATTAGCACTACAAAATCTGGCACCCCTTTCTTTTATTGCCGACTGAATATAGAACTTTCTATGACGAAATTTTGATGCCAGATTGTTTTGAATATTATTATTTCCAAATTATTATTTTTCCGAGCCAAATTATAGTACTTTATTTATTTGTTTCTTTTCTATGTTAATTCGTCTTATTTTAATTTTATTTAGGCAACGCACTATAATGCACATCGTACCTTTAAATCATTCGTTTGTTTCGAATGTTTCTTTTATACTTAAATTACTTTAAAAACTACTTTACAAAAGTTTTTGTTTTAATATAATTTGTTTTGTAAGCTAATTAATTCAATCTAGGCATATCCTACATATGTATGTATGTTGTAAAGTTCCACTAACAATCTCATTTAAAATTGCTTTCAGTCATTTGCAAGTACGAAGATTGCTGAGGCGTTTTGGTTTCTACGACGAACCGCCCAGTGGGAAGGTCTGCATTGAACTGATCAGCTTTTGGCCTACATATAACTTCTCGAATACCATTTACAAACAATTAGCTAGATACCCTCACATAACTAGGTAAACACTTATGCTTGTAGCACACTTTGGTCATTTTTATCTACCAAACGACTGGTAATTATCGACTACCAACAACTACTGAATAATTGCTAATAAGTGAACGATAACAGAACTGAAAATATCGATGTATATACATATGTACATATTTAATCAAGAATCTTAAGCACCTACAAATGTATATTATGCAAGACAGTAAGAGGAAAATTAATATAACTCCACAGGTGATTATTATTTCCGTTTGCTAATTGATTATTTAATAAATCTTAATGACATACGCACATAGTATATACTTATGAATTGTTAAATTATATGTGATTACATAGACACGTTCAGGCTAGGGATGTTCCGAATATTGAATTACTTATTTTTATTTATGATGAAGAAATCTCTATCTTTTCTCCACTTGTGGACTATGACAACTTTTTTGTCATATCGATACTGATCTAGTCTAGCTAATTGTACTAAAGGCATATTGGATTCTGGAGTTTGGATTAGTATTATTTTCTGCAATGCTACTTCACAAAGGTACAAAAAATACTAAAAATGTGTGATCCGAATATGTAAATCGTAAAAACTAAAAATATCAAACACTTTTAAAATCAGTTGTACTCGTAACAAAGAATTTTTAAACTTATGTTCCGCTGTAAAAGAACTGTGTTTAAGTTTTTTTCTTTATTTTGTAAAGTTATCTCAAATGTTTCACTTTGTAAACTTAACGGTAAGTAAACATTGCGAAATGTCAGTAGGTAATTGAATCATGTAAGGGAGATGTAAAATGCATTGCAAAGTAGTGGACTCATAAAAAAAATAAAAAATAAAGTTAGTTAGTGCACAGATTCTAAGTTCCGTTTTTGATAAGGCTTCCTAAGAAATTTCTAATAAATTTTTAGTATAAAAACATTTGCATTTTCAAATATGTACATTCGTTTTCAAACTTTCTACGTCTGCAACTCAATCCGACAAAAAGGAAAATGAAATTCGGTAGGTGAACTTTTTTTCTAAACAACAGTTATAACAATTTATACTTATCGGAGTTAGTTATTGTTTGATGGTCAAAATGAAAACTAATAAAGAAATGAGGAAAAAATTACTGTAAATAAAGAAATTTGTAAGTTCGAAACCAAAGGATAACTGGTCGTGGAAAATCGGTATCAAGTGGGCAACGCTTCTGCATCAAAACCGGTACAAGCAAAGTGGCGGTATTTGTGAAAAAAATTTATAGATTAATAATAGTTATAATTCAAGAATATTCCTATAATATATAATTAGAAATTGGTGATCTCGGGATCCGGGATTTTCGGGAGTTTGTTTCTTACGGTTGGGAATATGTTCCTAAAAAATTTATATGATGGTTTTATTAAAAATTCTTTAATTTTTTGGTGCTATGCCATTTTCTGGGTTACATAAGATTTTTTATCTTCAATTTAGCTAGTTTCAAAGACATTTTCTTTCTTTCGTCAAACAAAAGTTTGGGAGAACAAATGCCGGGATTACGAGAATTATATCCCATCACACCATCCATAATACAGATGTATCTACATGTTAAATAAAAATTTCTCTCCAACTTTTATTTTATTCACAGCCTTAGCTTTGTTCGCTTTAGTCTTCATTGTCGCGGTACATGCCATTTGTGACCCGCATAGTGATGGGAAACCTACCTGTGACTCCTCTAATGAAGGTGCTATTTCGCGTAACTTCTGGGATCCGACTCGCTACTTTAAGTGTGAGGGTGGCATTGCTACTACGGTGCTATGCCCAATTTTAACTGGATTCTTAAATGCTACTGCGGGTTGCGTACCTTGGAGACAGTGGACATGGGTGCCACCATGCCCACAATAAGGTGTAAAATCCTTCAAAACTCAATTATTTTGATTTGTTCTCTGGCTCAGCTCTATATAAAGACATCAAAGAGTTTTGTTTTCTAAATCTATTTTACTTTGCTGTATTTGTTAATGTGTTTGTAAAATTGGCCAATAAAATATCGATCATACTTATTGTGAATGCCAATTAAAATGAATTTATTATGTGTATACTTGCTTACGTTAAAAGCTGAGCACTATTGTGAATACATCCAAATGAAGTATCCCTCGGAGTGTTCAAAAATCCGATATAAGTCCTAAATATTTTAAATACTTGAGGCTCAGAAATACGATCATATAGGAGTCTTTTATAACTCCGGTGTGATGAAAGTTATCAGCCTTATACAACGAAACTTTGGAACAAATATTCATATTTTGTTTTTTTTCAATTGAATAGAAATTAAATTACATTATAGAATGTGTGCCTCATTTATGTGCTTCGGGCATTCGTTTATATTATTCTAGCTGGCTGAATTCAGTTTGAATTATTTTTCTAATGGAAAGCCTTATATACATTCTTTACTTATATAGAATTTCACTGATTTCTTCACCAAAATCTATTGAAATTTTTTTTTTCTAACAAATTTTGAGGTATCTTTTCCCAAATTCTAGTGTCTCAATTTCAATGCCAAAAAAGCGTAAATTAAGAGCTAAAAATGTGCATTTTATTAATTTTGTAACAGCCATAAATGACTCTAAAACTGTTTCATAAATGAGTATTTTTTGAGTCCAAAAAGAGCTGATTATGAGGAAACAAGGTGTCATATATCACTCTTATTCAAGCTGATATGATGTGTGGAATTAGGCTCATATCGGTCGGCAATCGCAGGAAGGGAAATTCCCTCATTTCGGACTTATAAAAGGGCTTATATATGTAAGTATAAACGCTCACATTTAGGACGTGTTCACTATAGTAGATAAGCAGCTCGGATACTTTCCGATTTCATATAAGATACTGGTATTCGCAACTCTGAAGAAGAGTATTGATTTTAGCCAAATTATTCCGTTAAGTCGAATAAACTACATACAGAAAACATTAAAATATTTTATTCGATTTTTTATATTTTTAAATTTTTTTATTTAAATAGTTTACTCCAACGAGTTTCGAGTGCTGGTTTGAACCTTATTCAGGTAGTCACCTAACGCCCGTGAAGCTCAAAAACCATTACAACAGAAAATATCCATTTTTGATGTAGGAATGGTCGAAGATTTTATACATGCAGGAACTGACAATGCTGAAAAGAATTAACAAACTGTCTAGGGCCTGAGTATGTTAGGCACATGATTTGAAAATTGAAAATCGAGTCATGTCCTAGACAAGATAAATACATTTTTTTTGCCTAGGTATTTACTTTGAAGAATCTGTCACTAAATCAACCTATGTTCCCTTATGCTGTTGGTTACAAGCAACCATTGTGTGGATACAATTATGAAAGCTTCTGTACAAGCGCAGTTGCGTCTGCAAAGTCTATGTTTCCCAAAGGTTAAAAACTTAAATAACCACCTTCTAGGTACGAAGTTTATAGGCCATATGCTAAACCCCAAACTAACAACAATTCGCAACACTTTTTGCTTAACGATTTCGGTTCTATTTTGTTACGAGTATAATACAATATTATTGGCCTAACACAAGTGCAACAACACCAATGAGTAACAAGACAATATTCTTGTTTTCTCATATCAAGATCATTTTGTTCATTGTTGACTCTTAACACCTTTGGCGGTAAAGAATGCGAATTGGTCGCCTGTCTGAGTGGGACACTCATTCACTGTCGTCTAACGACCGTTGCTGCAAGCGAACTAACGAACAACCATTCCAATCGATCTTTTAGCTATGATAGTGGACACACGTCGAGTGGTGAACACTATTTGTACACACTGTTCGTTTACCTTGTTCTTTGTTGTGTTTATGGGTGTTCTACACTGCCTTTTTGGAATATTCATTTGTAAGTACAGTTGTGTATGCATAGGAGAGAATAGAATATTGCTTGTTAAAGAATCAGTCTGACTTAGATGTGGGGGAGCTATTTATTTGAAAGCAGTCCAGCTTTTCTATAACTTTACATTTTCCAGTAAAGTTCCCTCAGAGGTGTTTCATTATAAGCAAAAATTTTTTGAAAATGTCTCTACAAAGTGCAACCACGGGCTTTCCATGTATTGTTCATGAAAGAAAGTCAAAGGAGAATCATGAAGTTAATTAGCTTTGTAAACTTAAACTTGTTGTGAGCAAACAATTTGAAAAAGCTAGAGAGATCCTTGTTGTTTTCTTGTGAAAATTTCTCCGGAAGGAATATGGGCCTTTCTGTAATTCGTACAGTGAGCGGTACTAGCTATGTATATGCAGATATAAGTATACAATACAGTGCGTTGAATTAAGGACCAATGTCTACCTGACCTAAACCTCGCATATAAGGTCACCTCTTAGAGACTGCCTAATGACACTATCTCTGTAAAATAAAGCTATAATAAGGTGTGTATTAGATACATTCATATCTAGAGAATACTTACATACATCTCTACGTGTATGGGTTATTTTCGCATAGTTCGCTATTTGAAATTATCCATAGTTCAAATCAGCCTACAGTCATACATGCTTTTTCATGTAGCGGATTAGCCTATTTTCGGAGCAAATTTATATAAATGCTTTTTTTAATTACTTACATTTAGTTTGTCCAAGTTTCAGATGGTGATAGCAAGAACAGCAACACGTACGTACGTTAATTTAGCTTTAAGAAATTTACACATTTGTTCGGCCAAGTCTGTGTGCTAAGTATTCTCACTTCTTGAACAAATAATTCTGATATTCCACAAAAAACTATCTTCAATATACGTTTTTTTAAATCTTTAAATATAAAAATTTAAAAATAATATTTTATGTATATCCACATAAACAGAAGTAATGTATTTTTCGACAGATCTGTTACAAATTTCGTTTTACGAAATGAGAACTCCATTGACCTCAAGGATGCAAACCTACAGTTTTTTGCTGAGTCCGAAGGGCATCTACAAAGCAGATGATTTTTTTCTGAGAATCCTTTCATGGCAAAAATACATTCGGATAGTTTGCCAACCTATTCCGAGGGGCGAACGGGTTTTAAATTTGATTCGATTTGTCAGCACTAAAGCGGCCGCCATAACAAGAATAAATACAAATTCTGGCTAAGCTGCATATGACCTTCATGGTTGCCCTATATCCCGGTCCTTCTCATTCCTTTTTGTTCCCGCCATGATTCGATGCATCCTCCTGTTCCTGTTCCTATTCTTATTCCGAATCATTTTCCTCAATAACTTTCTCTGTTCCTACTCGTTATTCTCTATTACCTCTTCTAATACTTTTTCTTCCTCTTCCCGTTCTTTCAATAACACAATATATAAATTTATTTACAATTTAAATCCGTTTTTTAAAATGTTTATTTTATTTTATTTTATAAATCCTAAATAGTAATACTAATTTTTATGCAAAAATTATATTTACAAAAGAATAAAAAAATTAAAAATTATATCACCTTTAAGATTTAATATGTAGGCATTTCGTCTATGTGGTGCTTACAGACCCGGTATTTATAAAAACTAAAGAGGTTTTCTTTTTCCTGTTCTCTTTCCAAACTAGAAGTGATGAATATCATTCAATTTAATTCACATCCTTCTGTGGAATATCGATTGAATTTCGAGCTTTTGCAACAAATTAATCTCAACTTAAGTATTTTCTTTGGTTCGATGACTTAACTGATTTTGTAAAAATATTTCCACGCTTTCCGATGCACGATTTCCGACTTTCAATGTGAGTAAGAATATGTGCACAAGTGTGTAAAACACAGTTACTTAGAAACACATCCTCCTTGAAAGTGCCATACAGTACTAAGAAACAAGCTGGAAACAGCGTATGTACAAATTTGAATTTTCTCCAATGAATTTCTCTCACTCCGATATTAACTCAATTCATTGATTCCTCATTCAACGTGTGCTTACGCCCTTTTCAGATAGCTGGATGCGCGGTATAGCACATTCATTGATATATAGACACACTGACATTGTGACTAGGTCAACTGTTTGGCTATGCGCAACAGTTCATTTGGTGATTTCCAATTACAATTGAATTAGAAAATACCGCAATTCCGAGTCACCCTTAATCGGTGTCGTTGCGGTCGCACCGCTGGTGTCACTGGCCGTGCTAGTGTTTTTGGTTTCAAAGTTGCTCACAGTCGCTTTTGTTGGCGTTGCCATTGTGGTTGGTTTGTTGTTAACTTGCTATCTCTGCTACTCAATCTCATTGTGGCGGGATTAGCTTTTCGCGCGCTTAAATTCTTTCTTGGTTTGTTCTTTTTGCTTTTTTTTGTTTTGTTTTGCCTAAGCCATTTCAACAACATGCTAAATTTATTTCTTGCTGTTTTTGGCAAAACTACTGTTCAATGCACTTTAGACTTGACTTTGTTTATAAATATGTATGTATGTACATATGTATTTATGTATGTATGAGGCTGAGTAATAAGTGAGTGAGTGAATGCAGTAGCGCGTGCGTCATTTGCCAATCGACAATGGTGTGTGCAACATATGGCAACAATGTTGGCGCATGTGAATGTCATGTCGATCAGACCGACACGATCCATGCACGTTCAATGCGCACCTTCTCTGCTTGTAAATGTATATTCTGCTTATTCTGTTTGGTTTTCCTTTATTTTTTGAATCCACAAATTTAAATAGTATGCTTGTTGCACCCGCTCGTAGTAAATGCATAAGGATTTTGCACCTTAACATTGCTGTTTAGGTTCACAATAGGTAGGTCCCTTGGAGATATTCAGCGTAAATAACTGGTTATAACTTCCTAACACTAACCCTTCTTTTATAAACATTTATACTTTTATTAGGTAGTAGTAATGGTATAATGTACATATTTTGACCGATGTTTATACGAGTAAGTAAAAGATGAAACGATGACCTCATGATTATATATATGTATATACTAGAAGGACCCGGCAGACGTTGTTCTGCCCAAATTTAGGGAAAAAATCGCAAGATAAATAAAAAAGTTTGGAAAACTTCGGTCCCTGGTCCACTTCCCGAAAAAAAAGAAATCCCGAATTTTAACAAAAGTAGAGTGGTACCTTTGTACCAAATTTGAAGAAAATCGCACCATAAATAAAAAAGTTTGGAAAATTTCGGTCCCTGGTCCGCTTCCCGGAAAAAAAGAAAGCCCGAATTTTAACAAAAGTAGAGTGGTACCTTTGTACCAAGTTTGAAGGAAATCGCACCATAAACAGAAAAGTTTGGAATATTTCGGTCCCTGGTCCACTTCCCAGAATAATGAAAAATAGATGTTGGTCGATTCTCAGACCTACTCAATATGCTCACAAAATTTCATGAGAATTGGTCAAGCCGTTTCGGAGGAGTATGGTTTCAAAAACTGTGACACGAGAATTTTATATATAAGATATATGGCGCGATATTCAACAGTTTGTATATCATCAACCTCCTAGGAGATTTTTGCGCCGAGCTTCTCTTCCAATTTGTGGTGTGCCGCTTTGAAATTGTTCCTACAAATTGGCGGGACCTACGGTTTTTCGCCGACTCCGAACGGCATCTACAAAGCAGATGAATTTTTGCTGAGAAGCCTTTCATGGCAGAAATACACTCGGAGTTTTTGATGTAACCTGTACCAGGGATCGAACCCGGACTTTCGGTGTGGTAGGCCGCCAACACTACCTACCAACCTGCGGGTTGGGGCTTAGAATATGCCCGCGGTAGGCATACCGGTCGTAAGAGGCGACCAATATGCACAAAGGTAATGATGTGCAACTCGATGGTTGATCTACGGATATGATGCCTCCCACCTCTCATTACCCATCTTCTCTTTCCTTTCGGAAGGAGGGATGACCTAGAAGGTTGCACTGGTCATACCAAATCGCTCCCACGACAGTCGGGCAGTACCGCAAGGGAGTACCGGAGCGTACCGGATTCATATCCGGCCAAGGACTGTTATTTCGACAACACTCTCCAAAACCTTCGGGGAGTGATTTTGTTGTTAAAACAACAACAACAACATGATTAGTATAACGAAATAATCAGGAAGGGAGGGTGGAATGACTCAGCTTTGTCCATATGTCCCTTCACTTTTCTGTTTGATCGAAAACTACTCATTCAGTTGTAGAGATCATCATTTATTTAGTATACCTATAAATATTTTTTTCTTGATTGACAATTTGTCAAGAAAACAGAAGGGGGTAAGTATGTATGTACAAAGATGAGTGTGTGAATATGATTTTTTATTCAATGCTTCTTTAAATCGCAAGCTGTCGGTATCCAATTGTTTCTTCCATTATTGTAGGGCTCTCGATCTTGATTTACAACAAGTACTGCCTGGGGAGCTACTTTGTTCTAATACCATTTTTTGATGGAGGCCAATCTTTTTCATCTATTACTTGCTTTATTCTGAAAGAGTGAGCTTTGATAAGAGCCGGCAATGCATGAATTTTATCCACTCATTCGACATCCAATTAGGAATACCTCGTTAGCTAAATTCTATCGCGACTCCCCAAAAAAGGCCGACTATCGATGCCACAACCTACATGTTTGGTGACAATTCCGATAGGCAACCGAATGTTTTTTGTTGACCTTTGTCATGGTAGAAATATAATCGAATCAGTCAGAGGCTGCCGAACACTACCCAGGAGTCACCCAGCTTTAAATAAAATAATCTTTTTCAAAAAATTTTGATATTATCTGTCTCAGCTCATGAATAATATATTGGGCCACAACTGCACCGCAGAGAAAATGTTTGATAAAACTTTAAAGCTCTTTGACATATAACGGATTTACTTTAAATTCTTCAACATTAACGGATAAGAAATCGCATAAGTTGTTTGTCATTGACACTTTACTGTCCCGACCGTTTTTCCTGCTCCAAAAAGGTCGCAATATGCTTTTTATTATCGATAACGATAATTCGAAATTACGATATTTAGTTCATTTCAAAGAAGGTGTTTCCAAAAAATTCAAATCCTGCTTATCCGCTTGGAATATATTTCTCCATTCTACCACTATGGCCTACTAGGTTTTCTGGAATACTTGTATAGCTGCATTCATTTGTTGAACTTGTGTATATCCTTATTAAACTTGCTACACGTTTGCATACTTTTTAACAAATATTCTTACAATGTGTCGTAACTTTATAGCGCATTGTTGCACAACTTTCCTTAGCAACGGTTTATTGCTCGTCAATTTGAATTGGAAATATTTTACGCTCCAAATGTGGCAAACGAAACATTGCCGTCACTGTCACCAACAGCAAATAGTCGTTGTTGGGCTCCGACTGTTGTTAGATAGTTTTCGTCATTCAACAGCCAATTATTTAACACCATCAAGGCTGACAGAGGGTGACAATACCAACATAAAACAACGGTGCTTTCAACGATAAATTGAAAGAGGAAAAAATCTCTAACTACACCGGATCCACAAATGGATGAATGGGCAGACACTTACATCCCAAGAGAAAATCATCACCTTATATAAGGTTTAGAATTGTGCAGTGCCCTGTAAAAACGTTGGAGTATGGGAGTACTCCAACATTTATCCTCATTCATACAAAAATGTGATCCAATTTATAAGCCCATGTCCGGTGATTGGATCACCTAATCCATATCGGAGCACCCTGCTGAATAGTCTATGGAACACCTACGTGAGAGTACTTTGAAAATGCTGGCAAAATATTACTCTATAGAGTACTCTGCAGTAAAGCGAGAGAGGGAGTATGTGTTCTTTTTGAGGACCACCTACTCCCTCTCTCGCTTTGCTGTTGAATAGTCCATAGAGTAATCCAATAGGAGTATTTTGGGAGTACTCTCATGTAGGTGGTCTATAGAGTATTCAAAAGCAAAGAAATGGAGTACTCCGAGTTGGATTAGGTGATCCAATTACCGGCCATCGCCATGTAAATTGGACCACCTTTTTGATATGATAAGTGTTGGAGTACTCCGATACTCCTTAAGGAGTACTCTATGGAGTATAGAACGGAGTATTTCGGTTTTTTGCAGGGTGGTAAATATCGCAAACGTCAAGCTGTGTAGTTGTGTTTTTATTTTGCTCTGTGCTTTTATCTAAAAATTTAATCATATTTGTTATATTTCTGGAAATTTTGAAGTTAAGATTAAAGTTAAAGAGTTAAATACTTAATGTGCTTCACTACTTGTTGTGAAAAGTGTTAATTTTTGATAAATTTTTGAAAATTGAATAATTATAAATTCATTTTATTGAATTTGTGTGTGCCGAGTTGTTTTTTTTGCATATTGTATTTGTTGCTTTTGAAAGGCTTACATTTTACATTGTAATTGTTGTTGTGTGCTGACTTGCTTCTCTCACTCCTTTTTCGTTACAGCTGTTTGCGTGGTTTGTTAAACGTCAAGTACAGTGTGTTTAAGACTGTTCGCTCAGTACAGTGCCTTTATAACTGTCAGGGTTGTTTTTATAGCTTTTTTTTAACTACTAAATTTTTGCATTTTATAACTTTTATAAATTTTTCATAATTATTAATAATATAATGTCGTGCACTTTTGAAAATTGCCAGATTAAAAGCGAGTCGGAGCGCTTTGTAGCATGCTGGCTGTGTGATGCACTTGTCCACGCAAAGTGCACTGGCTTAACTGGTAGAACAGCTGATCTTCTAACTATTCTGCCGTCACCAATTCTGACTTTCTAAATTATCCCTATGAGCTACATGGGAACAATTTAATTAATTGTCCAACTATATGCGCCAATGATGTTCTTGTTTGTCTGAAAACCTTGAAAGAATCTTCTAAATGTGGTCCTGATAGGATTCCTACATGCTTCTTGAAGAAGTGCGCTAACAATATTTACAAACCCCTTACCAACTTGTTCAATCTGTCACTAAAGTGTGGTGTTTTTCCAACAGCATGGAAAGAGTCGTTTCTTCTACCGCTTCACAAAAGCGGAAGCAAGTCTTCTATTGAGAACTATCGTGGCATAGCAAAGCTGTCTGCCATCCCAAAAGTGTTTGAAGCTATTGTTACCAATCAGCTTACGAATCCTATCTCTACCTTGATTTCTGACTGTCAACACGGGTTCTGTAAGGGAAAGTCCACCGTTACAAACTTACTTGAATTTACAAATCATGTCTCAAATGGCTTTAGAAAAAATCTGCACACCGACGTTATTTATACTGATTTCAGCAAAGCTTTCGATAAAGTGTGTCACTCGTTACTTATTCATAAACTAGATCAGCTGGGTTTCCAGCCGGGTCTCAATCGCTGGATCTCTTCTTACCTTAGTGACAGAACACAAAAAGTAGTGTTTAAAAACTGTGAATCCGATGTTATTAATGTCTCCTCTGGAGTTCCTCAAGGAAGCCATCTGGGCCCGATTCTGTTCTTGTTGTTTATAAATGACATTTCTACAGTAATAGAATTTTCGAAAATGTTAATGTATGCCGACGATGTAAAGCTTTTCATGTCATTCGCATCATCCGAAGATAGCAATAAGCTTCAATCAGATCTTAATACACTGGTTACTTGGTGCGATTTAAATTATATGCCGCTTAATCTAAAAAAATGTAAATACATGCGTTTTTCGAGAGGAATTTCACAGCCAGCTTCCTATACAATTAACAATTATAGTCTTGAGCAAATGTATGATTTTGTTGACCTTGGGGTTACTATGGATTACAAACTCAGTTTCAACTGCCACATTAACGTAACAGTCAATAAAGCTAGAGGCGTTCTAGCATTTGTTAAACGATGGTCTAAAGAATTTAGCGACCCTTATGTAACTAAAACTCTCTTTACTACATTAGTCAGACCGATACTTGAATACGGTTCTATAATTTGGAACCCGCGTTACCAGGTCCACGTGGATCGCTTAGAATCAGTTCAAAAACAATTTTTACTATTTGCCTTAAGAGATCTTCACTGGGATCCCTTGTATAATTTGCCATCGTATACGAGTCGCTTAAAACTAATTAATCTTCACAGCCTTTCTAGTCGGAGGGAAATGCTTGGAATTGTCTTCATGATTAAATTACTAAATGGTTCAATCGTAAGCCCGTTTCTTTTGAGCGAAGTGAACTTCAATGTACCTTCTCGTCCATCAAGACATTTTAAACCACTTATCTTGAAACGGTGCCGAACTAATTTTGAATTAAATGAGCCTTTTCGTTGTTTGTGTCAAGATTATAACTCTCATTCTGGTACGTTTGATATTTCAGACTCACTATGCAGCATAAAAAAGTCAATTCTTTCTATCCTAAATACATAGCAACAATTTTTTTTTTCATATCCTTTGTTTCTTATCTTTATTCTTAACGATTAACTTGTCGCTGTCAACTAATGATTTATTAATTGTGTAGTCTTTTTTACTTAGCTGATGAGGTTTTCTCTGTAGCTGAGCAGTTTTAGATCTCGACGATTAACAAACCAAAGCCTTTCAAAGACTCGGCACGAAAGAACAATCCGCGCGTCATGCGGATGCGCCCCTCGCGCCGGTCGGGCGGGATATGGTGGGTAATCCGTTGGGCATTATTATTATAGTGTGCTGTGGTACGATACTGAGGGAGGAGGTTCAAACAAGGGAAACATAAAAAAAGCTAAAGAAAATTAAAAGTTTGTTTTAACTGTGTGATATTTGAAAGGACTACGCATCATTATTTCATTTGAAAGATGTAATTTTGATGCGGTTTGTTATGTAGAGCTTACCTAAGACCGTCGTAAAAGTATGGAGACCGGAACAGCAGTGCTTCCGCCGAATTTCTTATTATCGCTAACACTACTTTTTTTGTGGTACTTCATACTACGTACATACGTACATACATACATACATATGAATACATATAACTGGAGATGAAGCGGAAAAAACGGTGAAGTTAGCAGATCGGCTGTGGGAGATGGCAGCAGCGGCCTCAAATGTAGCCAACAGTGCGACGCCACACAAATAGCAGAAATCACGATTTTTCCATAGAAATGTTCAGCGGTTACAACATGAGTTTCATGATCGTATAAAAACCGCTGAAATAAAATGAATGACAAAAAAATGTAAATAAAATACACAAATGACAAGCGGAGGAAAAGAGTAAAGTGCTTGCAGTGAATCAGTGGGCGTCATATGTACCTACAGCGTGCCTGCTCCTAAGGGAATAAATAGTATACAAGTGAGGCTAAGCGACGATGCTAGTTAGAATATATAGCTTTTAGTGAGAATGTATACTGATGGAAAGTTAAAATGTTCCACCCGAACATGGCGAAAGGACAACATTCCGTAACTGTTAATAATACCTGTCAGCAAACTATATTTCTAAGCCACCATAGACTTTATATTCAAGGGACCAAACCGTTCAACGCAGTTCATCAGAAATCATTCTTTTAACATGTCTACCAAAAAGAAATCACCTAAAGACTATATTGCAGTGATCATGTCAAAAAGACTCAAAATTGTACAACTCTTGCCATTGACAAGCGCTCCACTTCCTTCCGTTTCTATAAATAATATAATTCATTATTATAATATTTACGTCACCTCTTGACTTTACATTCAAAACGTTGTCATCAGCTACTTTCACGGTTCTATCATACGATTTCGATTTCGTAATCTAGGATGCATCGTTTTTTTTGGAACTACTTTTAATATTACCCGTGCTAGGACTTGATTCTTGGACCTTCGGTGTGGTAGCCCAGCCACGCCCCGGTGGCCGTTACTCATACGCAATGGCATTTCCTGCGTATGAATACGAAAATATTGAATAGCAATCACAAAAAACTTCACGCCATACATTTGTAGATAATGCATTTCCCACTTTGCTGGGTCCATTAGCATTATGGAGCGAACAGAGTGGCCGCTTGTTGCCGAGCCGAGCCGACCGACGGTTATTGCGAGTACTTGTTCATGCGAGAAGCAACTTTGAGTGTGCATAGTGGATGCGAGAATCAGCGCTGATATTTTATCTACATATTATTTGTGTTTTATGTACATATGTTTGTATGCATATCCATAGCTTTTCCACTAAAACACGGTTATGATAACATTTATTTTTCTGTTCCCACAAAGCCGGCCGAGAAAAAACTTCACTAATTAATTGTTCTACATTCAAAAATGCCATTAAATGATGAATGACAGCATATAATTTTTGATTTCAGTTTTTCCAAAGAATTTTATGTCCAAAACTAGCTTTTCGCAGAATAAACAATGTTTTCGGCGCTGAAATACGCTTTGGAACTGTTTTCTCGCATCCAATCAGCTTTGCGCTCTGACCAGCTCGGCGCCCACTATGACCTGTTCGCGCTTATTTGTACTAATTTGTATAGTACCAGTTTTCTCGCATTGGTTCTCGCAATAAGCGTCAGTCGGCTCGGCTCGGCAACAAGCGGCCACTCTGTTCGCACACTTAGAAACACAGGAAATTGAGTTTCATGAGAGATTATGTTGATCACATCGTAAGTGTGTTTGCAAGTATTTCATAACATTAGTAAATTTATAAAATTATTACACTGGACGACGGCCAAAATTTACGAAAGACGCCGTTATGAAATTCTTATGGAAAACCACCTCCTAATGTCGAAAATCGAGTTCATTTTTGATTCTATGGTACCGTTTTCGAGATATTTTCAAATACCGTTATTCGAAAAAACCAAAAAGACGGCTCCATTTATTTACGTATATCTCACGAACGGATCAAGCAATTGCAAAAAAGTTTACAGAATCAAAATCACAATAAAATTTTGTATAAATGCATTATACATTGTTTTTTGCTCAACCAGATATTTTTCGAGATATTAGCTTATCATTTCAAATTTTTGTTTTTTTTTATGAAAAAATATGAATAAAATTACTCTTTGCTAGGGCAGCATTCCAAAACCACAACTTTTTTTCCAGATATTTTTTCTCTCCGTAAAGCTATGTTTAATTAGAAAACAGATAAGCTATCATCGAAGAAAATCGATGCAAAACTACTTAAGGTTGCGCAATTTCAACGTATACCTCAAAACGTATGTATGGTATAACCGAGAGTGAAATATCTAAACCGTTCGTGAGATATACATACATACGTCTAAAGGGAGCCGTCTTTTTGGTTTTTTAGAATAACGGTAAATTGAAAATATCTCGAAAACGGTACCATAGAATCAAAAATGAACTCGATTTTCGAAATCAGGGGGTCGTTTTACATACGAATTTCCTAACGGCGTTTCTGGTAAAGAGATAAAGTTGAAATTCGTGGTCCAGTGTTATCAATTTGTAAGTAAAAATGTCAAGGCTTTCCCCACATTTACTAAAGGCGTATCAAAATGAATATATAGGCACATATTTAGGAACCCTATTTTTAAATGGAAATATTTTTTGTAGCACATTTTTTATACTCCCTTACTTGTGAAAATGCAATTTGACTACAAGTAGCAAAGCATTATAAATAGTTTGTCGGATATGCGTTATAACGATTATTAATCTCCTTATAAAAGCTTTTTTAAGGCGATGGTCTCGGTCGCTAGGGGACTACATGCAACACAGAGCTCTACCTATAACAGTATGCAGTGGGGCAGAGTGACCTATGTCACGAAGATGCTTTTGCTTCCATTGCGAATATTTGTAGGATCAACTGAAAACGTGGTTTAACAAGGACCACAATTTTCAATGATAAATTAAATACTTATGGAGTAATTGAATATCGTACGTAGAAGTTCTAAGTCACTCGCTCAATAATAACACATACCACAGAGTACAAGACGGGTACGATTGATGCATGCTACGTGGGTGGCATTGAATATCACTGCTAGGTTAATTTGTGCAACCCGTTTACGTAGGTATTTCATCGGCAAACAAAGTAATAAGCTAGTGGCGGCCAAGTAGTCAGAGCATTGTACAAAGCTTATGATATTAATGGTTAAGGCTTAAATAAGAACAACAAAAAACCATACAACCTTCATTTCGTGGGGTTTGCTGTTGCCAAAAACTGTGTAGACTTGCAAATGCATTTCGAAAATGAAAAATTACACTTTCAGGTCAATGTCATATTCGTGTCATGTACTTTTCGTTTGCACACAAGCCATGCAGACTTATTCCATTTGAGAAAAAATTCTTAAATTTTTTAGCGAAAATTGTAATAGACGATCATTATTCATTGGCGCATGCGTGTCCACCCATTTTGCAACAACTGACAGGAATGGAGGTATTGATAGGAAACCGTTAAAATGCTGTACTAAGTACACATCCGGGTACAACTAGCAACATTTATTTTTACTTTTCTTTAAATACTCAGCCTTGTCAGCGCCAAACACCATATTTCTTTCGAAGAATTTTCTTTCGAGTACTTTAAAGACCATCCTATTCTTTATCTATACCCTTATTGACGGGCGACCATGTACAACTGCAGTTGTGATGGGAGATTTATAAAGCGTGATCATGGTTCAACCAGATATGAATTTACTCCTCAATCGGCTACTCAGTTTAAAAAACCATCTGTTGAAGTTTCGCCTGATAGTATTATTTCGTGCTCATATTCTTTATTTAATGACAACAAAAACTTCACCAGAAATTTAATGAGGACAAATAAGTTATCACATTATTCTGTTTCGAGCCGAAACTTTATTCCGCATTGTACCGGTAGGTCTTCCGCACTAGCTGTATATCTATTATTTCCTCAGCGGCTGTAGTAACGAATTTCGAAATATTAGAATAAGGTAGTATTGTTTTCGAGCCCAATTAGGCAGTTCTATCTTCACAGCAGCCAATAAAATCAGTAATGCTACACAGCTTGCGAAATGCGTCGAGCGTGCCCACCACTGCTATATGCACATTGCAATATATTCACACGTAGTTAACATTTATTCATGTCATGCCTCCTTATTTAGATATTTCTTAGATGCAAAAGTGTGATTTTCAACATTTTGCATTTTTGAGTACTTCGCAAACAACTTCGCTGTCACATTTGCATTTTGAGTTCTTTTTACAAAATCGATTTGCATTCATTGTTTAAATGTAAAATGGACTCATGGACACATAGTTCGCAGTAAATATGTATGTATCTTCAACATGTACATATGTATGTCAAATGCATTTGTTTTAACGATTCGTGCACAGATTTTGTTTCCATTGAAATTTCGTAAGAAAGATCCCTTCGCCAACTATTTGACTACGAAAATCAAAACAATAATTTATTTAAATTGGCGAATGTGCAGTTGCAAATTGTTGAAACATTTTCAACTCACTGCAAAATTTGTCGTTATAAACCGAAATATGTCTACATATCTAGAGACAATAGAAATGTATAAAAACAAAATATTTTGTACCTAAATTGCTTCTGTTTTTTTTTGTTTTAAATTGCCAATCTAATATTTTGTACATATAGTTTAGAGCTATTGAAAGAAGTGTGAAGAAATTTGAATTCGTCGATTGTTCGTCACGAATATTGGTAGCATTATAAAGTGGGAAAGGCTTAGAGCTGAATGGTTGCCACTAACCGTTAGCCATTAGTTACTAAAATAGGTACTCTTATGAATCTTCAGTAGATTTCTGGGTTTTCTCTTACTGTCACATTATAGTGAGAGCTCCCAACGCAGCCGCAGGGTTGCAAGACCCTGGAGTTCTAGTGACCAGCATTAGGTAGGAAGGAACCACTTCTCCTTACCGCTAAAGAATCGAAAGACGAACCGACGCTCCTGACTGTTTCGCAGAATTTTATCATATAGAGACTGAAAAAAGACAGTAAAGCAGGGAAAGGCTCACAATGAGTAAAAAAAATTGTCGTTATTTAACTTCGAAAGTTGATTAGTATTATGTGGGACCAATAGTTTCATACATAAAAAATTAGTGTTCGCAATTTTCACTCTCCAGCTTGACATTGTGTGCTGACAAAAGCTCACCGCTGTCAAATGAGATATTTTGCAGCTATTTTGGCTTCGGTGGTGCCTAAAATTATTGTTAGTTTTGGTAACAAAAACATTTGCATAAGCACCACAAATTGTGTCAACCGAATAGTGTTGGTGAATATTTAAATTGAAAAGAAAAGAGTTAAAAGGCTGATTTGTTTCCAACAATTTTCAACGAATCGCTTAAACGTGTGTTTTTGTTGTATTACTCGTTGTTTAGGCGCTTCGTTGTTTACTTGGTCACTCTGGTTGGCCAAAGTTTATTTGTTTTTGTTGCAAATGTTGTATATTCAATCAAATTGCCAACAGCAGCTAAAGCCAGATTAACAGATGTCAGTGTGCCATTGAATGACAGTGTTCGTTTTACCATAAGCGCAATGTTTTGCAAGCATGGTATGGACTAGGTTTACAAGAGGGATGTAACGGAGCTTACATTTTGATTCCGATTTTAATTCGGAGTTATAGATATAAAGTCCCTTTACTGAAATTCAAATTTGCCAGACTATGCTTAATACTATAATAGCTTTATTGCAAAACTTTACAACATTTGAAATTACAACAAAGCCTCTTCTTGTTACATATGTACATGCAAAAGTGCTGCATGTTGTAAGATTTTTATTAATGCAGTAAATTAAACGAGGAATAGATCATTATGAATAAATATCATTGGTCAAAGTTATATAAAGAGTTTTAAGTGGAACTAGTAAGGAAGTCTAAGTTCGGGTGTAACCGAACATTAAATACCTAGTAGTGATCTGTTGCGTTATCCCAATTAACTCAGGTCTATTTTAATACCTGAAAACAACTGATTTTCGATTAAAAACACTTCTGTTGTAAGTGGTAAATTAAATTATCACTAAATAACAAAATATAGGTATGAAATAAAAAAAAGGTATGAAAATAAAAAAAATTAATAAAAAAAAAGGCAATAGGGAGTTAACTACTTTCCCTTAAATCTTGCTTGTTTGTCATTCGATTTGCATAATTTTTGGCAGGAGTATACTGTATACTATTGGGAAGCATCTCACTAACTTTCATTGAAATACCTTCTTGAAATTTCAAGCAATCGCTTTTGAAAATAACAGACCTTTTTTGCTGAAAAGTGGGCGGCGCCACGCCTACTTCAACAAAATCCACAAAATTTTTTTGCAGTTTAGTTTTTCTTAAAAAGCTTATTAAGTGTGTAAAATCTTATATATATAACTTATACAGTTATGGAAATATCGCAATTTTAATTTTACAAAGAAATTTTTCAAAACTGTGTTCAAAAAGTGGGCGTGTCCGTTCACCGATTTTGTTTATTTTTACAGCAAAGAGTTACCTTTATATGTTGAACACTTTCTGTAAATATCGTTTCAATGAGTCAATTTTTACCGGAGTTATGGCATGGAAAGTTTTATGGAATAATCCCCCATAAAGGGGCGGGGCCACGCCCATTTTCCAAAAATTTTGTGTTTTCGACTTTCTTTGCCCACGAACACTTTAGAGGTGAAACAGAAATGATATACAGCTAGTTTAAGCAAAGTTATAGAATATTCAATATATCTATGATCCTTTTCAAAATCTTTCGTATAAAATTGGGCGTGGACCTAACCCGATTTCGATAATTTTTTTTCGAAATATTGCCTGTATTAATATAAATATGTGTGCTGAATTTCACTTTGCTATCTTGAGCGGTTTTTGATTTATGATTAATAATATTTCCAAATTTGACTTAATCAAAAGTGGGCGGTACCACGCCCTATTTTAAAAATTTCTTCAAAAATGTATTTTTTGCCTTAACGCTAAAGTGCGCACCAAATATTATCCTTATAGGTGTATTATGTACTGAATAACCACTCTTTTTGTATTTTCGAAAATATTATATATATAGAAAGTGGGCGTGGCTTTTAACCGATTTTGCCTATTTTCAATAGCGCTCCGAGATAAGTGAAAAGGAACCTACATACCAAATTTCATTGAGATATCTCAAGATTTACTCAAGTTATCGTGTTCACAGACGGACGGACGGACAGACGGACGGACGGACGGACGGACAGACGGACAGACGGACGGACGGACGGACGGACGGACATGGCTCAATCAATTTCTCTTTTCCTCCTGAACATTTTGATATATATAAGTCAATATCTATCTCGATTCGTTTATGCCGTTACATACTACCGTTAGGCGAATGAAGTTAATATACCTTGTGTGCGAAGCACTACTAGGTATAAAAACAGCCAAACTGAAATATCACTTACGCGGTTTTACAGTGTTACCAATGATATGTACATAAGTAACCAATAGAAATTAGATAGCCACTGTGTGTACATTGGGTCTGGCGTTGCGGACCTTCACGTCAAATAACTGGGTGCGCTGCAAACAATACTGGGCTGTGGCCATTCACCAGTCAATGGGGTGTCCGATTGCTTACATTTCGATTGAACTTGACCGCGAGTTCAAATATATTCATTGTTTAGAATTTGGCGCTTAAATTATCTACAATGTGTCGCTTTTGTTTGCTGCTGTTCAACTGTATATTTCGTAAATTTTTTTGTTTGATTATTAAGAAATGCATTAAATGCACCAAGTTTTGCATTTTTAATGTCATATCAAAATCAAAATATTAGGTTCGTATAGAAAGTTTTTTTTTTTAAATTTCTAGCTCTAGTTATCTCAAGTGCATACACACAGAGAAAAAACTATTGTAAAATGAACAACGTTTTCTTTGTTGAAGATTTTTGTATGGAGCCCAAGAAACTTGTGTATGCTACCAAAGTTCTTAGACAGTTTTTCGAAAATAGATTTTCACTCAAACAAACCATTTTATTTTCGCTTTCGGTCGGATTATTGATACCCTCCATCGAGTGCATAATTTTTGATTCAAAACATTCCACACATTAACTTCGTGCCGTAGGTCTCGACGGGCCAGGTGACGATGTTTCTTTTTTCATGGCTTGCTTTTGTTTTGGGCCAAGTTGATTGAGCAACGCTTCCAGTATTCCCACATGTTGCTAGTATTAGCACTTGACTTGAATGTTTTTTTTTTTTGCAGTAACAGTGAAAATCTACGGAGCTGTTTCCACAACTTTTTGAAAAGTGGGTCCACACTGCAGACATTACTTTTTTTTGCTATGCGGAGACCAACACATTTTGGTTTAAATCTTATTTTTATTTTGGTCAAAGAGTTAAAACTACTTCACGATTTTTAGGTGAAAAAAATACTGCCAACATTTAAGTATAGGATGTCAAAGCTACCAACATAAAAGCCTACCAATTGTATCAGTAATCGGACAACATCGATATTCGTCTCGACCTCTACCGGAGAGTCACCTATGTGCGGACATCGATTGACGCCTTTATTTCTTCTAAGAGATTTGATGTATGGAACCTGTATTTATCTTAATTATTTTATACAGTCACAAGCGCGATCTGGATGGAAAAAATGTGGTAAACCCAAAGAGATTTTATATAAGGTTTCAGTGCTGTTATTAAACTAGGTATAAAAACAGTAGTTTTCTGAAGTGTATTCCTTCTCTAAGAATTTTTATGCGCTATGTACCCCTCGAAATTTCAATCAAATACAAATGAACGTGACTGCCCACCCAACACATCACCTGCATTTAACTACCTTTTAATGATTTTATCAATAAGCAACATCAAACAGGTGGAGTTGTGCCAATATGTACACAGTGTGGGGTGATGTCACTGTAATAACTACGTTGCAATAATGCAGTGGAGTGAGGTGTGACCAGTGGGTGGTGCCAGTATAAAAGCTCATTTACAAGAATACTGGTTAACTAAGAAATGCTTTTTAACGTAGCAGCAAATATGCTTTAAAATTGATTTTCAACACAAAAATTATTGCTTACACCGGCTGCCACTTTGCGTTGATAGTGCTCCTTGTTTAAACAACAACGAATTGCTTTTATTGTCATTGATGGACGCAGCAAGAGTTAGTTAGCACATTCAACGGCATTCTCATTCTACACATGTTTTGTCTATTCTTCACCTTACTCTTGTGCATAGCACTTTGTCTTTTGCACTTCTCACCTGATAAATCTCAATAGCCAAACCACCCATGTTGCGCAATAGCTAAGGCCAACCGCATAAAAGTCAACAAAAACAAATTATGTGAGAACAAATTGTTAGCCATAAAAAAACAAAAACTGAAAATAATTAACAACATTTTGAAATATTGACACAAAAACAATGAGCAGCAAAAAGGCATTGCAATTAACCGTTGTTGCGGCGTAACTCAATGGCAAGCGGCTCCATTCAATGGAATTCTTCATTTACAAGTGGACTGCGGTGTGCGAAACTGTAAATGGTCATTGGCAGAGTTGCCAGAGTTTTGAACAAAAAAGGTTAAGACTTAGTTCATTGACTATACATTTTGTACTTTCATACCAGTTTATTGCTGTCTAGATTTCGTCCAGTTGTAAAAATACCAGTTAGTGTTATCTCTACACACTTTCCTTGGTTGCCTTCTCCTCTTAGACGAGCGGAGGGGTTCCAGCTCGCATACCTAAGACCGGGTTAGATGCAATGGTCTGAAAGAGGAGAATGACTGCTTGACGCTTATCATTTTATCCCATTATCTCTACGAATTAGAGGCGGCAGCAAGTATAGACATTTTTTAGACATTTTTTTTGTTTTTGTTTCTTTTTTAGAACTTCGTTCCCGATTTCTTATTCGAGACAGGAGCTTTGAAGGTGAAACTGATAAAGTGTGATATTTCAAACCAAGAAACCCTTCAAACACTCCCAGTAAAATTGGAAGTTTGCTCCTTCGTACTTTGTCGGATACCGGAAATTCGCAAGTAAAAAACTAGTAAGGAAGTCTAAGTTCGGGTGTAACCGAACATTAAATACCTAGTAGTGATCTGTTTTGGTATCCCAATATATGTACTCAGGTCTATTATAATACATACCTGAAAATTTGTTATAAAGGCAACTGATTGTTTTCGATAAAAACATTTCTATTGTAAGTGGTAAATTAAACTATCACTAAATACAAAATATAAATAGCTTTCCCCATGTTCATGAAAGGTATGAAAATAAAAAAAATTAATTAAAAAAAGGCAGTAGGGTGTTAACTACTTGTCCGTATATTTTGCGTGTTTGCTATCCGATTTGCGTAATTTTTGGCAGGAGTATACTATATACTATTGGGAAGCATCTCACTAACTTTCATTGAAATACCTTCTTGAAATTTCAAGCAATTGCTTTTGAAAATAGCTGACCTTTTATGCTAAAAAGTGGGCGGCGCTCTCAGCGTTAAACTCGGTCTCAATGACAAAGAATTACGTATTAAAATAATTTTTACAACCTTGATGTTGTTGTTAGTAGTGCCAGTGTTGTTGTCGATCTATATAAAGTATACCAATTAGTATGGTGCGACAATTGCAATTTCGTAGGACATAGCGGTATTGGGAATACCCGTTTGCTAATAATTACAAAACTCGAGCTAGTTGAGCCGTTTGGCAAGATAGTTTTTGACTAGTATAAAACTCGCATATTTGACTGAAGGTTCGGTGGAAATGGTAAATTCTAGAGGATCCACTGTGGTGACATAAATCTTCCATTCTTTCTTATTGAACCATCCAAAACTATATCAAAATAAAATATTATGTTTAAGTTGAAGTGAGAGTAGTCAAAAAACAGGAGAGCAAATCGGAGAGTATACCTAAGCGAAATAATACCCGACTAAAAATTTGAGCTTAAAATTTAAACCAATCGTCGCTTAAGCCATTTTTTAATATTTTTTGTAAGAAATTCAAAACTTTCAATGATCTACAACAATTCTCAATCCATTGCGGCTTAAATGCATAACTTAACTAAAAAATCGTCTAACATTTTTTTCATTTATTTCTGAAATTTTTGCAAGTCATTGAATTTTTCCCACTTTAAGACATTTCTGATTCAAAGTCGAAACTCTTTTTCTAGCTCATTTTCTCAAAAATTGGCTTAGTTAAAATTCTAAACCAAATTTGTTTTGGACATATACATACCTACATATAAAGCGTAGAAAAGTTTGAAATCCAGACAAACATTTTTAACCATGTACACTTTCCCAAATCACTCAGGAATAAGTGTATGGGTTGCATTCTCATCCTTTCAACCAAATGTGAAGGAAATGTGCATTATAAACATCATTTTAATTTATTACTTAACTTTTAGTTGTTACTCGCATTTCATCGTCTTGCAATCAACTCGTGTTCGCAATAAATCGCTACACAAATTTGTTTCATCAACGCTTGGATGGATGACGTTTTAATTAGCAGCTATGGCATTAGTTAAAGCCATTCATTTCGGAATCAAAGCAATCAAATAACAAGCTAAATGTCCCACACTGACTGGTGGGTAAATGTTTGACAGCTGAGCAAAGTTGCAGAAAATGTAATTTTGTCAATGACAAATGATAGTCTCACCTCACCACGTTTCATACGATGACAAAAGTTGAAGTATCTAAAAACTTAAGAGCAAAAGAGATTTTATGATGAGTTGTACGAGTTTTACGCATACGCCGACATAGAACGAAGGAATGACTGGTGAGCTAGTTTGGTCGGTCAGAATCGAAGTAAGAGTTTAGTTCTTTCCTGGTTTTGGTTAATGAGTTCAAAGACAGGCTTTACGCAAAACAGTGGCCAAAAAAATGAATTGGAAGATTTGCCAGACAGTTTCTTAGATATTTAATGAGTCGAAATTTTGCACTAAAGCTGGGGAATAGTGTCTGCACCAGCAGGACATGCACATACATGGAATATTCAGTTCTTTAATGGTGGAGCTGTCCCTGCCCATATGGTTGATATCCTCGTGTAGCCTGACATCATCTCCTTCGTAAGAGGGAAGATCCTGAAAACTACCCTGCGATTGAGGATTCAGCCAACCAAGACAATGTGAACTTGAAATGTAACGAAATATCCCGAAGAACCGGGTTTGTCGAATAGTCCTTTTGTTTCTTCGTTCAACGATTTTTGGATAAACTAGAAAACTTATGTTATTTATTTAAATTTCTACTCTATAATATGTATTCTTAGTAGGTAAGCGGGAGTCAAATTTTCTGAAAACAAGGGGGTTCTACATAGTTAAGACAACAATCTCTATAGCATTTTGTCGGTAATACCTCTACGGACTTATATGCATGAATTTATTCTAAAAAATGTAGAAACATAATCGCAGACAAAACAAACATACCTTCAAACATGTTTCACACACCTTTCCTTCTCAGCTCAACGCCATATTCACTACAGCACCAGCACTTTCCCTACAGTCAACAATCACTCCAACTATAATTTGATGATTTTGACAAGCCAAGTAGATATCTAGCTAGGAATGTCCATGGACAATTTATCAAAGTGGGGCGAGAATATGAGAGAAGGTAGCCTAAGTCCGGTATGAATAACTAAGCATAAATGCGTACAAAGATGGTTGGCAGCTCAGTTGCATGGATTGAAGTGAGGAATGGATGGCTAGAGATTCTCAACGAGTTGAGACATTGATATGACATAGGCAACAACAAACAAAAAACCTATGATGCTGCCCATTTATTGTTAAACTCGCCGGTTTACTAAGCCCACAAAGGGGAATGAATGTAATCAAACGAATGTAGGTACTTGCATTGTTGTAACACAAATACAACGCAACAACAACGATGAAAAAAATATCAAAGACAGAAACACATTATATTGCGAATATGAACATCTATGACAGCAGTGACATTGGCAACAAGCAACAATATTGCAACAGAAATTGCTCGTACGACTGCGGCACAATTCTTCAATACAACGTCTAGCCAATCATTCATCAGTCGATTTAACAAGGCGTGCGACCTACGAATAAATTTTTTCTATTTTGTTGCCACCAGCGGCTGCGAGGATTAGCACCAGCTTGAAATGATGAGCGGACATTTTGATGGACCATTGACCGATGTATGTACATACATATGTACGACGAACGAGCCGCCCAAAGTAGCACCCCGTCGCTGCAACAGCGGTGAAGCTCAAACGCAATGCCGCACATCTGCCATCCCGCTAGACATTGTAAGCCGCCGCCGGCTACACACTAAATTGTTAGTCTGCCTGTTTGACCAGATTTGGTATTTTTTTTTTTTTTTTGTTGTTGTTGGCTTCAATTCATCATTCCTCATCCACTTATTTTGTGAAAATTATGAAGAATTAACAATAAATTGCGTCAAATGTTGCAAAATGTTGTTAGCTAAATGACAACGCGCGACAAGCGTTAGTTGCTACGTTAAACGCGTAAAAGATTGCAAAATGAAACGAGGGGAATGGAGGTGTTGGTAATACATACATTTGACGGTACCAGTATGATGTTGGCTATACGTATGATTTTGACACAAATGTCATAAATCATAACTACAAGTCGGCAACGTTGTTCATAGAGTTGATGCAGCAACCTAACTACAATTTAGGCATACAAACATTTGGGCGCATTAGGGTGTGGCGTACTTTTCTAATTTTTTTACAATAAGTTTTATAATCAAAATGAACTGAGAAAGTTGTATGTGTTCTGAGTATTTCTCAAACGATATTAATCATACATATTCTGCAGTAATTGTTTACCAAATACTCCTAACTTCCTTCGAAATAATCGAGCTATGTTTGCAAGCGTAACGGCAGGTATTAGGGCAGCTTTGCTCACATATTTCTACAGCACCATCTGCGTCGGCCCAGTTAGAGATATGCTTCATGGCAAGAGTTATTCTCCCTTCGATTGATCGGTCAATTATTTTTTCGTTCCAATCGCTGGTTCCAAAATAGGCGAAAGCTCGAACTGCTTACAATTTGTGTGAATTTGTTTTCAACAGTTCACTATCAGAATATCTCGTGTTTTTATCAAGGCTGCTTAAGATAGAAGTGACTGAGCGCTTGTTGAGTCCAAATTCATCTCAACTAGTTCGTGTAGTCTAGTGCGATTGCACAGCTGTATCCTTCATCTCAGGTTAGCCGTAAGTTAAGAATTAGACTTGTTTGGATCTTCGTATAGTTATGAGCGCCTTGCAGAGATACTTTGAAGTCGTGTCGTGAGCTGTTAAACCAAACAAAGAAGTCACGTTCAATTCGTCGCAGTTACAATACATTTCGATGGTTAAGATATTACACCAAAATAACACAGAAAACCAAACTAAAATTGGGATTACATTCTTTAATCAAGGCTTTAATCATTCGGATAAAATCGCTAAAAGTATAATTGAGCCATTAAGAGTACCAAATTTTTCTTTCCCTTTACAAAAACAATTTTCTCTGCATCTTGCTTTGTAACTTTTAATAATTTGCCTCAATACAAATAACGCGCACCCTAATGCCCATTCATACATACATATGTACATACATATGAATATACAAGTAAATGATCAAAAATGTTTTGAATATTGTAGTTACTCAAATAGACGTGGGCTATTTCGTGTACAACAACAAATCTAATTGTTGTTTATTTTTCTAGTTTAATGCTTAACAAGCAGAAAGTTTTGGCAGCGTGTGCCAGCGAAAAAAAAGCACAAATAAACAATGATTAGGAACAGAATAAGGGAATAAAGTATAATCGAAAAAGCTGAAGGTCAAGGTATTTATTACATTTTCTTTCAGGGCTATCTAAGCTTAATATTTTCCGTACTTTAAGCCAAGATACATTTGGCATATTCTTTAACTATTTGTTAAAATGATTTATGTTTTATATTTCATATTTTGTTGATGGTTGAAAATATTTAAATGAATTTCGATTGTTTTTGTGAATACTTTTAGTCTTTAAGAATTCATATTTTGGTGTGTTATTGCTGTTGTTTTTAAGAAAAAATACTCGGCAATGGCAAAAAATCGATAAATCAATTTTCAACCTAGCGATTATGCGAAATTTAATTAATAAATGTGTGTACGATCTTCTAGTTGTACTTATTCGGCAAGCCTATTCATGGACCCGAATTAAACAGCGTCACTAGGCTGTCAAAACTAGAGAAATAGTTCATAGAAAAGCACATTGATTCGGCTGTCTTAAAAAAAAAAAAATGGCTGCACAATGTTATCAACGCTTCTAACCTACATATTTGGTTATGTTTTTCGAAATTTGAAAATTTTCGGCCATTGGACTGTTCATCTTAGCTACTACTTTTTTATTTAAATGTTTGTAAAACTTGCTATAGCTCTTAATGGAACATTGATAGGAAGCCCGATTTCTGTCTTCAAATTCGATACTCAAAAAAACGTTAACAATTCGAACAAATTATATAAAACGCCCGGTTAGGTTTGCGCCACTATATTTTTAGAAATGTGTAATATTCCTTCGCTATGGGCTTTGCCAAATTTTATTTTGAAATGGTGAGCGTTATTTGGAATTTTAGCTCAAACATTAAGACCAAATGAATTCAAAACAAGGTGGAATTGAAGCGTATTACAAGCGTAGTTACACGAAGTAAAACTCAGCGAAGCATGTTGTATCAGAATAAAGTTGGTTGAGGTAATATATTAACACGTTGGCTGGCACGTATCACCGGTGATCACAAAAAAAACCTACCCCTAGGTGCCATGTATCACCGGTGATCACAAAAAAAATCTACCCCCAGGTGCCAAGCAAAAAATCATGTTCCCATTTGATTTGAATTTTCTCATTTTTAATTTCGTATTATTTCAAAACTTTGTATTATACTATGAAATAAAATATTTTTTCTTTTAAAATAAACTTTAATTTTTCCCAAAACTCCTTCCGTTAGGGCCCCAGAACCCAAAATTTAGGGCCTAGCGTGATCACTGGTGATACATTGGCACCTGGGGGTAGGTTTTTGAAATGATCACCAGTGATACATTGGCAGCCAACGTGTTAAATGCAGTTCATAGAGTCCTATATGAAAAGTACTGCTTTTTGGATTCCAAAGAGGGGGATTTGAACTCGAAAGCCACCCCCGTGGATCTACCCCTCGTATGTATGTATACCCTTCTTTCACTTTGGCTTTGTTATTGATATGCATTACATCTCCTCCTTCTCCTACAAACCTCTGCAGTAAGTAAATACAAAATTCCATTTGTTCGTTATTCAATTTCCATGTTAAGTTTGACGAGCTCAGAAAAAGTTATTAATAATTATAACTCAATTATTATTTTTGAATATTAAAGGTATGTAATTTAAAAAAATAAAGCATATACATATGTATGTATGTATATATGGATGGATATCTGAATATAACCGCTAAGAATGCATTGCATGCTATAATGAAAATTTAAGCAGCGATGAAAGCTACCATTTAACCTGCCGCCGATAACAACAACACATATATTTGGCAGTAGATACCACTAATAAAATAAATTGCCAATTCGTAGTTGTTGTTGATGTCCTCATCGTTTCCCTTCGTATAAGTTGACTGTCGTCACAAATGTGCGAATCCATTGCTCATGCCATATTTTGACATAAATTGACAGTTTGTTGACATCTCCATCATTTCCTTTGCGATATTTCTACTATATACATATGTACATACATATGTATGTGATTATATAGTTTGAGTCAGCACGTAGCATATTCGCAAAAATGTAATATATCATATGTTGCAGTCGTCTGTTACAGGTAGAACATAATAATGTTCGTGCATCGATGCATTGCTGGTGCAACTACTGGCTTGAATGAAAGATTATTGTGTGATAAATTATGTATCAATAAAATAAATATTATTGAATTAATTTTTCAACACAATAAAACAGACAGCGAAGCAATTTGAGTAGTGGCATAACAAGTACTTACTTATAAAAATGATTGCTAGCAATGACAATTAGTTTGAGTTGAAAATATGAAACGATGAAATATGCATCCACATTAGAGCGCGCTGATTTGTTTTGGACGGAAAAAAGGAACAATCGTCAATGCGGATAATGTTTTACGGATGATTCTGACCAAATTTGCTTAAGAAACTATGGGCCTAAAACCAATTAAACCACAAAATCAAGGAGTTCAAAGTTGATCAGAATGACTTGTAAAACAAAATAGTGAGCAGACCATTATTCCACCTGCTTGACTTGGCAGACTCCTCTAACACTAAATTCACTTTGTTCCAACCGTATTGAAAAAAATAGGTAGATATTGATGACAATGATAGAGGAAAGCGTTCCAGCAACAACGAATTTGGACAGTGGGACATACGATTTACTAGCCAAAATGCCCTCTCTTCAAAATTACTTCTCGGCATCGTGGCATATAGGAAAAAAAGATGGGCGCTAAGATGGGCCCGACGAGAATCGCCTCTTTATGTCTCGGAACCGGATGAGGTCTTTACACCCCTGAGACACTATCTTGCATAAAGAGAGAGTTTTGCAACAAAAATGTGATCACTTCATCAACACACACTTTGTGTGATTAGTTTACTTCAAGTATTACTTCCTCGTTCTCAATCAAACTAGCTTATGAAAGGGATAAATATGTTGTTGCAAAAAACTAAAGACTTCAAAGCTCAATACCATATCTATGACAGTTTGACATTCTAATTCAATTATAGATTTTTCCAGCTCAGACAACAAAAGCGTCAACAAACCAACAACGTTAGTGCACCACGGCAAATGCAAGTTGCTAAGTTGAGCTTGTGAGAATTACGGCACACAAAAAACCAGAGCTATCCGCTCTAGAGATATAAACGCTCATATAAAAAAAAAAAAAAACTAGGCAGAATGATAACTTGAACGATGGCGCGGATGATGGTTCGAATGATGGCAGTCAAACTCAACTCAAATATGTTTGTAAGCAACAATGTAGCAAAGGCTCAATAGCACAAAGTCAACCTGATGGGCGATTGAGTGATGCTGTGAATACCAAGAAATAGCAAGTGCAAAGCGCACGTGTGTGTGTGTAAGATGTAATAAGGAACATTGTTTTTAAGAAAAAAAGCCAAATGTAAAAAGACAAATCGCTAGTGCAACGCTGATAATAGAAAAGATAGACATTTTGCAGTTAGTGGCTAAGAGCTTGAGTATTGGTCATTACAGAGCTAACGATTGACTGGTTAAATTTTTTTTTGTTATTGTTTTGCATGTCCTGCTTAGTAACTGACTGATTGGCTGCCAGTGATGCCGCCTTATTGCCGTATTTGTTAGATTTATATGTACGAGTGTATGCATGTACATACATATATGTTTGTGTTTTGTAGTATAATTGCGTTGCACAAGCATTAAACCTAACGATGCATTGCCAATCGTAAGGATAAATACATTAAAAACAACAGCAAGAAGCATAAAAAAATGTATTCATAACTAACCATTGCTAGATCCAAATATACATACATATGTACATACATACATAATGAAAAACCTATATACATCCATGCATCCGCATATGCACCTGCATCTGTGCATTCATCTAAATAAGCTGTCATTTCATCTGTATGCGCTTTGCGTATGTACCGCCGTGTAATTGAGATTAAATATAAAGCGTTACCGCTTAAGCGGCATTAAAATCATTTCATGCCTCAAAAGCTGACTACATGCTCGCTAGTTTTGTAGACCGGGATTTCTAGCTGTTAATCGACTCCAAACTGACTGACACATACGTTTGTACTTTCAGCTAAAATATGAAAAGTACGAGGGCCGATAAATATTTGTTAATTTTAGGAACGGAAATTATTTTTACACATTTATCTAACTCTGGCTTTAATATTTTTTTTTACTGTATAAAACATATGCCGCTATATATGTACAACAGGTCATCATAAACATCCGAGGAGAATTTTGCGTCGAGCTTGTCTTTCAATTTGGGCTGTGCTGCTTATAATTTATTCTACCCTAAAAACGCTCCGAAAGGCATATGCAAATGAGATGAATTTTTGCTGAGAAATATTTCCATGGTAGAAATAAACTCGGAAAGTTTTCCATCCCACCCAAAAACAGCCCCATACTGCCACCTCTACAATTTTTCATTTTTGTTTTGTTTTAAAACGGGATTGTAGTTTTGATAGCCGAGTAAGTTTGACAGAGCATGCATAAAGACAAGCAGGAAATTGAATTCAATTGAAGCTCTGGTCACACATTTTGTGTATTTGACGTGCTAACCGAAGAGCTAACAAAATCACGCGAAAATGTGACAGTTTTACAAAATGTAGGAAAAGTTTTGCAGCAGATTTGGGGATTTTCTTAAAACCTTATAAAGATTACTTTACATTTAAAAATAAAGATTTCAGAAACCTGAAACTTTTAAACGTACGAAAATTTTATGGTTTTTGTTTATCGTAAAGTCTTACCTTCATATTTAAAAAAAAAGCTTTATGAAAGCTCTTATAATACAAAATTTGTATGGGGTTATACTGTAGACATTCTGGCAAACCTAAGTATTTGCCGTTATGAGAGAAATCGGATATTGGTAAAAAGTTCAATGCGTCAAAACGGGGGGTATTTTCACCTTCTGGGCATACCCCATGAAAACATGCTGGCAATAACTAAGTTTCGTCTAGAATCAACCGAGGCTGCTATTGCTTGTTGTCAGACATTTTTTCTAAATAAATTGATAAGTCTTAATTACCTAATGAAGATGTTAGAGGCAAAAGGATCTGAGTAAAATTTTCGGAAAATTTACGAATGTACTGTTAAAATTGTGTTTTTGTTGACAAAGAGAACTGACAAACATTTTAGTGGCATCAATTCACTGGGTAATAAAGCACTACATAGAATTACAATTTTTTGGCAACAAGCAATAAGTTTTAAACTGGAATAACGACTGCCGAGTGAAACATCGAAATATATATAAAAAACGCTCTATCTCAGAATTTGTTTGGAAAAAGCCTTGCTTCAGAATTTTGTTCATTAGCACCCTATTTCAAGAATAAGTTTGAATAATAAATTTCAAAAACGCCCCTTCTTAAAATAAAACTTCAAACATTTTCAGCTGAAATAGGGTGTGTTTGAATCGAAATTTTAAATAGGGCACACCGCTCTGCTGGCAAGAATAGGTTCCACAAAAATGGGCACAAAAACTGTGAATGAGGTCTTGTCTGGGACCATCCTAAATGTCGAACTACGTTTTCAGTAAAATCGGGGCTGCCCTGTTTTTGCGAAATATTCCACTTTAACCCTAGGGCGTTATTAAGAAAAATTCTGAGATAGGGTATTATGAAATGGGGAGTTCTTGTGATTTTTTTCTAAAAAAGGGTGTTTATTAAAAAATATTTTCAAATAGGGCATTCTTCCAACAGCCGCCGATATCTCGAAACAATATCAGACCTGCATATATCCGTTTGCTTCTAACCCATTCATTCAAAAGGTGGAGCAAGTGGCTGCAACGCAAATATATTCCTCAAAGTGAAGGAACACACCCAACATGTTTCTATCCCGAACAAGCAATACACTTCATTTACATGAAATTGAAGTCTTCGCAATTTGAAAATGATATTTCTCGGCTAGTAAGTGGTATAAGAAAAGGCTAATAATATGCAAAACCAGCAAGAAACTGATACCGTTTGTATTCGCTCCACATTAATTAGCTGAATACTTAGCATATTAATCCAAGCGTTTAAACTACTATTTGATTAGTTTTTTTTTTTTTTGCTGAATTTTTTTATATTTCTTGTACGAAAAAGTTGTTGACTTTACAAAATGAATTAATTGCATAATTATATACATAGGTATGTATATATACCTTCATATAATCATGAGTTGATTGTAGTTTGAAAATACTGACAACGAATTTCTGTTGAATTTTATATTAAAAAGCAATCAATCAACATTAATAATATTCTTCATAATCAAATTATGGTTTAGCAAAGCATGTTGCGCTAGAAGGCGGGACAGATATTAAGTAACATTTTTGCAAACACACACATATGAAGACGTTAGTGGAAGAAGGGGCTATGTCGCAAAACCACTCAAACTCTATTTCTTGCATTGGTGGATAGTCTTTATGCATATAAAGATTTCTGGCTTATCAGATAACCGCTATCATGAAAATTTAAGAAAATAAATCATGGATGAAGGGGCTATGTACACAAGTTTTCAATACAAATTGTGGAAGAAGGTGCTATGTAACATTTTTATGTGTAAATTTATGTGTTTTATTTCTCCCCTGATATGAAAATATACAACGTGTTACACTGATTTCCATAATTTTCATGCAAGTTCCTTTCAACAGTTTTGATAGAACTTCAAATTTTTTTGCTAAACTTTGAAGTCGATTTTCTCGTTTCACTCAAAGTGCGACATAGCCCCTTCTTCCACTAACGTCTTCATATACTTATGTGCTTGATAGCGGTTTTATTTATACATTGGCTTATGCTTTATATAACTAAGTAGTTGCAGATTCCACAAAGTTCGCAATATAGCCTTGCTTTGCCATAACTGATGACCGTTAACAGCACATATGGAAATTAACTCCTATCATTTTGACCTTTCCAAAGCACCGACGCACTAGCATTTTCCTCTGAATCTGCAACAATTTTTCTTATCAATTAAAAAGTCACAGTAATCATCCATAACTCTAGATTTGGTATACAGCCCAGTTCCTCGTTCCTATCAACAGTCAAGGAGACAGTTAGGAGATATGATGACAGACTTGCAGACCTTTGTTCTTAGGAACCGGCTTTTTTGGAACTTATGCTTTTATTGAAAGTAGTTGCATTATAGATGCAGTTGTGATTGGCTCCGAGAAAAGGCGAAATATAGCTTAGATAGTCTCGGAAGTTCCAATTTCATGTCATTTTACTAAAAGCCATATTAGACTACATCATAAAAGTCAGCAAACCTGGTTAGGTGTTATATTTTAAACTACAATATGGCTCTTATACTATAATGTTATATGGAAATGTGTATGGTTGTCAACCGATTCGCAGAACTTTTTTAGTAACTTGGTTATCTCTTTGCTATAATATATCTTACTGAATTAATGATCAATCGCTTTTGAAAAACTAGTAAGGAAGTCTAAGTTCGAGTGAACCCAACATTAAATACCCAGCGTATAACAAATTCCATGCAAATATCTACATTTTTACTCAAGTTATGTTAATTTATGTGGTTTTAAAAATTTTCGATATCGAAAAAGGGGCGTGGTTATAATACGATTTCGTCCATTTTCAATAGCAGCCTACCTTGGCCAGAAAGTAACCAATAAACCAAATTCCATGCAAATATCTCAATTTTTACTCAACTTATCGTGTACACGGACGGACAGACGGACGGACGGACATGCCTTAATCAATTCCTCTTTTCAACCTAAGAACTTTCATACCTGGAACTCTATATCTAACTCGATTATTTTGCGCCGTTACGTAGTACCGTTATGTGGACAAAATTATAATACCCCCGTACTAGTACAGTACGCTGGGTATAAAAACAGTAATTTACAACTTTAAAGTGGGAGATATGGGAGATATGTGGGAGATATGAAGCAATTAGAAATCGCAAATTCAATCACGCCCCCTGAAAAATGTCTGCTCGAAAGTCTAAAGGTCCTGAAGCATTTTTCACCATACATTATATTATATTTTGATTCAAAACTTACGGTCAAAGGGTTATCGCAGAATAGTGTCTATGGGTGCTAGTGACGGATCCTAGTACTAGAAGTGTAATATGGATAATGAAGAAAAAATTAATATAACTTTTAAATAATTTTAATATAAATAATTAAGGCGTAGAATATTTTAAACTTTTTGACAAATAAGTAAACCAAAAATTCAAGGAAGTACAATTGGAGTGACGAGAATCTAATATGATTGATGATGCAGCCCAAGCTAGTAATTAACTGTTTCGATTGAAAAAGAAGCTAAAACTCATAATCATAATAACAGTAATAATACAGTCTAGTTGGAAAGGTATCTACCTCGTGGTTATTTACAAGTTTTAGCGATTTAAGCACGCGATCGTTTTAATTGAGCGCGCGCTTAAAGAAGTTGTTGTGTGTAAATTTCTTATTGAAAGACCCAGTAGGAAAAGTAGAGTTGCATAGATCTGTAGGTATATTGCCGTTATTAATGTTGATAGGCTGTACAGTGATAAGTGAAAATAAACCTAGTTTGATGAAAAGAGGTAGTGCCACAAAAAAATTCAAAAACCAGTGGATACTTCTCAAAAGTTAATGGAAAAACCGAAGTTGAATATGTTTCTACAATTACGATAAATACTGCGATTTACGATAAAATAACCAAGCAAAATAGCAATACGGTTTTTATATTGCTTTCAAGTTTTTCTGCCATGAACTAATAGCCAAAATTTGCATATTGTTACACATTTTCCTCTAAACACTGCACCCACTGTCAGAACGTTTTCCTAGGAAGAAAAAAATTCCTACAGGGTAATTTCAAGTTATCACATAGCTTTAATTTCACAGATAACTGTGCAATGATTATCTTTAATTATAAGGTAACTTTCGTTGTGACTACCAAGATGGGATTTGCTCTTTGGGTAATATATTCATGTACATACATATTACACATTCCCACTATCGACGTATGCATGTTTGTATATTCCCGAATTGTGGCTCAATAATGCCGGGATTTTCTGTATTTCCAAACATACTACTATTACAGGTAGATATCGAAATGGTAAACACGACATTGTTAACACAAATTTAGTCTTTGAAGCTGATATATTTCAAAAGTTGCCAAAAACGGCCTCCAGAAAATTCGAAAAAGTTACATAAATGATTTCGAAAAACCATAGCCGCGAAGTAGCTTCAACAACCTTTTCCTTTTTGAGCGAAACTTTATTAAATTGGGAATATTAAATAAGCGACATAAACGTGTTTTGAGCAGTTCGTAAATCCGCAATTTTAGTATTTTCAATGAGTTTGGAACCTCTGAAACATGTAATCCTATCCATCGCTGTGATTTAATATCAAATTTTCCACAAAAATCGAAAATAATAATCAACCAAAAATATTATTATCTGGTCATGAGCTCGCAAAAACCAAAAACAAATTTTTCAATTTAATTAATTTGTAACAAAAATATCTTTGAATTTTAGCTTTGAATGCATAACTGATTTAGTTGATTAATGATGTTACTAATTGAACATAAATATTTGACCCACAAATCATTTGTATACGTTCGCAAGTGAGTATCAATTTACTTTTTATTTTTTATGTTATTATATTAAACAGTTAATAAGCGTTTTAAAAAGAAAATCTTATTAAAAACTCTGAAATATTTATAGTTTCATCAAACTGTTGAAAAATAACCAATAAACAAATCTCGGTATTATAAAAGTCTTAAAAATTGTCATCCCTAATTCCCCCATACATCGATACATACATACATACATATAGCAATACAAAGGTGAAAGAGGCAATACACATCCGTAATTATAATGCTGCGATTATTTTGATAGATTTGTGTCAAAGCTTCTTAAGGCCAATGGCTAAATTTCTAATGATATGACATATGTCATAATACCATCAACTTAGTAATCGTGATTATTAACTTTCTATTATCTACTTATGTGGTAGCTCATGAGCTTTGTGTATTAACTAAAGTGTGTATTTAAACTGTATGTAAGTATGTAAGCTATTATAAACTTTCAACTTAGCTATGATCATATCGGACTAAAATGTCGGGTATTAACAAGAATAGAGCGGTGTCAAGTTTGTGCCTTAAGTCTTTTGTTACGAAATGCATAGCTGGGGAAACTAAAAAAATATCGGATCGGTATGCTTTTCGAAACAAGTTGAATCTGAATCTGCCAAATAATCTGCTATTATTACAACAAACTGACCTCCCTCGTTCAATTATTCTTGGCTAAAAGGTTTTTCTTTTAAGAGAAGATGGGTTAATTGGGTTAGGACAAGGTCACCATTAAATCATGGTGCCATCGAGCGGAAATAGGTGTCCCGACGTTGTATGTTGTTGTTGCAAATTTTTCTCAAAAAGTATTCCAACGTGTGACGTGCTACATATCGACAGCCACACTGCAAAACCCTGTATGTTCAAAACCAAAAAGTTTTCAGGAGAGGGAAAAAACTGTAATAATTATAACGTATATATATGAGCGACGGCTATTACATTTCACCACTGGAAAGAAACGGGAAGTTGTAACCCGATTTTGACTGAATTTTAATGTGCGAAATATCACGATCTTTGGAAAAATAGTGACTTACGGGGTTTTGCAGTGTGGCTGTCGATATGTATGTATATCCCACAAAATATAAGCAACACTCTGCTTAACCTCTGCCAGGTGTGCCTGGGTTTCATAGTTATGGCTTGGTCACAAAAACTCTAAAGTTGCGTATTTTGAGATGTTACGGGACCTCTGGTGCAGTGGATCAAAACACCGTCATGAAAAAAATTCGAATTAGTTTTTGATGAGTATGCTTAAAGTAATAATCACTTGTAGACTCTGCGGATCACATTATGTTATTAAAAAACTTGCATGCATCCCACATTTTATTGGTTGTGTCTCATCTGCGAGTCGTTCATATTCTTCACAAATCGCAAGTGGAAATACTAATTAAAATTTAATTACAAACTAAACTAGACCAGCACGCTTATCAACCAGCACTTTTGCTTTCACATCAATTTGACAGTCAGACATTGCTGGAAGCATTCAACAACAGGAACGGCAGCAGCAGCAACAACAACAACATCACAAGAACTAATTGCATGAATGCGAAAAGCATTGACTGACAGCAAAACGTCACAGCAGGCGACAACAAATGAAGAGATGCTATGCATGAAACCGCATAGACTTAACCGCATACTCGTAGGTACAAATATCTAATAGATACAAATGTATGTGAAGCTTTAAGAATTGGAAGCAACCAAGCTCACTCAAATGTGCTAATGTAAAAAGTGGGAAATATCTATACTCTTATTGCAGACCATGAATATATGTTTGTATGGATGATTAGTAGCCATCAACCAGTATGGCCATGTAAAATGGGTTAACATCGCTTGTCACTCAACTGCGCATGATCTCAACTAAGTTTTAAATGTGGTTGGTTGGTGGTTGCCTAGTTAGCAGCAATAATAATAAGTAAAGAGGTTAAGGTTCGGGTAAAACCGAACATAATATACTCAGTTGTTCGGCTCGCTAAAAACGTCCGATTTATGAATTTGCTTCTTTAATTATTTTACAGCGCGCATGCCTCCAGACCACAACTTTGGCATCTTCGCTGGACTCTCTTTCGATTTCTCCACTCAATAGGGCTAACAAGTGTTCCCTTATACTCTCTGGCCAGGTCTCAGTTGTAATTTTTATTAGTTTGCTTGGGTTGAAACCTTCCTACCTTCATGTCGTTGCGAACAGAGGACAGTTCACATCGAATATTGTGCTACACACAGCTGGGTATAAACGCAACAAAGAAAGGCTTGTATCTTACAAATATATAGTAACTAGTGTGAATTTAAAGCGGTGTGAATCGAAACGAAAATCATCGCTTCACCGTCAATTCATCTGCATATCTACATGCTCTTATTTGCTGTGTGCATTCATTTGTCCAAGATCAACTGTCAAAATGTCCAATGTTTTCAGGTGTAAATGAGCTGGCTGGCGCGTTCACTGAAGTGGACACGACTTGGCTAACTGATAGACGCCTGAGTGGCTATGAAACTGGCTGGCTTTTTGTGTGGACGGATGTACTCGTATAGATGATGTACTGCATAGATGACTGAATGGGCAATTGAAAAGTGTGCAATACAGCAAGACGAACCATCAGTGGCGCAGTGCATACTTGAGTGCTCAAAGCTAATATTCACCAACACTCAGCGCCCATTTTAGTGTTGCTGCTGCTCTCATAGCAGTTACCAATTCATTTCGAAGTTGATCGTTGAATGCTAACAAACCGTTTTTGAAGTTTCAAATTGTTGTCGTTGTTTTTTTTTTTTACAAACGGCGCTTATTAGTGTGTAAAATTGACGGCTTGAAGGGTGTAGACTAAAAAGAGCTGCCGACTTGCACCCGAAACGCGCGTCCTATTATATCAACAGAACAAGCATAAAGATTAGATCAGCTGCTCAAATTACAACTTTTAGCAAATGTATTTGCACACACTGTAAATAAAAATTTGCATATAATTCTTATGTTTTTGATTAAGTTTAAATAAATATACGTTAGCAGATAATGTGGCATGCCGCATTCCCCGTCGCATTTTCTTATGTTGGGCACTTAATGAGGCGCTTGCTCAGCGATAATTGGTATGTTCGCAAGGTTGAAAAGGTAGGGCAAATAAAACTTATGTATATAAAAATTACAAAAAAAGAAAGAAAAAGTTCGTTAGCTGGTTTTTTATAAAAAGCTTTGCAAGTAAACTTGGAACCGCTTGTGGGAGCCAAGACACACACTGGTATCTGTGCGGCAAAGAGAGTGTGCGCAGTTAACCAAGGAAAGTTGTACGTCTCTCGACTATTGTACCTGCTCTCTGAGAGCAATCACCCAATTAGCTTTACTGTCAGCCGAAACGACTTAACCTATATAATTTCAACGAATCTGGATGAAAAAGTGGTGTGATGCAAAGTACTTGTGCATCTTGAGAATGAAGAGGCACTATCTACAATACCAAAGAACATATGGTCGCCTACCGTTGTGCAAATGACCGCAAATATGAGGCGCAGAGTGAGCCTAGTTGCCGTTTTAGAAAAATAAAATGGAAGTCTGTCGGATTGTGAAGAGCTTGAGATGTCCGCTGACAGCAATAATGAACGAAAATTCGGAGGTTTTCAAGGCTTGGCGATTTTCTATTGAAGCAATAAAAGCGGCCTGGTAAGCGAAGTGGAGGCCAAACTTAGGTTATGGAGACTTCCTCGTTTCGAAATATTGAGTAAGATGATAAATTCGAAACTTGATTAAAGGTTTAAGTATCGACATTCGATTTTCGCATCAGTATAACTAACTTTTCAAGGACGTCTCAGAAGCGAAGGAGGTCCTTGCACCCCTGGGACTGGTCGGATCTCTCAGCACTGGCTAGGCGAGGCTACGGAAAGGTGGCAGGGTATGCAGTGCTGCAGAGTGTCAAGGAGTTTATGACCCTCGTACAATGAAGCACGATCTTCGACCCTTCTCAGAAACACTGGGCATCGGACTGTTGGGGCGCACGTGCCGCAGTTACAACCTTCCGGAGATGGAAGAGACGGTGGAGAAGAAAACCCTTGTTCGGGAGCCTTTCCGAGCTCAGCTATATCTAGCTTGGGAACATCTAAAATTTTTGGACTCAATGGCATGGATATAGAGGTGTGAGAGTCCCACTACGCCAACTTGCTGTAGCAATCTTCATTGGTTAGTTCACGAGCTGTGGTCTCTAAACGGCGTGTCGCGCTAATTGGACTCACTGGGACTCACCACTCCAACCAACCAACCAACCATAACCAAACATAACATAGCTTTATCAATAATTTCTCAATCCGCCCATGTAGATGGAATCCTGATGCTGATAATGGTGATGAATTAAAATCTGTATCTATATAAAATCATTTGTGTGAGCACAGTAGATCAAGTAGACGAAGTAGTATAGATGAGTATAACATTTTTTAGTTAGATACATTTTGTTTAGCAATTTTCAAAGTTCAATATGAGAAATTCATTTTTTTCGGCAAACTAACTGATTTCTAAAAAAAAGTGCTCAATTCTTCAATGAAATCAACTCCTACGGGTATAAACTTACATACTGTCACACATACGACTTAACGACATTTGTCAATTGGCATGAAAAAATTATGCTAACATTAACAACACTTAAAACCATCAACAGTGCCATCAACATGAGTGTCGTGATCACCGGTGTTGTAAATGCCCGCACTCTTTCGCCCTAACATGTCATCGCTTATGCGTCGCTTGTGCTCAACAACATGGCTCAAGTTGATCGTTGTTGGGTTATAAAATATCAAATTTCACTCGCCAAACAATTTTGAATTTTTTATGTAAAAAAATGGGTTCTTTTAAGTTTGTGTTTTTTCAACGTCGTCATGTCACTGATGTACTTCCATACACAAAGATATAAACTTTCGAGGTATTCTACTTTTTTTTTAACTTTTTTTAATTTTTTTTATGTAAAAAAGTGATCAATTTAAATGCGAGCCATGTGTGCGCCGTTATGCTGAGGTTTAAGTGATTTTCGTAAATTTTTTTTATTTTTTACTTTTGCTCTCCCTCTCTCTTTTTTTAATTACTACACATTAGTGCGGTTACTTTGGTGCACAAAAAATGCCGAAAATCAAAACCTTTTTTTTAGTCAAAAGCTCAATTTTGCCGGCTGTGCGCTTGCTGTTTCACCTCACTTAGAACTGTTTCTTCGTTTTTTGAAGAGTGCTTGAGCTTCACTTTGAATGCCTCTACTCATTTCTACCGAATTCGTATGAATATTGCTAATTAATTTTCCCACAAAAGCGTGCACATAACTGCCTTTTTAGTGATGTTTAAGTACACTGAGAAAAAATTGTAGGATAGCTGCCACCTAAGATAACTTTACACATGCTCAATTGCAGCCCCTGGGTTAAGCCATAGTCAGCCCAATGCGTCGACCCGGATGTGATCTGTTAGTACTTTTTATGATCATTCTCGAGAACTATTAGGAAAACAGTTTATTTCTCTCTCTTTCCGTGGTTAGTTGGCGGGCATTTCATAATTCTGTTCACGTTGTTTTAGTTATATCTCGCGCCTACTTTTAGATAACTCATCTCGAAATCGTTCTGCCACTACGCCGAATATCGAAAATATCTCGAAATAATTCCCTCAAAAGGTTCTCTACACTAAAATAATTTCCTCAAAAGGTTCTCTTCCTAAACACTATTACCTTCTAACACTATCAGAATAATATTGTTAAAATAAATTAGCCTTGGATACTTTGGATTTTATCCATATATTCCCAGTGTATCATATGATACCTTAAGGCGTACCCGGAGCATGAAAGCAATCGCACTGATTTATTATTTTACATATGGTAAGCCTGCATACCACATCGGAGCCTGCAAAAACACATTGACAAGTTTGGTAAATTTCTTTTATTGTTATTTCAGTTTTTATGTATAATTTCCTTCAACAAAATTCATTATAAATGGCAGGTGTCAGTCAACATTGACGTTGGCATTTATTTGGACTCATAAAAATGAGAACAAAAGCAAAAAAAAACCGCACACACCTAAATGAGCGAACATTAAGAAGGCGGAAAGTAAAACATCAAAAAACAGAAAAAGCTGTTAAGGCCAAGGAAGTGATATGGGTATGAATTCTGCAATTTGGAGAACGACGACGAGCAAATGCATCGTGCCTGGCTCGTTAAGTTAAGTATGGCGCTCGTGCTCAGGCCAATGCAAAACGAGCTGTCAACAGTTAAGCTTTTTTCACAGACACAGACTGTATAATGTGGCAACGCGGCATAAGAATTTAATTGCATGAATGCAAGATAGTAATAATACCATTCCCACCCAGCTAACCAGTTAGCAAGCGTTCCACAATGTAGCGAAAAGGGACTCACAGAACACATATCCTTGAAAGGGCGCTCCGAATACTGAGTTCCTTCTTATGATTTTCTTTCTAGAGATTCTCATATGTACGTATTTATTTATCAAAGCTTTGCAGTTCTAGTTCCGAGCCTTGTTTGATTTATAGGTTAGAGCAGAAAAGCAACTCACAGCTCTGTTGATTTCTCGAATCCTTGTACGACCTTGTGAAACTTTTGAATGACTGAGATTTTAAAGAACGCGGCCTCTCACCAGACAAAGATCAAAAGCACATTGTAGTATTTGATAGAAAAGTTCTCGAGAAGTTGTTTTGCTTTTTACCATGACGGCAAGGGTGCATAGAAAAGGAAATTTAATTTTTAGTAGTGACCTAAAGCCCAACGGTTTCTTTGGCTATGTCTTGTTATGCGTGCCAACAAAGTGTGAGTAACTTTGGGTGGAATTGCCCTAACACATTGGTATGCATAAGTAATGTTTGCATATTAACGCATGAAATGCTTGTTCCACCTTCTTACAGTGACGTCTGAGACCTGAAAGAATTCTGTTAACGCCTTTTTACTAAACATGAATTAAGAGCGTACAAAATTTCTAAACTTTTTTCTGTTAACACCCACACTTCCGTTGAGGCTCGCCATTAGCAGTGTGGTAACGACTTGTATGAGATTTAGTAATTTTACTTGTCGGTAAGTTCGAGACCCAGCCACTAAAGACCAACATTATGCTCATTAAATGCTAACCAAGAAGATTGTAATGTCAGGTTGAAAATGTTAAAGAAGGAAGGCTAACCAACCGCTAACTGCCAAGCAAACTGATTGAAGGCCACACAAATGTGGCCAGTAAAAATGGCAACAGCAGGAAAACAAGAAATAATAACGAAAAAATATTAATGAGCTAGCTAAGAATCTTATTATTGCTTACTTTGTTTGTTTACATTGCGTGTTATGATTAAAAAGTATTCTGCTTTTTTTTTCAATTTAATTTTCTTTTAACTTCTATGCACCTTTTTTTGAATTTCATCATAATAGCTAATGCAAATAATAAAAATTATTTTCCCATTAAAGTAGCACGGTTGGCAGCCAACGGACTGCAACAACTGACGACCACAGTGGAGGTGCACTTGGAGTGGGCGTGTCGCACTAAAAAGATTTACATTTAACATTAAAAAATTTGTTTTTTTTTTTTGCATTTTTTTCTTTTTCATTTTTCCCAATTTAACCGAACAGCCAATCAACAACGGTTGTAGACAAGAGCATACAGGGTAGTCCAGAAATGTTTTTAATTTTGATGCAATGATATCAGTTGCGATGTCTTCTCCCTTCTTCGAGCGAAAAATGAGGGAAGCTCAATGACGTGCCACTGAGAAAAGAAACGCCCAACAGTGGCATCTACTTTGAAGGATGGGTAATTAAAGTTACCGACTTGAATTCAAGATAAATTTGGCAGTACCGTTTCAACAATATACTGCCTTAATCGGCGGCGAAAAATAAAAAACGCTATTTGGACCAACCTTTATATAGTAAATGTGTTTAATCACAATAGAAATAGAATATTACAAAAAAAAAAAAAAATTATGCTAAGCTCCTAAAAACAAACCAGCAAATTAACAGAGTAAACAACAACGACAACAACAACATTAGATAGCATGTGCACCCGCAGCCGGCACACGCACAACATTTCACCGCATTCACATTTTAATTGCATTTTAATGGCAACCTTACCCATAGCCATATCCACCAATGTACACCGGCCACAACCAACACTGCACCTTTCCCTCTACCACTCCTCAATGTTATGCGTTAACGGCTCACTAACCGTCTAAATGCTTCAAACTAGTCGCACTGCCCATCGTACATTCTATTCTGGTGGCACATCCTGCTGGCGCGTAATTAGCCAGTGACAGCCAAATTATACGCTTTGAGGCGCGTAGCAAGCATATGTTGCAAGTGGCAACATAACTCAACATACTTCAATTGCTTACTTGCCACTACAACAAAAAAAGCAAACAACGAAAACTTAGCCGTTGTTTTTTTGGTGATTGTTGGTTGGGCTGTGAACACAAGCGCAAAAAGAAACCAACATCGCGATACCCACGTACTTGTCGTACTTCTCCATACATGAGCTGAACGGCTATGCATTCCGTTACATAACGCTTGTTTTATTACTTTCGGTCCAATCCTAGATATGTGAAATATAGAGGAAAATTAACCCATCCCTATAGTCCGACTAGATAAGCAGAGTTATTCCACACCGGTAAAATATTTTACATGAACTCGGAATCACTAAAGTATGAGGGTGATATAACCGCGAACCGTCTTCTTCTTCTTCTCTAGCTCCCTTCTCTGTTGACAGGCACAAAATTGAAACTGTCAAGGACTTCGTATATTTGGAAACCAGAATTAATAACGTCAATCGATAAATTCTACGGATTATTCCTCTAGCCAACGAGTCCTACGTCCTCTCTCGTCGAACAGAGAGCACGCTCTTTAAGTTTGCTGTCTCGTGGAAAGAAGAAGAGATGGCCTACTTTCCTGAAGATTTAAATTCCTTTCAGTGATTTAGAACAAATAATTCCGTAAGTTGGGGAAGGGGGGGCGTCGGTTGAGATGGTAAAATACAAATAAAGGAAGACTTGTGATGCTGGAATTGCCCTTAAATAGGAGTAACTTGAATCCAGCTTAGTATTTGTTGGTTTGGCTTGCAAAACTTCGCTGCAAAAATAATTATCAATTTAGCTTATAAAGCAAAAAATTTATAACATACAGACCAAGCCTATGCCGAACCCCGTCCCGAAATCTTGACTAGGTTGCCTTATGAAGGCACCACAAAGGAATACCTTACCAAACAGGTATTTATTGATCTTGAGTCTTTCAAGGGTTGGTTGAAAGGGGGTTTCAGAAAAACAAAAGGACCTGATGGCTCTCAATTTGCTCTAAACCGGATACCATATTCTATGGCAAACCCAAAGTAGGATAAATCTATCAGATGCACAAACCTGTAGCTGAGTATAGAGATGTTTTTTTTTTACTTTCTCTGTGAATGCGCAGCTTGGGCAAGACTAGGCCCTTCTGCCTATGGTATAGATCAGAAGGACTGACGAGTTACCTAAAGATATTAAAAGCCTCCACATCCAGTGATGACTTTTGAAATGAATCATAAAAGATCCTAATAAATGGAGCAGTGCATCTAGGTGTCACTTGTATGCAACCCATCGTTAACTCAGAAACAAATAAAAATTCCATGAAATTTTGTAATGTCGATGGAAATAGTATTCGCAGTATTTGTGTTCGTTCGATAGAATCTAATGTGCTGTCGTTTTGCGGTCCAACTGCAGCTCTTCACAAATTTAACGGAAATGCTCGAAGGTATAGCTTACGTATTAAATGTCAGTTGTTGTAATTATAGAACCATACATTTATGCATTTGAAAAGGGGTTCATCTAATGACTTTGTTTATGCGTCGCTTATTTCATTTTAATTGTTTTTCTATCAAATCCCTTGGCATAACTTCTGAAATATAAGCACTTGACATAGACGGTATCCGGTCTTAAGGGTCTTAAAAATGCTAATAAGACTTACTGACAAATGGTAATTTCCATAAATATACATAGGTGCGTGTAATAATGTATGTGTGCTTGGATATGCTTTGAACCTTTTCATTTTGAAGTAAAAAGTTAGCTCCCTGGAAATATATTTTCGGAACATACAAGTTCATAGACAAATGTAATACTAATTTGTGGTGTGCTGCTCGTGGCCTTTACTTCAAATTTTCAAAATATTATTATTATTATTATTTTGGAAAATATGCTTGTTCCGCATCAGCTGTGATACATAAAACGGAATCATTCGAATAGCGAAAAAAAAAACGTGGCCCCTAAAGAGGTGGTCCCTTTTTCAAGAAAGATTACTTTATTTTAGGCTCCTGATAATTTAAACTAAAATAAATTGCCTTAAAAATAATGACAAAATATTGCATAGGTTCAGAGATCAAGCACCGACTCAAAAAGATATCAACAGAGCTTGATTTTAAAAAGAAATTTCACAGATCTATTTTCCAGATCAATATAAGCATTTTTGTTAACTGCGGTTCTACATTATATTGTTAATTAGCTTTTATTATCCATATTTCTTCCAAAGGCCCTACACAGCAAAATCCAAATTTTATACGAGTAAGAACATAATACCTTTCAAAATGTCTAATTAAACTCATTATTAAACAATAATGCAGAGTTGAATAACACAAATAAAGCTGAGAGTGCAAATAGTGCGCAACCAAAAGCTTGCAGAAAACAATTTCGCCTAACAACAATTTTGTCTCATATTGCAATATATACTTACATAATTTTAAGTTAATCAAGCCTTGTAAAATTTGTAGCTGATGCAAGTTTTAGTATTTGTTCCATCAAGACAAACCAAACTATCATCCCCAGAAGCTTGAAATGTGTAAGGAAGAGAGTATTTTCGATTGTGGAGCGTGGTAAACTACAAACTGAGTAAGTGCTTGATTATAGAGTAGATAAGACAAACAAAAGCAATCACATGCAAGAAATACTGATTTTGGTAAGGTTTCGATACAGATGTAGAGGTTTTAATACAGATTTAGAGGACTTTCTTCTGCTTATATTTGAAACCTAATAATAAAAAAAACGTCCAAAATCTTAAACCAAAGAAAAAAGTGGAAAGAGTATACAAGTTTTTCATTATTTCGAAAAGTTCTTGAGTTGTTCTAAACACTTTTTCATTCCCCTCATTTTTAGAATTTTTGAGAAGTTCAAATTTGAAACCAAAATTGTGTGGGCCAAAGGTTTTAACCGTGTAATAAAGTATTTAGAGTTATAAAACAGGGAGTTATGTTTGCACAATGAGTTATGTGGGAGCTGTGTGCGAGTATATTACGGAAAATTCTGATCTGAATGATGTTTTCGGAGAATTTTTAACTAGCCACATCCACTTTCAAGTGGTCTATTCTCAGTAGCACCAGAGACCATCGTTTTATTAAGCCAAAACAGTAATGGAGCTTTGTTATTACTTTTTTATGAATCGCAATCGTGACTAGGGGTGTTTTGGCAAATTTTAGAGAACCTTCTAGCAGTAATGAGGGAAACATTTCACAGTCTTTCTAATGAATACCTCATTGAGGCGCGATATCTGAATTGTTGTGTTAGTCCTTGCGTACATAGTATACATTTTTAATTGAATGCCATTTCCTTTCTTTTCAAAATTTATATTTTACAGCTATTTAAGAGCTTCATATTTCCAATGAGGCATTATCTAAGTGAAAAGTGAACTAAACTTGGACCAAATTTCCTTGCCTTGGCAAATTATCAAATTATTAACGCTCTAATTAATTTGAAACTTTAGTGCTATCACAGCAGTTACAATAGCCAGGAGAATAGCTAGTACATTAATAGGAAGTTGTAAGTTATTCGTTAGTGTTGCCACTTTACCCAGGTACAATGCTTTTGCTTGTGTGGATGCATACATATGTACAAACAATGCACATTTTACATCCTCATTATATTCTCTTACATTTCAGTGGCTGTGAGGAAAGTGAACAGTTTCAATCAGTGTGTTGTGGGAAGTTGAAAAGTCTGTCTCAGCCTATTTTGGGAAATGTCTTGGACCAAGTTTTTCATTGTATGCTAAAACTACAACAATTACAATTGAACCCAGCTTATCCTTGTTTACTTCGTCCTTTAAACAAATATACAATTTAATGTTCAACTATAATAACAATTTAAACTCTCACTTTATAAGATGGCCCTTATTCCGTTGCCCAACTAAATATCTAAGAAAACAATTGCTCATTAATACGCAATGTAAATGTTGTTGCTGCATAAGGTAGGCTCAAAGGCTCATATGCATATTAACTAGTGTTCAGATACTACAAATGTACATATATCAGGTGAATTGAAGGGTTTTAGCTCAATTGTTAGTTGCTTAGCTGTATTAGTACATTGTGAATGATGTCCAAAATATTGTAATGGCATTTCACTTAGCAATGTGCACTAGGCACTTGAAGAGATATTGCGGATCAAACAAATGTCTCGTAAACGCCTGTGCCTTAACAAAAACTAGAATCGATTTAAAATCGTTTCGAACGACCAATAACAATGATGGGACGACAGTTCTATGAATCGGAATGCCTCGGGTATTGCCTGACAAAAAGCAAAGATTTTGTTATAATTCAATATATAGCACGTCAGTTGACACCTGTAAGGGTGTTCCATTCATGGAACAGAAAGTTACAATCCGATTAAGTTTATATTAATATTAACAGTAAGTTGACGGATATAAATTTTAACCCTTGCGGGATATGATGTCTCTCATTTCTCATTACCCCTCATCTCTTTCTTTTCAGAAGGAGGGATGATATGATCTAAAAGGTTACACTGGCCATAGGAAATCGTTACCACGCCAATCGGGCAGTACCGAAAGGGAGAACCGAAGCCATTTTCGGTCAAATACGCGTCTAAGGTAGAGTATCTTATAGCTAACAGTTTCGGTTTATTGTGACGTAGTAGAAAAAGAGGTGGCGTTCATGGCGGCACTTCGGTATGCTGGGCCTAAGTAGTTCCTGGTATATCAAGCTCCGAACAGGAGTCTTCAATTCCTTTGCCTGGAAATGGGCCCTGCCCTCAATGGAAAATCAATAAAATAATCAAAATGATAAATAAAATTGTTGAATAGGATGAAGGCGGGAATAAAATTATAAAGCTAAACGAATGTCCTACATTGAATTAATGGCGTCCAAAGTACTCAACCGATTTTTATGAATTTTTCACATTATATTCTTGAGATCATGGGTTAAAGCATAGGCTATACTAATTTTTGGAAAAGTGGGCGGTGCCACGCCCCCAGGCTATATAAAACTGCAATTCTTCATAACTCTGAACATATTTGGTCTAAATTAATGATTTTTGGACATGTGTGTCCTTTGGTCAAGATTTATGTAATTTTGGATTTTTTGTGTTTTGTTTGTACTTCAATAATGTCAAAAGTTTATGGTCGATTGGTTCAGAACATTGTTGTGAACGATTTAGGCTATATCAATTTTTGGAAAAGTAGGCGGTGCCACGCCCAAGGCTATATAAAATTTAAATTCTTCATAGCTCTGAACATATTTGGTCTAAATTAATGATTTCTGGATGTGTGTCCTTTGGTCAAGATTTATGTAATTTTGGAAAAGTGGGCGGTGCCACGCCCACATTTTTTGTATTTTGTTTGTACTTCAATAATGTCCAAAGTTTATGGTCGATCTCTTTTAAACTTTCAAGATTGGTTAAGAAAATTGTTGTGTACGATTCAGGCTATATGAAAATTTATGGTCGATCTTCTCTAAATTTCCAGATTGGTTCAGAAGATTGTTGTACCATGCCCCCAGGCTATATAAAATTTAAATCATCATAACTTTGAATATTTTTGGTCTAAACTAATTATTTTTGGATATGTGTGTCCCTTGGTCAAGAATTATATAATTTGGGAAATGTGGGCCGTGCCACGCCCACATTTTTTGTATTCAGTGCTTTGTTTGTACTTCAATAATGTCCAAAGTTTATGGTTGATCTGTTTTAAACTTTTCCAATACGTTAAAATCTTCGTTGGGTACGACATACATAGGCTACATTTGTAAATTCTTTGGAAAAGTGGGCAGTTCCAGGACCACAAGCTAAGTAATATTTCAATTCGTTATATCCCTGAATGTATTTGCTTTAGTGACATTTTAACGTTCTTAAATCTTAATCAAAGCACTTAATTTTTTGTGTTTGTTATTGCCGTTCATACATATCCAGAGTATTATAGGTAGATATAGGATATAATTAAATAAGTACTAACTATACATCTGCTCAGCAGCGCATAATGGTTTTCGTCATACCCATTGAGTTCAAAAGATCCGTTTTTTGAGTTGGACATCCAAAAAATTTATTTGTTTATACCAAAGACTTTAAAGCCAGAATGGAATGTTAAAAGTTAAAGAAAAATATTTGAAAATGTATTTCTAGGGAAGTCACTGGTCAGGCAGAACAACGTCTGCCGGGTCTGCTAGTAATTTATAAAAATAATTAAATGCTATAACGAATTATTTTATGATGCCCATATTTTTTACCTTTTGCTGCATTGACAATTTGTTTTGCACTGTTTATGTATATTTGTTGCTAAATAGCAGTAACTTTTATTTGATAATCACTACTGCCAGAGGAACAAAATATCTAATTACTCAAACTCTGAGACTCGCAATTAAACTAATTTTCCTGCACAAACTATGCTTAATAAATTATGAAACTAACTAACTAAACTAGCAAACCAACATTTATCAAGCGAGTGCATACGTACGTACAAAAACATATTCATACAAAAGAGAAACAGTGCAATAGCCGTGCAAAAATTTGTTGGGTATGCGAAAGGGGTTCACGGTGTGCAATACTTTTTACTGACTTTTTCCGACCTTGTCCTATAAGGACACTAGTCAACCTTATACTAGTTGCAGTGGGTATATCCTATACCAGAATCGAGATAGACTTGGACCGGATATCAAAAAAAAAATTTTTTTGGATTAAGCGGGTTCAATATGCAATAGAGCAAAACTCGAGAGCAAAAAACTGGTTTACATAAATTCCGAATCATTACACTTTTTGAAATGGCAATTTCGCAGAAAGTTTAGTTAGTAGGCAGAACAAGAGGTGTATTTAAATTTTTAGGGTAGTTTATAAAAAGTAAATTGAAACTCTGATATCAGAATTAACAAGTAAGGAAAGGGCTGTCTTCGGCTGTGCCGAAGGCTTCATACCTTTCATGAATACGCATAACTTTTTTAAGTGTCCGATCCTTACTTACAATTGGTACAAACTCTTCAAAACTGTTAATTTGAAAATACATGGCCCAAACCAGAGCTATCGGAGCAATCGATTATATGGGAGCTATATGTTATGTTGGTCCGATCTAGGTGATTTTCACTACACGCATTACTCATATAATATGTACTAAGCCTGCAAAATTTCGCTCTCCTAGCTTTTTAATTGCAAGAGTTAGAGGCCAAAACCCGTTTATCGGAACAATCGATTGTATGGGAGCTATGCGTTGTATCGGTCCGATCTTTCTGGTTCCGATAAATGATTAATCGAGATATCTCTAAAACTGAGGGACTAGTTTGCGTTCAAACAGACGGATGGACAGACGGACAGACGGACGGACGGACGGACGGACGGACAGACGGACATGGCTAAATCAACTAAGCTCGTCGCCCTGATCATTTCGGTACACTTAATGGTGGGTCTATCTCTTCTTCTTCTCATACTTACAAACATCGGACCAATGTTATAATACCATTTCATGCTCATGAAAGGTATAAAAATAAAAATCACAGAAAAGACCCAATAGTTTTAATATTTTTAACCATTATCATAAGAGGTATTTTATTTTAGTCATCGTAACCAATATAAATGAGAGATTTATTTTTTTGGTTACGAATAACCATTAAGTCAACCAAAAATTTTTTTGGTTACCAATAACCCTTATCGCAAGTAATAAATTTTTTGGTTATCGGTGACCCACTCGACAGCAAACTATTTTTGCTGAATAGTGGTACATTTTTCCTCGAGGAACTTGCAGACATTGGTCATGCCACTCCAGCAACTCAAGTTGTTTTATATTGTTTGAATTTTTTTGCTACCGATAACCAAAAAAATCATATTACTTACAATAATGGTTAATGTTAACCAAAAAATGTTTCTCTCATTTATAATGGTTATGTTGACCAATATAAAATATGTCTTACTTTAATGGTTAATTATAGCCAATATTTGAATACATTAGTTTTAATGGTTAAATAGGACCTTTTTATCATATTTCTTATAACAGTTACGTCCCTGGTTCTTAACTTAGTATGTCTGGGCTTAGTCTGTATAGGTAAGTGTTCAGTCTTATATAATACTAGCATACTCAAAAGATGTTGTCCTGTTGTGGAATTGCGATATAAATATGTAGTACCGCTAATCGATTGCATTGTTTCTGATAAGGTTGGTAGAATTAGCAGAGAATCAATCAGCCAGCAACTTGACCTTAAACCGTTAATTTGGAAATTTTGGAAATTTTGGAGCACATTGCTGTCATTAACGTAGAACAATGGGGAAGACTTCTGTTGGAAAAAGAGTTTAGTGAGACGGAAATTAAACAATAATGAGGAAAGAGCGTCGCACTGTTGAATTGTCATTTGATTCGATTTGGTGCAGCTAAAAAATTAACTTTTAGATACATACATATTTCCTCAATGAAAGTGAGTCCTATTTGTTGCCCAGCTGGCTTGCACTCGTTTAGTTGACAAATTAGTGGTTTCTAACCTAAATGTGTAAAAGAGCTTTAAAAGTGATTAGCCTATTTTTTATTTGGAAACATGAGATTTTCGCTATGGTATTCAATATCAAAATTTCTTGACGCTTAACAAGTTGCAATGTGATTAAAAAAGATATTTAAATCAACAAAGCAATATTTGCATGTATAGGTAGTACGTCTACTCAAACAGATACTTTTAAAGGTATACAAAATAATTTTGCTATGTTATTTTATAGTTTAAGATATCTGTAGGTATATTGAATTCAAATTTTGCCTTTTAATTAGCACACTTTAAAAGCCTGAACACTGGCGCACAAGGTTGCGTAAAATCGTCTAATCAAATGTATACATACTCTACCTTTTTGTCTTCACGTCCATTTGTTCGTTTAGCTGGTATACGCTTGTATATCTGCTTCAAATCGCTTTGCAATTTCTGGGTGGTCAATTTGATTGAGCGACGCTGACTCGATTTTGCACATAACAACGGCGACAGCGCCGCCATCGTCACTAACCTCGCTACTGCGGCTGTCTTGGTGGCACTGCCACCAAAAAACAAAGAAAAACCGATTGACTTCAAGAACTGAGGCAATAGCATGCAGAAACATGGCTGCTTTATGTCAATTCCCAGGTGACTTCATATTTGCTTCATTCAATATAGACTTCAGCTCTATATTCGGTCACTTGAGCATGGGTATGTGTACGTCAATAAAAGTGAATACAGTGAAACCTTACTTAGATATTTTAAGTTCGCTGAGAAAGGAGACATATGTAAGTCAAAACTTTGCAGACAATTTATCATCAGAAGGTTTTCTTGTCGAAATTCACGTATGGAAGCAACGATTCCTTTGGCTTTTCTAACTGGGATGAACTTGCAAAGGATAGAGTGACACGCTTTTTTTTGAAAGTTTGAAAGGTCAAAATCATTAAAACTATGAACAGTTGTTGACCTGTATATGTATGTATCTCCGCTAGATCACTGATACCAAAACTAACAAATCAGCTTCCTTCTCGTAAAACATCTGCAGCTGTTATAGTATTGATTCGCATTCTATAGGCTCGTTTGCGTTTTAAGAAGTGTGCGATGTGTGCCAAGGTCAAAAATGTATTCGTAAGTCCTTGCTAAAAGAAGTCTAAATTGTCTAGTTGTCTAGCAGATGGAGAGATTTCATGCTTTTACCATGTATTTACAGAAGCGATGAGTCAAGGTTCCACTGGTCATACCAAATCGCTACCACGACAGTCTGGCGTACAGGGGTCATAGAGACTGTCAGTTCGACATCACTCGCAAAAACCTTCGAAATTGAGAAGAAGGAAATAGGCTTAAGTGGTTAGAATCTTAAGCTGAGAATAATAACCGATCCCTCGCGTTCTGATAAGTTGTCTCATACTCTATTCGATTTCTTTATTTAGAAAATCAAAAAAATTTCGTTTTAAAACTTGCTGTAGGGCTTCGGTCTAGTCCAAACAGCTGCTCCCAATCACTTCCAATTTTAACTATTTCCCTTGTTGTTCGATTTTCGATTTATCTCATTTCTAAACTCTCCTGTCCCCTTACTTCGTACTCGGCTTTCGTGCTAAAACCATGTTGTCAAATGCACTTTGCCGCTTTGATTACAGCTTTCATAGGTTGAGCGCACGCGTTGTTGTTGTAATTCTTTTCTGCTCGCTGCAACGCTCAACTGCCAACCGATCAATTTAATAGCACAACCGTTGAAGTGCATATATCAAAAATGGCGTATGAAATAATAACGTCAAACAAGCAATTGACTGCACACAAGCGCACACACCCGCACACATACATACATACACACATACATGCATGTACACTCTTGCCTACACGTGCAGTTTGCCACTGGGTGCGCTTGCCTGCAGCTAGTCATTGTTTTTGTTGTTATTGTTTATGGCAAGGTTAAATGGTCCGCCTGGCAATCCGATGGGTCGCAAGATTGCTTTTGCTTTTAATACGCTGCCACATGGATGTTGCAGCACTCAAGCGTGGTGCACAGTGGTTATTGGTCGTAGTTTGAGCCATTGAATTGCTGCTAAGTTGGTGCGCTGATCGTTGGTTGCTTGCCGCTGGCCGTTTGCCGACAACCATTGACGACACTTCCAATTATGTTGCTAACAAGGAAACATAAATTTCGACGTTGTTGCACGTACGCGAACGCGCGACTATAACAACCACACCAACAAACACCAAGATGCAACTTCATACAAAAGCAGCTACAATGCGTATCTGCAGTAAAGCACAAACCAACTAGTCAGACGAGATACTAGTTTACAACTAGAAGAAGGACCAGATTTGGTCCAACGATGTATCCAAAGTTTCGGAGTCTACTAAATGATTCATGGTCCAGAATCTTCATATAAAAGTATATTTAGCTCAATTGAAGACACAATCAACGCAAAGTTTCCAATAGCTATATTTGGATGAGAGCCTACGACTTCCAGTGAACCCCAACGAGATATTTTCTGCAGATAGTATCTAAAATACTCCCCATCGTTTGTACCACTCTAGGAACACATTAGAAGAGCCTCAAATAAAGCAAGTCATTATACTCACCTTATACCCAGGGACCCATGTCAACAGTATAACGACACTAATACCTTAGTACTTTTTCCTTAACAAAGAGCTAGTAGGAAGAAGCAAGAAGTAAGACTTTTTTTTGATTTAGTATTAGATACTTTTCATTTTCTAATTAGCGTCAAAGATAACAAATCGGCTTTAACTAGATCCCTTTATAAATTCTGTTTTAATGCCCTTTTTGAAAAGGAATACAACCAGGAATATAAAGCTTTCACTTTGCTAGCTATTTATTTCGGATTCTCCAACAACAATGTTAAGAATGCCCTTTGTTGTGTAGTAGAAACCAGTTGTTAGGTACTTTGCAATTAGTTCTCTTGACTACGGGGAGCTTTCTTACCCGCGCACACATACATACATATGTATACGTATCTTTTCATGCAATTTTTGCATTCGGAATTATGGAGTTGTTGTTGTTGTTTTGTTGTTGCATGATGTTCAGTCAAATCGCCACTACTTTAGTGGCGGCCATTGCGGCAAATCGTTTTGCGCCGCTTTTCCACTTTAACATGACCATTGCGGCATGTGGCCAGTAATTGTTGTTGCTGCTGCTGCTGTCAAAGTTTTCCTTTTGTTGCTGCTGTTAACAGTCAATAAATGTGCAATTCTTACGATTTACAACATATGAGCGCATAAAATTTTAGGTTGTTACTTACGTTGTTTCGACAATGTTGCAAGTACGAGTAGCAATTGCGCAGCCTCACAACATTACAACAACAACAACAACAAACACACGAGTATTTCCATGCCTTTTCATAGTTTTCGGTGAGTGCTTGAAGTGATATTGTTGTTAGTATTGTTTTTACATTGTTTGTTTAAAGAATAAAACGTATCATTTTCAAATTAACAACCACTTGGATTTATGGCACCCGAGTGAATCACATGCCAACCCCGAAGGGGGATTTGAGTTAATCGAGGAAACGATTTCGAAAATTACACAATTCACTGTTATTGTTTATTTTACATGTTTAGAAGTCTATGATGTGAAACATATAAACGAAACTTACTTACCCATGAGTTGGAGCGATTGTCATTTGTAAAAAAACACAACCAGGGTCATTAGTGGTCTTGGAGGAGAAAGCTTGGTAAGTAGCCTTAATTCTAAAAATTGACATATGTATTTCTCAGCAGTTAAACTTAAAGGCTAGGATTTTCCTTTCTTCCTTTTAAATTTCCTTCGTCTTGTTTGCCCTTCGACAGCTCATAAAAACCCTATTGGATACAAAGTTCAAAATTTATAAACTCTTGAAGGTAAATTTGAAAAATGAAATTGCAAGTAGTACTCGTATACCGACAAGGTTTGGAACCAAAAATAGTATTTTGGCGAGAATTATTGGTGGTCACCGTTCAGCTCGGACTGTTTTCGGGACAATTTCGCGATTACTTCGTTACCATCTTTGACTTCGGGACTTTTTCAGTATAGTTTTGGAGTCTTCTCAGTATTGCTTACCGATCATTTCGGGACTTTATTGGGGCCGTTATTAAATGTGTACGAGATTAGTTTTTGGCTTTTCGAATGTGAGCATGATGAGAAGTCTCGTAAACATTCTAAAATGGTCCCAAAAACAATTCTGAAATGATACGGAAAAGTCCCGAAACTACCGTAAACAATTCAGAACTTCAATCAGAAATACAATCCCGAAAATTTGTAACAAAAGATCCCGGAAAAGTTCCGACTTCGAATGACTACTTAGTAAATTAAATTCAGCACCTAAAGGAGAATAAGTAGTTGGTACCGATTACGAACTGGACCTCTTTTAATGTTTCGTGTGTTGCCAATACGGTAGTTATAGATATAAGTATGCTAAGTTTTGGCACCCTAAGCTGTATGTACCAGGGCCGTGCGCAGGAATTGGCCTTGGGGGGGTTTTAATTTAGATTTGCATTCGCATACATTTTTCACTATGTTAAACATACTTGCTGAAACAGATACCTAGACCCGTATATCACAAATTTAAATGTTCTTTAACTTTCCTGAAACTGCATACTCTCATGCCTAAAACTACTATTTTTTTGGTTGTACACATTTTTCTGTATTTGATAGAGAATTGGTGATATGATGGCATATCCCAGCTAACTAAAAGTGCAAAAAAAGACTCCTTTCGGAGCCATAAAACGCTCATTTCTCAGAACTTTACTCTCCAAAATGAGCTTCTTTCGTAGCCCAAATGGAGCGAAAAATCGCTCTACGCGGGCACTCCAACGAAGTCATAAAAAAGAGTCCGAAATGAGTCCGATTTCGATGAATTTGAAGCGTTTTTTGACTCTTTCTAAATAAACTGCGGAGCCTTTTATTGGTGCTTTTCTGAACCTTTTTCGGAGCCTTTTATTCCTCCATTCTGAGGGTTTCTGGAGCCTAATCAGACGCCTTTCGGAGCCCTTTAATTGGTGCTTTTCTTTCATTCATCCATTCAGAGGGTTTTTGGACACTTTTCGGAGCCTTTTATTGGTGTTTTTCTGAAGCTTATTTGGGGTCGTTTTTTATTTCTTTTGGGTCATAATTTCTTTGCGCAATTTTTGACTCCTAAATATTCTGCCGTCACCAACTCTGACTTTCTAAACGATTTAATTAATTGTCCACCTATATGCGCCAATGATGTTCCTATTTATCTGAAAACCTTGAAGGAACCTTTTAAATGCGGACCTGATAGGATTCCTACATGCTTCTTGAAGAAGTGTGCTAACAATATTTACCAACCCCTTACCAATTTGTTCAATCTGTCACTAAAGTGTGGTGTTTTTCCAAAAGCATGGAAAGACACGTGGCATAGCAAAGCTTTCTGCCCTCCCAAAAGTGTGTGAAGATATTGTTACCAATCAGCTTACAAATCCTATCTCTACCTTGATTTCCGACTGTCAACACGGGTTCTGTAAGGGAAAGTCCACCGTTACAAACTTACTTGAATTTACTTTAATTTCAGCAAAGCTTTCGATAAAGTGTGTCACTCTTTACTTATTCATAAACTGGATCAGTTGGGTTTCCAGCCTGGTCTCAATCGCTAGATCTCTTCTTACCTTAGCGACAGAGCACAAAAAGTAGTGTTTAAAAATTGTGAATCCGATGTTATTTATGTCTCCTCAGGAGTACCTCAAGGAAGCCATCTTGGCCCGATTCTGTTCTTTTTGTTTATAAATGATATTTCTACAGTAATTTAATTTTCGAAAATTTTAATGTATGCCGACGATGTAAAGCTTTTGATGTCATTCGAAGAAGCTTCAATCAGATCTAAATATACTAGTTACTTGGTGCGATTTAAATTATATGCCGCTTAATCTAAAGAAATGTAAATACATGCGTTTTTCGAGAGGAATTTCTCAGCCAGCTTTCTATACAATTAACAATTATAGTCTTGAGAAAGTGTATTATTTTTTTGACCTTGGGGTTACTATGGATTACAAACTCAGTATCAACTACCACATTAAGGTAACAGTCAATAAAGCTGGAGGCGTTCTAGCATTTGTTAAACGACGGTCCAAAGAATTTAGCCACCCTTATGTAACTAAAACTCTTTACTACATTAGTCAGACTGATACTTGAATACGGTTCTATAATTTGGAATCCACGTTGCCAGGTCCACGTGGATCGCTTAGAATCAGTTCAAAAACAATTTTTACTATTTGCCTTAAGCGATCTTCACTGGGATCCCTTGTATAATTTGCCATCGTATACGAGTCGCTTAAAACTAATTAATCTTCACAGCCTTTCTAGTTCGAGGGAACTGCTTGGAACTGTTTTCATGACTAAATTACTAAATGGTTCAATCATAAGCCCGTTTCTTTTGAGCGAAGTGAACTTCAATGTACCTTCTCGTCCATCAAGACATTTTAAACCACTTATCTTGAAACAGTGCCGAACTAATTTTGAATTAAATCAGCCTTTTCGTTGTTTGTGTCAAGATTATAACTCTCATTCTGGTACGTTTGATATTTCAGACTCACTCTGCAGCATAAACAGTCAATACATAGCAACAATTTGCTTTCATATCCTTTGATTCTTATCTTTATTCTTTACAATAACTATTCGCTGTCAACTAATTATTTATTAATTGTGTCATCTATTTTGTATCTACCTTACTTGGCTGATGAGGTTTTCTCTGTAGCTGAGCAGTTTCAGATCTCGACGATTAACAAACCAAAACCTTTGATAGACGGATTATTGACACTATTCGGAAAATATGAAATATGCTATGTTTATTTTCCACAGACTATTGATAAACGTCCATGAAAAATGCGATCTTTATCTTCTGTTAGGTAAAATAAAAAAAAACCTCAGAAAATGTTTGAAAACATTCAAATATTTGAACGTTGTCGCTCATCTACTATCCAACGTTCATTTTCCCACAATTCTCTTTACTCCTACAACAAAAAGGGTCAGAAAACACTCGAAATCTTTCATATAATTGAGCCTTGCAGTTCATTCGCTCTGTTAATTGAAACTGCTCACTGTTTTCATCGGTAAAATTTAAGAACAAAAAATGCCCATACGCTACACAACTTTGTAATTTCGGAAAGCTCCAAGTGAAATTCAAGTTCCGGACTTATGTATTGGCCAACCTTATTCTTTGCCACTTTCACCAATTTCTTCTTCCGTAAAATTATTTTAACTAATTTTGTCAAAAATTATTAGTCAAGATTCAATACAAGATTTATAAACTGTATTTTGAAAATTTTTGTAAAATCATTGCAACTTAGATTTGGCCATGGGGGGGGTTTGAACCCCCAAAACCCCCCCCGTGCGCACGGGCCTGGTATGTACTAACCCCACATCTCCTAACCTTGATTAAATGTTTAAAGTAAAAAGACGTTAAGTATGGCTGTAGGAAGAAAAATCCACGACCCGAAAATTCAATGGGTTTGACAAAACGTTCTGATGCTAGTGCCAGAGCATTTCGGATTAACTCTGGCAAATGGCCAACCTACTCTATGCGCTAACTAAGATTATCATGATTTCGGCGGCTTAGAGGATATCTTTCTTTTGTTCAGCTAACGAATAATTACCGGGGAGATCTGTCCGATACGGTAACCACCGGCAATCTTTTAGTCGAGCCTATTAAGAGTACTATATTGTTTGAGCGCTTTGTATTAAGGTTGACGGTTAATGATGAACATTTTTTGAAGTAGTGTGACGATCTGATATCTGATATAAAGGGGCTGGCTAATACAGAATTCGGAGATGGCGCTGTTCTTTTCTTTTGCAGTTGTGATAACGTATAGGTGCAGTACTTAAATCTAAATTGAAGATGCCTAGACCTACACGTGAATAAATAAGTAAATAAAAAACTAAATGCCTCCGAGGAGATTACTTCGTTACCAATTTGTAGTGTGCTGCTTAGTTTTATTCATCAAATTGGCCGAACGACATCTGAAAATTAAGATGAATTTTTTATAAAAAACTACTTCTAAATAAAAATTATTTGGGTGCCAGGCCACTGTGACATTCCCAGCAATTGCCAAGCGGATCTCTTAGCCCGAGCGGGTCCTCTTGAAACTGATGTACTGGGTATACCCCTTACCACCTGTGGTCTGCTTCTGGGCAGGTGGGCTTCGAAACAGCTAAGCAAGCGCTGGGCTGAGACCACCTTATGTCAGGTGTCGAAGTCCTTCTGGCCAGTGGTCGACTCCAGGCGATCAGCGGAGTTACTTGGGCTGTCCAAGGCACATCTTTCCATTTTAATTGGGGTGTCGACGTGGCACTGTCCGATAGGGATACATGCGGTGCGGTTAAATCTTCTTGAAACTTCGGTTAATGTCACCATGAAGATAGTGGAATCACAAAGGACCATTAAGTGTCTAAGTGAGCTGTTCCCCTAGTGGAGTAGCGGCCACCTTACCTAACCTAACCTAACCTTGTCAAAACATTTTTCATGTTTCCTGTAACGTCATTTGGAGGCCGAACTAGGGGCCTTGAGTGTGGTAGACCAGCAACACCATCACTACGTCGTGAAGCGAATTCTAATTTCTTAGTAAGCCAGCTCCGAGCTAGATGAGGAATGTTCGTTGTCGCCCAATTTTATGCGTCCTTTCTAGCTTATTTCACTTACCTAAGGCGTTAATACTCGTGTTATCTCATTTTCCCACGACTTACTCCTACTGCACTCAATATTTATTAGACGCTGCCTACTAGCAAATTGCTAGTCAAATGTTTGCTGACAACCTCTCAGTAGGATTTTAAACGTTACAAATAATTCGATTAACATTTAAGCAGGGCGCAGCGTACTTAATCGTCGCCATTAAAAATTACAACGCAACTGATTATTGTGCTAAGCGTGCTCAGCAAGTTCGGCTTAACTATAAATGCGAAAACCTTAATCAAAACTGATATGAATGAACTGCAAATTGCAGCAACACCAACTACAAATACACACTACATACAAATACATGGAAGTGCAAGCAAAGCGCAATTGCAACAACAACAATGTCTAAGCTACGTTAAGTACGTTTAAGCTGGGTTCGCTTACTGATTGACTGTTGTCAGCACTTGTATATAGCAAGAGTACAAACAACGAATTGCTGCTGCTGCTGCTGTCATGGTCAGGGCCAATGTTGTTGGAGCTCATTGCAAAATTTTGCCATCCTCCGCACAATTGAACGTTGGGCGTTAACTGCAAAGTAATTGTCGACAAGTAAACGATGGAATGGTGAAAATGTTACATTGTTGCCGTAATTTTTAAAGTACTATTGCTATTGTTGTTGTTTCTGTTGGCTATGTAGATACTTTGGTATAACATGTACTCGTATAAACCTAGCTTAACTATTCTGCTCAATCCGGTGCATCGCATTCATTGTTAAGCGTGAAATGATGCTATTGCTGATGTGGCATGAACGTGCCCAGTGTAGCAAACAAAACTGTGGATGCATACAAATTATTGCACAACAATGCAATGGATAAAGAACGAGGAAATAGGAACAAAAATATTTTTTGTATTTTTTTTAGAAAAAGTGCGGCAAATGTCCAATAATTGCAATGGTAAAGTGGGTGATGTTGCAGCTGCATTGCATGCACAGTAGATAGAGATGCGACTTTTATAGGATAGGGCTATGTTATCCTGGTAACAGAGAAGGCACACTTAGTATGGTGGGCCCAGAACTGAAACTATCGCTTTTCATACCCAGTCGTACTAGTAGATACTTGTAATGTATTATTAAATAAATAAATGTATACCGCGATTTACAACAGGTACAGTGGCGGACATACAGAAATCTTATCAAAAGTTTGAACTTTTTTCAGGAGTATGCATAGCCCATTATATTTTAGCATAATAAGATTTCAATCTTATAAATTGCGTTCATAAACTTGTATAGATAAACACACAAAAGTATCGAAGATTTGTTAAAAAATTTTATAAAATACCAAATTTGTGAAAAAAGCAATAAACCACTTTAGTACCTGGGTGACCGAGACTTGCTCGGTATTGTTCGAATTTGCCGCATAATCTTACTTACCAAGAGCATAAATTTCCAAAATAGATTTCCAAAATATCGAACACTAACCACAAAAAGTCACTTAATCCATCCACCAAATCTCATCGAAATCGATATCTGGTCGATATCTGAAGGAATAAATAAAATGCGTTCGGGTGGCAACCCTAGGTGGCAATCCTATTCGAAAATATTTTGGTTGGTATACGCCCTAAAAGACCTTTCATTTGATACCCATATTGCCATGTATTTAAAAAAAAAAATCGGAAAGGTTGCAACTCTCTAAGTTTCCATTAGTGGCAACATTCAAGTAGAAAATCTAAGAAGGAAGCATACTATCCATCTACCAAATTTTATCGAAATCGGCTTAGCCGTTTCCGGGATAGTGGTCGATATCTGAAGGAATAAATAAAATACGTTCAGGTGGCAACCCTAGGTAGCAATACTACGCGAAAATATTTTGGTTGGTATACGCCCTAAAATACCTTTCATTTGGTACCCATATTGCCATATATTGCTTTATATTTAAAAAAAAATAGGAAAGGTGGCAACCCTAAGGACCACCCCAAGTGGCAACACCAAAGTAGAAAATCTAAGAAGGAAGCATACTATCCATCTACCAAATCTCATCGAAATCGGTTTAGCAGTTCCCGGGATAGTCGTCGATATCTGAAGGAATAAATAAAATGCGTTCAGGTGGCAACCCTAGGTGGCAATACTACGCGAAAATATTTTGGTTGGTATACGCCCTAAAATACCTTTCATTTGATACCCACAATGCCGTATATTAGTTAATATTTAAAAAAAAAATCGGAAAGGTGGCAACCCTATAGGCTTCCATTAGTGGCAACATTCAAGCAGAAAATCTAAGAAGGAAGCATACTATCCATCTACCAAATTTTATCGACATCGGTTCAGCCTTTCCCGAGATAGTGGTCTATATCTGAAGGAATAAATAAAATGCGTTCAGGTGGCAACCCTAGGTGGCAATCCTACTCGAAAATATTTTGGTTGGTATACGGCCTAAAATACCTTTCATTTGATATCCATATTGCCATATAGTGCTTAATATTTAAAAAAAAATTTATACAGGTGGCAACCCTAAAGACCACCCCAAGTCGCAACACCAAAGTAGAAAATCTTAAAACAAAGCAAAGTACCTGTGTACCAAATTTCATTAAAATCGGTGAAGTCGTTCGGGAGATGGTAGTGGATATACAAATATACAAGAATAAGTTGTTTAAAGCTGCCGTTTTTTAGTTGTGCACCTTAAAAGCAAGGAATAATCAGATTGTTATTGCTTTTTTTCTGTATACTGAAAATAATAGGATCTTTAATTTAAATACATCAGTTGAAGTTTGTAGCACTTATTTAATATTAGGCATATTGGAATTGCCCCACTGTTTGACAAAAGCTAAACATCTATCTCTGCTCCACTCGTGTTATCTCTACGTGGCTTACCACTCTCTTGCCATTTTTACAGAGCAGTTGAAGAAGAATGATGATAAATACTTTGAACTACGACCTCGAGCATAGTGATAATGAGTACAAGGCGTTAACAGACAAATAGCAGACCAAAATTTCCGAAGGGCAAGGAAGTTTAACATCACCTACACAAACATACATACATACATATGTATATAGATACATTCATACAAAGCATATATTTTACGAGCTTTTTATATATTTTAAACTAGTATTAGGTATATACATACATTGTAGCTTTTCCATGAAATTGAAGTTGAAGGGTGACTATGGCAAATGGCTTGAGAATGATGCTCGAAACGGCAACTGAGCAATTTGTGTGTCTTTTTTTCCACATTTTCTTCAACTAATACCAATTAGTTTAGATGCCATTTGTAGTTTCTGGTAGCAAAGCATTCACCATGTCTTTGCATTTTATTTTTTGTTTTGACTACTAGTTTACATGTCACACACAGGTGGGTCCACAACAACAACCCACAATAATGCAAGAAAGAACTTTGGCGGCAGCACAGCTGTATAACTAGCCATGGCAATGCGGTGGCTACATTCCGCGAAAGTGGCTAATAACTCTTCAACTTCCAAAGCACTTCAAATCTAGGAACTGTGTCCGTTGTCCAATGTCCAATGTCTGGTTTGCGTGCATGCTGGATGCTCATACAAAGTGACATAAAATAACAACTTGGCATCACAGTTCGGTGATGGTGGTGGTAGCCAGGTGGTACTAAAGCGCAGGTAACAAGTCGTCAACTGGCCTTACTGTCAAAGGATGACCGTTGTTGCAACAATGTGATCTTGTGTGTAGCGAGTAGTTTTGTTTGGGGTGGTAAGAACTCAGCAAAGAAATGTTGTTTTTTTGTTTTTTATTAAAAAATAAAGCAAAGCTTAACTAAACAAATCTGCTTGGCATTGCTTTTTAACATTTCATTTCTTTTCTTTTGACTTTGGCTGCCATTACAGTTTATGAGCTTCATTTTGACAGTGTTTGACGTTTAGCCGCACCATCAGTTCATAGTCGTAACATTTAGCAAAACATTGACAAGGCATGTCAAATAGCACCATGGCAAATTCAGACTCCCAAAAGCGTTAGCAACAACAACAATGTACCTACATATACTCGTATCACAATCAACCGTGTGCCACTTGATCTTCATCGCCACCGGCACATTCAAAAACGTCGTCAAACATGTCATTTACTTACAACGCAAATGAAAACTTGGAATTCCGTCTAACTATTGCTGATGACGTGTGCCTGGAGGAGTAGAAAGAAGGACGACATAGGAAATCATAAAAACTCTCAACGAAACAACGATGCATTTCAAGTTAGTCAGACATAGTCAGTTTAACAAGGTAATGGATCCTGTCAATGGTACATAAACTTTAGCAATCCATATACAGTTTGTTGGCTTATGTATGTACGAGTATGTGAGTGTAGGTAGAAGGAAGACTTCATAGCTTAGAAAGATGCTAATAACGCTAATGATGCTTGTGACGACAGCTGACTACAACAACACAGTTGGTAGTAAGAGGTAAACGAGTGAAGTCAATTCCTTTAGATGTAAATGAGGTTGAAGCGAACTTATAAGAAGATGGCAGGGAGCTAAAGAGTAACTAAACAGAAAAGCAAGAAGAACTTTGAAAGAGGTTTAAGTTGAATTTCATGCAATTTTCTTAGACTAAAATAACGGGCAAAAAAAAAATATTTTCTTATCGCATTTTCGATAATAGTGATAGAGGCGCTCGGCGCTATAGATTTTATCTCCAAATCATCCGCTTAGAGCTTGGTCCAGCCTCTTATCAGATTACCTGCAGTTTTTGATATATTTCGTGAGCCTCGTTTGGTCCCATACACACTGAATGCTGTCAAATTCTGTTTGCAAATTCGTGAATCTAAACATGGATGTGGATGACTTTCATCCTATCTCAGTAAACGATTGAAATCCCATATCTTACAAATTGCTTCTTTTTTCTTCATCTCAACTCATATTCTATACATTTTCAAATGAGATCGAGCATTTTTTAGAGATCGTTTTAGCCGTCGAATACATTAAAATTTTCAAAAAAAATTTCAGCATTTTCTAAGGACGTCAGTGAAGCTTAGCGGTCACTCTGGCATAGATACATTTCTGCGTTCTCAGGTATGAATGAAGACAAAGATTGATGTTTGGTGGTTCCCTTGACAGGGCCATGTTTTGCGAATGAATGAAAATGCTTCTGCCTACTTGGATGATAGAGTCCTAACAACCCCGCTGGTTAGGAGCTTATTATGTACAAGAGGTAGACATACCTGTCCGAGAAGGCGATTAATATGCACAAAGGTAATGAAGTGCAACTCAAAAAGGCCTTTCACCTTTCATTACACATCGTCTCTTTTTTACGGAAGGAGGGGTTGCATAGCCTAAAAGATTTCACGGGTCATACCAAATCGCTGCCGCGACAGTCGAGCAGTACAGCAAGGGAGTCAATTCGACAACACTCCCCAAAAGTTCAACAATAACACAAGTATACACAGTTTCGGATCTGGGCAACTAAAAGTGGTTTCGAAGTCAATTTATGACGCTGAATCCGAATCTGCATTCCGTTTATTAAGATTGATTTAAGATTTCGAGATATCGATAAGCTTGTTCGAAAGGAAATTAAAATACGCTTCTAACGACGTATAATACGTAGGGAAAGGTCAAACCATCGCCCAGCAAAAGCTGTCCAAAGTCGAAATTTGGTCGAATTTTTACGATTTTTGAAAAAATTTGGATTTTAAAAATGGTTTTTTTGTACGAAGTTGTGAAAATCCGGATAATTTTTTTCCCCTAAAATTGGTGTGTTTAATAGCAAACACTTTTAGCAAAATCTTAGGCAGATGCGGCAAAAACTCTATTTTTGGGGATTTTTTTTGTAACTTTCAACAAAATTCAAATTCATTTTTTAAGATTTTTGTCAAATAATATTCATTTTATTAACTTAAAAGTAACAAATCAAAAATGAAGATTGGTGGAACTTTGCCTTTTGTATTGTTTAGTGTCTGTTTCGCGTATTAGAGTCCAACATTAGTCGCCTTCATCCCAAAATCCTTGGTATCGTTTTTAAATTTTGGCTAGATCTTGATGTAACCGCTCTCCCTGTTCGTCGCTCGTATCACCCAAGTTTTCGGGCAAGAAATCGAGATGGGAATGCAGAAAATGCATCTTCAGAGACATCCGAGACATCTAATCTTTCGATAATTTTCCAACATATCGCCAATAATTTCCTCAAAATTAGGGGATTTGTGATTACCAAGAAAGTGGTGAACGATATTTTGAAAAGATGCCCACGCTGCTTCATCGGGCGTTTAACATTTTGTAAATTCTTTATCAGCCATTAGTTTTCTAATATCAGGTACCACAAATATTCCTTCTTTGATTTTTGCATATGACAATTTAGGAAACAACTTGACTAAGAACTGAAAAGCCGGTCCTTCACGGTTTAATGCTTTGACGAAGTTCTTTATAAGGCCAAGTTTAATGTGAAGAGGTGGCAGGAAAATGTCTTGTGGATTTACAAGTGGTTCAGCGGAGACGTTTTGCTGTCCAGGCCCATATTGGGTACGACTTTGCCATTCTTTCCTCAAATAATGATGTTCAGTTGCGCGGCTATCACACAAGCATAAGGAACAACAAAATTTGCTGAATCCAGATTGCATTTCAGTTAAGATGCCAATAACCTGTTGAAATAATATAAAAAATAAGTGTTTTCGATTTAATTGGAATTAATGTTTATACCTTTAGATCACCAAATATTTTTCATTAATGACCATTGTATTTGATGAAGCACAGGATCTTCCGCATTGTTTCGTAGCATTAGTAGATGGTTTGTTATTCCCGTTGTGGAGAAGAACAGCTTTTAGGCTGTATTTGGAACCATCAATGAATAAACGCCATTCGTTTCGATCGTAGGGTGCATTCATTTCAGTAAATAAACCATTAATATCGTTACAGAAACTTATGTATGTGTATGTGTGATAGGTTTAGGTACCTTATCCTGTTTGTTTTGCAAGTATGAAGGTATGACAATATTATCTTAAATTCTAGTGGACTGTATAAATTTACTTATTTTAGAGCGGCGTAGTTATATATATAGCACAATGGTGCTATCATGCGAAATCTCCGAAACTAAAATCAATCTTGAAAAACTGAATGCAGATTCGAATTGAGCATATCAAATATAGTTAAAAATAACTCTTATCTGCTCAAATCCAAAAGTTGACCTTTCATTAGCGGTCCATCAAACTGTTTTCCTTCTACCCTTGCGTGTTAGTCAAATTCTGCTACCTATCCCACACCTTGATCTCTGTGCATGTAACATAACAGATCCGGAGAGTAACTTGACCGTTTATAAGGGATACAAATATGTGTTGCCCTTTTTAACGATTTGCGGATGGATTTATAAAACACAAGAGTTTACATACCAACGATATTTCACTTGATGGGGGTGTTTTACAGAGAAAGTTCGAGTGCTAGTACCGAGTGCAGCAGCAAGTACTAGTACTGATACTAGTACAAAGCTATGAACAGGACGACAATTAACACCTCTTAGCACCATGCAAAGTTAAATGTGATAGTAAAAACATGGGTGCTACATTTGCGAGCTACCGGTAATATACACCAAGAAATAGCCAACTCAGTAATGCAGTACTAGCTCGCTCCGCTGCTTGGTATCTATTCTTGCCGTTGTTGAGCAAACATCGTCAGGCACTTAATATTTTTTTGTAGATTTTTATGCATTTATTTACATGGTAGATATTGTTAACGGAACGTATAATTATGGGTCGTTAGGTGAGTAACTAAATTTGCTGTTTGTTTTATTTTCTGAACCAAAGCAATGCGAAGTGCTGTTGCTGCTGTTCGTAACGATCGTTTCCGCTTTAACTTCCATTTTAAGTGCTCATAGGAGCGTTTTTAGTTCCAGCGAGCAACTGAGGGCTAATCTATAAAATTGTTGCTACTTCATATCTAAAATTAAGCACGTTTATTGGTTTCGTTTCTGAGTACAAAGTTTTCAGTTATTTTGTTTATTAAAATGCTGATAGCAATACGAATATGAATAATTATAGCTCCTAAAATCATGCGATTGTAATTATTTCTCTAAACTTTTATTTTCTGTAGTATTTTATAGGTCAACATAAAACAAAAGCAACTATTTAAGTTAATTTTGGTCAAAACCATGAAATTTATGTACATATATAAGGTTGAAATCAAACATAGCAGAGTGTTGTTGTAAACTAAAGTTATATGGACAAACAAACTTAACAATTTTTTACATTTTAGGAACTTTTATGCACGTCAAGTAATATTAAAGATCTTGCGAAATGCAAGAACGTAAGGCAAAGTTGATAAAGCGACCAAGTAAAATCTATAAAACTAAAACAACAACAATTAACTGACATATTGCTATCCCTCGCCTTACCTAGTCGTTACTCTCCTTACCGAGCGTTGTCATCAATCGATTTTAACGAAGGAACCTGGCGGTTTCAATAAAGTTTAATCAGAGTGAGATTTATGTAAGAAGAGATTCTGTCGAGCAGGTGAGCATGTGTCATGGACAGAAACAGCACTTTTCCTGTAAATATTCGTCGTGGTAGAGTTTACGATGCATTGGTAAAAGTTAAATCTGTTACAGTTTTCAGAACGAAGTTGGACCAGTGTAACTCTTGTCCCCCTCAGAAGTTCCTTTTTGGGAACAGATGGAGATTGTACATAAATGTTGGCATGCACCGGGAGACAGCTGAAAAAGGTGTAAGCCGACTAGGTGTTGATGCTGCAGTCGATGGACTTTTGAATCGAACGGTGAAATTATATACTTCCGTGTCCCGTTTTAGAGCATACTTGATCAAAAGAAGGGTGATTTTCAATTACACTGGTTTACAGCCAAAATGCACCAGAGACGCCATAGTGAAATTCCTATGTAAAATCATCTCCTAATTCCGAAAATCAAAGTTATTTTTACTTGAATGGTACCGTTTTTGAGATACTTATGATTTACCGTTATTTCAAAAAACAAAAAAGATGGCTCCACTTAATAGGGTATATCTCAAGAACAAATTGAGCTATTCGAAAACGGTTTGAAAAATTTGAAAGCTTATACAATTTACTATAATCAGTACATACAACACTTTTTGCTAGGTCCTGCAGATTCAAACATAGTGAACAATCATTACGGATTTTTTAAATTTTTTTTCGTACAATTATCACAAAACTATTCTGATACTCTCCCGAGGTACAGTAAACCACCCCGTGTTTAACAACATGGGGTTTTTAGCATTTATATGTCGACCGATTGTTTCAGGAGTGAAGTGATACGTTTTGCAAATATTTAATTGACTGCACGTGGTCAAAAAGCTCAATACAGGTTTGTCGTTTGGGGTTTTTTTATTTGAGACTACCACATCCCTAATATGTATGGGGTAGGGACGAAACTCAGTGTTCAGGGTATTCACTACTGGTGAGGGGAGAGCTAACAGGCGATACCACTATATTTCGTTAGCTGCTTTCGGCGGCATAAGTAGCAAATCACGGCCTTGTAGGCAGCCTTCTTCTTTTCCGACTCGTCGGTCCTTATCATGTCAGTTGGTTAAGGGAGATGTGGCACGTAAGACAGCTTTACATCAAAGTAATAATGTTAAAACATCTTGGTGATAAGTGAATCAATCGCTGTCTGCAATTTGTCCATGACCCCATTCGTCCCTCTTCCTTTAATGAAATGATTCCCTATATCTTGACTGCGCGAAATTTTTTTGAGTGTAGCATACTGGAAGTTGTATTTAAGAATTTCTCAAAAAGTAACATTTCTATTTGCAAATTTTAATTGTCCACTCTTGACCCGTCCATCATTCATGATAAATTGCTTCGCACAAATTGCAACTTTTTATTTGCACGTTTTCGATATACATACATATAAAAGAAAAGAAGAAGAAAAGAGCTTATTACAATGCAAATTTATGCATTTCAGACATGAAATGTCGTTAGCAAGTCATTTATATATGTGGGTATAGAATTTCTCAATATATGAAGATATTTTGCAATTATTAAATTCACCAAAGCCACTTATTTGCATATTTTAATTAGACCATCCACATCGTTCTCTTATTAATGTATGTATGTATATTCTCAATTTCACCTGTGCGCGCGTGCTTAGCGGACATGTATTAAAGTGTCAACTTCAGACGATCAGAGAGAAAAATACCTGAAGTTAGTATATAAAAAGTTAGCAGACCCTCATCAACTATAGCTTATGGAAATAGTTTTAAAAAGAAATTTTGTGGTTGATTTTGTACCAAAATACCGGTTTCTCCTGGCTGAAATTTTACAGCTAACCCGCTCTCAGTAAATTTGGCATAGGGAATGGCACTTTATCCACAAAAGAAGCCCACCATAGAGTAGTAAAGGTATTCGGGGTTGAAGTTACTCAAATATTAACTTGATTGACTGGCAATAGCAGTAAATTGTACAAATACTCTCAGCTCACTGACAGGTAGTCAAAAGTCGGCCGGTTGGGATCAAACGCGCATGCGCAAAATTATTGTTAGCTGCTGCCAAATCAGCTGTTATGCACGCACGCTAACGTTTGAGCAAAAGATGAGTTGAACGCACGCAATAAGCATTTTTGGGGCGTTGCGAAGAAAGTATGTTGGAATGCTCAAAGCCGTATTATTGTGAACGTATGTACATAACGACATTAGGGCATCGCAATATCAACTTCCCTGAAGTGAAAAAATTATAAAAAGAGCTGTGCACTGATTTATGGGGTCTGTGGTCGATAAAGAACTCTTCGTCTTAATTGCCCCACTCATTACGAAATAATACTTGCTAGTAATATTAATAATTCCCATTGATTTTATTGCCTGATATTATTTTCGCTGTTTGCGATGGCTCCCAAACCGACAAAGTCCTTCACAGTTTGTCTTTCAGCAGCGCCAAAGTTTCTTTTTGTTTGTACTTTCCAAGCAGACAACTGAAATGAAACACCCTAATGTGACAAGGCCGAAACTGCTTAATCGAATATCTTTTTATTTCACTTTAAAGTTCCTCATTCGTTTAAAAGTCGCATTGGCTTATATAAGGCGGAGATATTTGGAAAGTGATGCTTTCGTGTTAAAACTAATTAAATCAAGATAACAATCCAGCTGACTAGATGAGCGTGTTTACGAAATATCGTATAAGCATTTGTGGGTCAATATTACAGAGATCAAAACAACAAACACGCTACATACGTAGATATGTATGTCTACAGCACGATACGACTTCCTGCAACACAAAAAGCCCTGGAGACAGTAAATATTTTTATTCGAACTATGTAGTCTACCCTATTCGTGTTTTAATATATATATCAGTCCCATTTTTGATGCCTTGCAACTACCAACTGTAAAACTACTGGAAAGGTAAGTGGCGCACATTTACTACGTTTGAGAAGAAATATTGCCATTCTCACTTAGGCATAGTAGTGTTGGGGGATTGATTTTTATCATCACGGATAGGTGTGTAGGGTTCTATTAAAGAATGAGAACTGTGCGAGGGAATTGCGCTCTGCATGCCGTTACATGCCATTATTCTCCTTGCAGGAGTTAGATTATAGTTTCCAT